>OU343223.1:109661803-109785886 GCA_910596185.1 Chrysanthemum makinoi
TATGTATATAATTAGCAAGCATAAGCACAAAGTAACATGGCATATAAGTAATCATTCAATAAAACAAATAGATAATCAAACAAATCTCTAAAACTAAGAGAATGATCTAGCCATACATTTTCTACTAATACTAACGATTCACCTAAACTTAAGAAGTAACCACGTTCTTAAGGATAAAATGGGATTCCTAGACGTTCTAAGTTTGAACTTAAGACTAAGATACCGCTTTAGGCTCATGGTTGTTTAGGTTTGTTGACCTCTTTGAAACGTTCGAGGAGGTGATAAAACATGAAACGTTGCTCTTCACGTAGTTCATGTATCAACCTTTCAACATGTTGACAATGATAGCAATCCTTGTCATGGTTTTGAGCTTCTTGAATTGGAGGTTCAAGTGAGGTGGGTTGAGGATCCTCAAATGAGGGAGGAATTGGTGGAGGCTCATTAAGTGGTGGCTCAACAATGTTTGAGGGTGGAGGTAAAGAAGCGTCAACTTCCATGTGGTCGGGTGGTTGACTTTGATGTCTCCTCATAATCCAAAGGGAAAATGACGCAAATAGACCGCGCGCCCTGAGGCTTATCACTTTCCGGACCACTTTTATTTTATATTTCAAAATAGACCGAGGGCAACCGCTGTCATTGGGTAACTCAACCACATTGCGACAAGTGTCCCGTATGTGTAAGGCATTGTTTTTTGGGCAACCAACGTTCGCTGGGCAACCGTATATTTTTAAGAGGGTTTTATCGTCATTTTACGTTACATAAATAGTACACATTTGAATAGTGAAAGTATAGTGAATTTATATTCAAAATCCAATACTCACTCGTCTTCATCATTCGTCTTCTTCACTCTCTATATTTTTTGCTTCTCGCATAAAAACATTCTTAGTTACTTTTTTCACAAATCAAACCGTCTAGCTGGCGTCGGTACCTCTTTGCTCCTAGCATTACACTTTCATAGCAACCGAATATTTCATTCGTTACATTTTTACAACAAGAAAACCACCTTCGATTGCTCAATCTTTTGTTCCAATAATGTGGCAAAGTATGGTACGTAAATATTTTTATTGTTTTTTATTACATATGATTTTTTTCCAATTCGTTGTATGTTATAATGAATCGTTGTTGTTATTCGATTATTGCCTATGTTTCACACGTTTTAATTCCATTTTACAATCCATTGCTCTTTTTATGTCATGCATTGAGTAATTATGTAGTCTATAATACATTAGATGTAGTTAGTTAAGTATCTAACATGTAGTGCCAGTTTGTAGACCAATAAGGAGTTGTTTAAATGGGTCCAGGTCCAGCCATTGCATTTTCCGATATGACTATGCTATTGTTTACGACGTTGGCATACATTCCTTCTATGGTCTGAATTAATTTTTCGTTTTTGTTGACCGTTTTTAGTACTATGAATCTAAGTTAATCACTACGAGTATACTGAACCACTTTCCGTTGATAAAGCAAAAGTTAGGCCCAAAATGGTGCATCTTGTTTACGAATACCTGTTTTGGAAAAGTGATTGATCTCTTGTTTGTTGAACGTGAAACACAGATCATTGATACAGGTGACGATGCTCATTATGATATGCCCTTCATTTTTTACAATCAAGGGCATGCTTTACATTTTGGTCGTCGTGCATTTTTAACTAATGATAGTGCTGTGCGACTTGGATCGTAAGTTTATGTTTCTTTATATTAATTTTGTTTATTGTTATAAAAAATGTCCTTTTAAAAATGTCATGTTTGGTGGGTTAAAATCAAGCGTGAACCTTTTCAAAGGTAAGCACGATTATACTTTGTGGTTATTTATTACTTGTTTATAGGTAAAAAAGTAAACATACAGAGAAAAGTAGATGTTCCATTTCCACCTATTTAACTCAAGGCATATGCATAAATTCTAAAAGATCGCACAAATAGTCACGTGATTTCAGATGCACATATTATAGATTAAACAGATAACAACCATTCCAGTTGTTTTAGTACATCAACAAACCGATAGATAAGGTAAGCAGATGTTACTTGTAAGCCATTTTCTTTTCCCTTTGCCTTTGCCTTTGTCGGTACTCTCTGCGACTGTGGAGGGATTATTTATGCCAAATTTCTTCTCTTTAATATCAACCCATGTTTGTTTATTTGCAAGTCCTATTACACGAATCCTTTTACGGGAGGTTCCGACTTTCGGCATCACTACTGAAGGCTTTTTCCTCAAAACTCATAAGCGTTGCCCTTTCAACAGAATGTCGCGTAAGCTACCACATCATGGGCATGGAATAGTCACTGCCAGTAGGTAGACAAATAGCTGGATATAGAGCTTGAATCACTTTCAGGGGTTTCAGCGTTTGGGAAGTATGAAGCCCATGGATTACATGGCGCATTGTAGCTGAGGTGCTTGAGGAGATGTTATGCTTGAATCGAGAAGAGATTGTTATGATATCGCAAAATAAACAAACTCTTTAAAGATCGTGAAACAATGGTTAGCATTAGCAAAATAAGATTTGAGAAACAAAACCCACTACCTTTTTAGTCATTTTTATTAGGGTTTTGCTTTGATATGTGTATGTAAAACCGGTGTTAATGTCGTCTACGTTTATGACTGCGTGTGACTATAAATCTCATTATAAAAGAAAGCCTCTACCTAACCGCATTTAAAAGCATTAACATCCTAATAAATGCTAGGTTGTTGACCTTATCCCTTAAATTTGAAACTATAACTAAAGGTTATGCTACAACTTAGTTTTGCACCATCCTATACATCCTAACACAATTACAATAAAACTTTTGTGACCGTCATACATGCATTTGTAACTTTCAGGAATTTGTTTACTTAAAATCAGACGCTTACATGCATATTACTGTAACGTTTATTACTTGGTCTTCATGGTAGGTATTAACTTCCACTTTCATTATTTTATGATAGCAGATATTTTAAATATTGTCTTATCTCACTATGTATTGTTTTTTTATGATCAGTATATTTTAAATATTACTGCGATCGTATTTAAAATCATGTTGTTTTTCAACACATTATCACCAATGTTGCATCCTTATATGTTTAAGTTTGTTTTTTTCTCTTTTTCTTTTATCAATACAATCTACTAAAACATAAGCATCAGTTACAAATAACTCTAGTATTTGTCAAACTCCACAACATTCTAGATGATCCTAACAACCATCACTAGTTCTAGAATATTACAACTCAAACCGACCTGGAATAGTAGCGAGTTGTTCAAACATAGTAGCGATGGTATATCTTGGCGGATCATCTATCCTCTAACCATAACCAAAACCCAACAATCCTCCCTAAATTTGATATTTTCGTTCAAAAATCATCGGTTTGTATTTAGATTACCTGTCTTCAAGCGGAGGATGTATCCAAACACCAGTGACCCTTGAACTATTTTTTATGGCTACTGAGGCCCATGGAGATTAGCAATCTTCGCAATCTTCAAAAACAACTGGTCAATCATTAGATTTGTAGGCTTGGTACCCATTGGATCTAGCAGCTTCCAACATCTTTCTTGCATCATTCTTTGTCGAGGATAATCTTTATCTATGAACATGAATATCTTCTCCTTTGTCGTACCACGAATAGCATGCAATCCACAAGTCGATAAAGCATCCATCGTGCACTTCAGTCTTCCCAAAACTTGTCTTGAGGATTGGGTTGAAACATATTCTTCACACGGTCCACATAGACCTTGCTAATGACCCATTTGGACCAAGCTTTCCATATCTGAAATCCATGACCTTCCACGGTGTTCTAGATCTTTCATCGAACTAGACCACAACATAGACCCAAAATTGAAGTGTTTTTGTTTACATCCATCTTCTCTTGTGATTTCAATGACTTCTCTGTCATTTGTTGTAACAATTTGCCAATCTAGAATTCGATATGAGATCTTAATGGTGTAGGATTAATAGGCTCTTCAGGGTTGATCACACACCATAAGATCTTTGTTCACTCTTTCTTCCTTCTCCATCTCAAGCATCCATCTTCGTTTCTAGGAACTAGACTCCTCGATTAGGTCCTTTTCTCTTTTGATGGTTGTTCCCCCATCTCATACTCTCTCTCTCAATTCATATCAGCGAAATCATCATTGATTCTTACGCACCTATTAAAATCTCCTCAACCCTCTTATGAGCATTTCCTCAAATTTTGAAACATGTATCCCGTATGCTTGATATATTTCATCATATAATTCCTCATTTCTTTCTTGGTTGGAGTTTTATTCTTTATTGCTTGATAATCTCTAAATTGTCTTTCTTGTCTCATCTGTCTCACACTCTCAGTAGCTTGGAACACTTGTTGTTCATTTTTCCATGTTTCAAGCAGTTTCTTAGAAGCTTTCTCATCTTCTTGCTTTTTCTTTTCCCTAGCAATTACATCAACATTTAGTTCCAGATGTACTCTTAGAGCTTCTTCTTCATCATAAGCCTCCTGCTCATGTCTACTTTTAAACTTCAAAACTGGTTATGCAATTCCTTTACCCTTTCCAATATCTGGTTGACCAACAACTGACTTCACAGGCTCACCAATCTTCAAACTTCCCAAGGGTTTAGGTGCAGAAGGTTTAATTGTAGCATGAATGGGTGCAATGATAGGTTCAGGGATTGGTAAAGATTGCTTTAGGTTTAGCAGTTGAATGGCAACCTCCTTTTCAGCTTCTTTTGACTTTCTTTGGTGATGTAACATGGTTGTGATTGTAGTAGCGATGGTTGTGATAGCAATGGGAATATCTGAAATGGTTGTTATAATTACCTTAGAGGTGGTTCCATCGGTGGCTTCTTCTTTAGAAGCAGATGGATGCAGACAACATAGGCGTGGTTGTTGCTGCACCACTTCCTTCTCTTTTACTGCACAAGTATCTTTGAAAGCATCATTTATCATTGCTGCAGCTTTTCCTTCCATGTCATCCGAGATAACAATCCCGATTAGCACGACTATCCAAGTCCAAAACCACATCCAAATTCACATCCTCCTCTGAATCTATGCTTTTACTCCTCCCCCGTTTGGTGCATCCTCCAAACTCTGATCCTTTGATGAGCTAGCCTTCTTTCCCATCCTTTTGACTCTTCTATATGCGGCAATCCCTGGTCTCCTCATTAAACGAAAGCGTTCAGGCTGTGCATCAACCTTTTAATACTTCCGACTTGAGAGGTTGTCAATTCCTAAAGACCATATATTTTAGACTCCATCTTTTCACATTTATTCGTCAATTCCTTTAAAAGTTCCATTATATCCTCACGACTTAGAACTGTGTTAACTGGTCGGTCGATTAGAGAGTGTATCTTGGGAATTGTCATTATGCACAAAAGTATCATTACCCGTCAATTCATGTTCGGTTTCACGTCTATCCTCATCACTCCGACATTTGTGACGCAACAGAAGTGAATCATAGGATGTGAGTACCATGGCATCCGACCGAGCCTCAACATCCATGGACCCCAAGTTAGCTTTGTTGGTCGGGGATTCCTCCACAATGTGTTGAGCTGAGTGAACTCTCCACATTAGGAGTTGCAGTGGTTGGGTCTTACTTAGGTTTTCACTTGCACCGTGGAGTCTCGCCTGAAACGATGGTGAAACCTCTTCCACTCATGTCACCTCCCACACCTGTTACACCCTCATGTCCTTCACCACTACCACCAGCCTCATAGTGAGTGCCCTTCTTCCTCGTTCTAGTAACTAAAATACATTGGGGCTCAGATGTTGAAGGTAAGGGGTTCGTGATGGGTTGGGAAGTGGTGCAGGGTTCATCGATGTGGATAGATTGGGTTGTGGATTTTCCTCCTCTATAATTTGTGCCAGATTTAGCATGTTAGGAAACAAAGGTGTTATGGTTCCTGTAAAATTTGGACTCTTTTTCCTCATATGGGCAAACACCTTAGGAACCATATGTAAAACGTCATACTTTCTCTTATGGGGAATGGGTTCTTTTATTTGACTTTCTGCTATCAATTGAACAAACCTAGGATAGAGGTAGTATTTGCCATGTTCTTTAATGTTCTTCGAAAAAAAAATCATTCGAGACCGGTTAAAACCCTTTCTTGAGATAAACAGATGACAACAGTTGCAATCTTTGAGGAAACTCATCAAATCCATTGTTTTATTGCCCCTACACTTGAGCAAGGTATGGATTAAAACTTCCATTGCGGAGAAAACATACCTTTGTGAAACTTTATACGATCCCCTTTTCTCTCATAACCCATTCTTTCTAAACCTTCAAATATTTCACATCGGTGGATTAACAACTCCTTCGACATCACGAAGCTTCAAAACACCTCGAATCACCTCCTGTGATCGAGAATCTGTTTCATCAACAACCGCCTAATAACCTCTTCTCCACTCTTTCTTGAATTTGTGATCCACCAATGTATATAAGCTTTAACAATGACGGGTTCTACTGATAATGCATAGTGTATGGGACTATGTTTGATGAAATCAATCATCTCATGAAAACCTTTAGAATGGTCGTTCTTAACTAGGTATGCGACTAAATTGTGGGTTGTGGAATATTCAGTTGCCATTGTATGTTGAAAGTAAATGTGATGTGGGATTTGTGAAAATTATAGTTGGGAGTGGTTAGGGTTTTTGTTCACCGCCAATTGGGAGTGTTTAAAAGATCAATTAATTGATGGCGTGAATTGGGGAATAAGTGCGGTACCGACAAAATGTTTCAAAAAGCCTCTGTTTCCATATTCAGCAATTCTACACTAGCGATGTATTTACCATAGCTGGCGTGGATAGAGCAAACCAAGCCGGCGGTGGAAACATCACGCTATCCCATCCTTTGACCAAGGCTACGGTACCAGTCGTTGTAGCAGAAATGTGATGATGCATAGAGTTGAAGGATTACAAACTTACACTAAAGCAATGTTACGTGTAGATGATGATGAACCTACAATTTTCTTTTCAGACTCATAGACCTTCAAGTTGTTGTAGAGATTATCTAAGGTCATCTTTTCAAAGTCATCTTTGTTTCTCCAGGATAACGATGTGCATAGCCCATTTAGGTGACAAGCTTGTAATGAACTTAAGATTGATGTTTTCTAGAGCAACTTTATACTCCGCCGATTTCAATTGATTCTCTATGGCACCACCGACCGATATAATTAATACACTAGCACCATTTTCGCTAACACATGCACTTGTTCGGTGTTAGGGGAGTGCTTATGTTGTTATTAAAACACAATCATTATGTTATGTGTTTTTTAATTTTTTTTTTTTGGGGGTGGTTTAATTTTCATTATTAACAAGTTTACTATCGTATGTAGAAATGGATCTAAAATTTTCCCTTCTTCCTCTGCAATACATATGATTACAATTATGGACAACACATACAAAAATAAGCTTATAATTTCTTATAGTTTGTGACCATACACCATGCTTGTGACTAGTTGCCCATTATTTGTGTCAAGTTGCTCCATAACAAATTTATTGTTAGCCAAAGTTTCTTGGGTGTTGTGTTGTATCAGTTTGAATTTCAGTTTTGAAGACACTAGTTTCCTTCAAGTACATGACACTATTTAGGACCTTCCTTTTCTTTACAACTATTCACCATTAATAAACTTTCATAATTTTTTTAAACCCCTTTTTTTGTTTACCACATAAAGGAATACATAGCGTGCACCTAAGAATAAACTGTGTTGGTTAACTAGAAGCACCCCAAAATAAACAACATAAATATGCTTGCTTCCATATTTGTAGGACCTTGTTTATCTCAACCTTATCACAAATACTCACGTTACCAACACAAGTATACACGTAAAACCACAAACACACTTATGCGTGAAATAAGAAGAAAGATTAGGATGGTGACTTAAGATGATATATGTTAGGCGTATGTTTTAGAGAGAAAAGATGAAAAGAAGAACTTTTATATTAAAGAGAAAACACACACATACACACTCAAGCACACCCTCAATGACCATTTGAGGGGTATTTATACTTCTTATTCTACGCCTAATGGGCTTTCCATGGGCTTGGATTGGGTTGGATTGGATTACAAGTGATAAAAGGCTAGCTTAACATAACTTATAGCCATTTAGCTTAGCCCAATCCACGAGCCCGTTGACTATTCTATCACGATATCTAACACACGTTACAAAGTTCCTAAGTGTGAATGACCATCACTTCTATTAAATAATGTTACGGCTAACAATCTCCCCCTAAGGGGTGGTCATTCAAAAGATGCTCCACTTGATTAGGTCTTTACATTTCTTGAGCTTGAACTTTGTGTGTCGATATAGAATAGTCTTGGTTTTTGTTCCTTCATTCTTTGTGATCAGTTAATATGGTATTCTGCCGTTGTCAACTTTTTTGGTTAGGTGTCTCCACGTTATTCTCCACCATGCTCACACTTCTATTTGACTTTTAATTACCAATGATGTAGTTCTCGAGTCTTTATACTTTGTAGATTCTTTGACATTGACGAAGAATCATCTTTAACTTTGTGTTGCCTTTGATTTTTGTTAGGTCACAAGGTTTACCACACAAGCTTATAAGAAAGATAGAGAGGCGATTGAACAAGAAACCAAACACACACACACGATATGAGTGATACGGTTACGCGTAGGAGTATGTGAAAGGAAATAACTTGAACAACCAACCTTCAAATGAAGGTTTACATAAGGTATTTATAGGCAAGGAGCTAGGGCAACACTCCTACTCCTTCCCTTTCTCCTATGGGCTTGGGCCTAAGCTCATGGGCCTTCTACATAAGCTTAAGGCTAATAACAAACATAAAGGCCAAAATAAGCTAACTATTACATATGAGTAACTAACACTTGAATAAGGTGTAGGAGTGATTCCAACAATCTCCCCCTCAAGTGTTATTACATATGAGTAACAAACACTCAAGTGTTGGTGATGAAAAACGGTGAAGGCGTTGATGTAATAGTAGCTTTGGCGTCTTCTGACATTCTTCTTTCTTGTGAGAAGAATTGCCTTGATTTGAACAATCTCCCGGTGTAGAGATAGTTTACTTTCAACGGTTATGCTTTGACGTCATCTTTAACTTTGTTCTTTGATCATTGTTCTTTGTGATGAAAGTGATAGTATGTTGTTATGCGCATCAAATCGCCTCACAGTGCGCCATTACTGCATAATGTCTCCACGTCATTCTTCAACATGCTCACACGCTCTTTTGGCGTTTGAATTGATCTTGATGAAGTTCTTTAAGTCTTTAACTTTGTAGATTCTTTGATTTGACGAAGAATCATTCGACATTTGTTGTGTTGCTTTAGGATAGAACTTCCATTAGTGATGATGTTGGTGAGGCATGAGAAGAATCTGACGATCATTCCGCTCCAGTGCTTCCATAAGAAGTAAACATAAAAACGGTTAGTAATATGCGGATTCCGGCACTTACAAGTTTGAACTTCGAGAGTGTTAACATCATAGTGTGAAAACACAACTCTAATTCTTACAAAGGCGGTTTCTGAATCGGAGTCCCACAAGTGAGATAACACGATATACCGAAGTACACCTACGATTGGGATGAGTCGTGAGGTACACGAAGCATCACCTCACGAATGTAGACCGTTTGAGACCACTAAGCGCAATCCATGGGGAGTTGCCGGCGACTTCTTTGTCGGTACGTTTGATGTTGACCGGCGGGAGTTTCCATTCAATCACTGAGGATCACAAATGTGAACCTCTCATAAATGTTCTCGACAGTTTGCTAAGATCTGTGAAGGACTCGATAATGTACCACCGAAATTCTTATTGTTGAATATCAAGTGATGAAATGTCAAGTGTACCTAAGAGATCTTTTGATGAATCTCGTGGCTCTAGACTCAATAGTGCGTTTTGGTTTTCTGGAGCGGAGACTAGGGAGAGGGTCTCCTTCTTCAATACCAGCGATCTCTAAGAGAAAGCCAATAGTTTACGTAGGGTTCCCTGTGAGAATGAAACAAGCTTCTATTAAGAGAAACTTGAGTGGATAAGAAGGTTTAGTGCATGCGTCCTTTGGGTCCATGACGCGACTTTTAATCTTCAATACGGTGTCACTAAGTGACAACCAGGTAGCATATGAATTGAACCCGATTATGCGCCTAAGTTGAATAATCTGGAGGGCTATTTCTTTTCACCCTTTTCTTTGCATTTCTTTTAATTCTTCAACTCCTTCTTTCTCCGATTCTCATTTTCTCCTTTTTACAATCATACCTAAGGACTTCTAAATACTAACTATTTGTGGTGTCCGGGGTAGATCCATCCGACTATGGCGGATCATAGGACGGTTATTCCTAACCTTAGTCACCTTATAACTCCATGACTAACCTATGTTGCCATAAAACCACTGATGTGAAAAATCTCTCACAGTGTTTATGAATGAAAAACATTTTAGTACCCTTTGTAGAGATAAGATTTTGCATAAATACTCCCCTCCACATGTGCTTAAGAGTTTTAACGGTTAAAATGCACAATGAGGAAAGAGCGCACACATTTTGAATTGATTAACTCAAGATAGACATTCCCCATGAGAACACGATTACATTGGCATAGTTAAAGAGTTGCATTGTCAGCTTTTAGGTGACAACTGGCTCTAGTAACTACCTTGAAGGTGTAGACAATCCTCGAAGGTCGTCCAAACCCGTCCGAGTTCATGTTTATCAAGAGTTTCTCGAATGGTACATTCTACTCAGACAAGTCCTTTGCGAGACACGTTTACATCACTAGCGAACTAGCTTGAAATTATTACCCGTCCCAGACAAGTCTTTTCGAGTAACTAACAGTTAAGCATCGTCAATTCGTTGGTTAAGTCTGAAGCACACAAATTCATTTGCATTTTACACAACATATTTCTTATCACATATTTTCTCCCCTTCAAAAA
This sequence comes from Chrysanthemum makinoi, assembly GCA_910596185.1. Taxonomy (NCBI): domain Eukaryota; kingdom Viridiplantae; phylum Streptophyta; class Magnoliopsida; order Asterales; family Asteraceae; genus Chrysanthemum; species Chrysanthemum makinoi. The sequence continues at coordinate 109,672,638 of OU343223.1, forward strand.
TGGCATATTAAAGTGTTATTTTTGAAACGTTTGAGAATAAATATGACCATTTCGAAAGTGTTCGGGAAGAATGACCACTGTGAACAATTTGTGAACAAAGTTTCAAATACTCCCCTCAACAAGTGATATAAACGGTTGAGGTTTTGAAAATCATAAGGGAAGTACTTGTTCTTTTGAGCAAAACCTTGAAAAATGAAAGGTTTGATAGGTTTTACTCAAAAGTAAGAAGCTTTCGCTCCTTTTCTAAGGATTGTGGCAGTACCACGGGGTCCTTTATTTACAAGTATGCGGGTTGTACACTATGTAATGTGTGCACAAGCCATATACATAATCAATCAAACATCCAAAATTATATGAAGGAAGCAATTCAAGGGTACCAGAAGTGCGGTGATGTTCCTGTGAGTGTGCAGGCGTTGAAAGCGGTTATGTTAATCTCAGGTCGACCACCGACATAACTCTCCAATCGTCGAGGCCGATCCCTTCAAACAACCGTTCATCAATCATTGTGATGATCCGTCTCACATCCCTCCTTTCACGAGAATTCCGGTAGCTTAGGAGACCCAATTTTCTCGGTATATCCTTCAACTGACGCCAATCCATCCCTAACCAGCCTTCAAAGTATGATCCCGAACTTGTGGAGTTAAGCTACACGCCATTAAACAATTTCTTTGAAGTTCACTACGGTAAACAACGCCGAAAGGTTTGCTGATGAGTGTATATTGAGATAGTTGGTTGATATCGGGAAGATCAAGCTTTGGAGGAGTGAAGTTGACAGCGTCGATAAGATTCAACACTAGCCATGGAGATCTTCTACACGTTCCTTGATGACAATGCGTTTTATGAAGATGAGAAGTGACTTGATAAATTCAAGCGTTATGCTAGCTTGAGAATTGTCTCATGCGACCCCGTACTTTGGCAAGGTACATGTCTTCGATGTCATTGAGAGACAAATTCTCAAAGTCGACTTCGGAGAAAGCATAGTCCCGTTCATCTTGTCGTTTGACTACGATCTTCTTTAGGAATGTGTAGTCCCACTTAGACGAAAGGTCAACGTGTATGATGGCAACGATATCCTTTGAACTATACACGCATGTTGAGACTTCGAACCTGGCGACAGCCTTCGTAGTAGATTCGGCGGCGTTACGGCCTGATGAATCCCATACAATTCATCTCGGTCGTATGCTTCCATTGTGTTGGAGAACAAGTGATTGGCACGTTCCTCAATGGCTATGCAGTTTGAGTAGACAGCGGCGGGGAATGGAAGTGTCAACGATGTAGCGTATTTTCTTGAATCATCGCCACCGTGTAAAAGAAAATCCAAGTCTTTGTTGAAGAAATATCTGAAAGGAATCCTTGGTTCATTTGGTTGGCCAAGTGTTGGTAGAGGTTTGGTCCAATCGGTGTAGTATGGAGGGTTGTCCCTTTGTGTGAAGTCAATGTTTGCTTCCTGGTTGAGCCAATCCATGTTGTTAGACATAGCTCGAGCAATGTTTTCAAGGGGATATTCGACCTCGAGGGCACTTTCAGAGCTGTCTTTTAGAAGTTTAAACGCTTCATTCTTGATTCGCTTAGATTTCGTCCATTTTCTTCACATGGAACTTTTCTTGCAGACTTTTTGCATGCTCCAATGTAGAACCGTCTACCAAGTTCGACCTTCTTGAGGGTAGGGAGTGTTGTTAACAAGATTAGCAAACCATTCAAATTCCTCTGTTTTATCGTCATCTAGCCATGATACGACGTCGAGGCGTCTTCTTCTTCTTCTTTTTAAAGGCCTAGATGATGATTACGGTTTCGAACTTGTTTGGGAGAGGTGGGTTGTTGTAGGGGCTCAAGGACCTCTTCATCGTCCCCACCCGTATACTCAAAGTGATCATCGGTTTTTCGAGTCGGGGTGGTAACTTCGAATCGTCCGAGGTTTTTAGTAGAAGAACGAGGAGGAGATTTTTGTTGAACAAGAGGCCGTTGTGGAGGAGGTTGCATCAAAGAAGATTCACGACGCCTTCGATGCGTTTAGGTGCGTAGTCTTTATCCTTATCCTTGTCTTCATCGTCCTCTAGGACGCTTTAGACTTTTCGACCGAATCTACAAGCTTGAAGTTGGTAGTCCAAAGAATGCTTGAAACGCTTTCCTTCATCAGAAGTAAATGTCCCCGATCGTGCAGACATTTGTGTGACAAGCTTGGCCACCAATTCATTATCCGAGAAAACTACGGGATCGGTTGGATTGATTGTGACGGTTAAGGGCGTTGATCGAATAGTTTGCTTGGCGATCGGCATAAGATTTGGATAAAGTTGTTTGGTGAACAACTCCTTTGTGACTTTAGGAACGCATACTCGAAGGTACTTTTCGTAGCCTTCATCATTTCGTTCAGTTCCTCTTGACGGCGATTTTTCATGAATTCTGAACAAACTTCCTTTCTCCTTTCATCTTTTCATGCTCGTCATACAGATCTTTGTATGTGATCGACAAAAGAAATTCGACTTTTGTTGAGCACGTTTTTCTTTCGAACTTGTTTGGCAGCTTTGGTAATCCGTTCATGAGCTTGAGAAATCCAAGATTTAGATGGTTTCTTCACGGATTTGGATGATGATTTGGTTGACTTCTTTGATGGTGGTGGCGAGGAGTGAGAAGACGAATCTGATGATGAAGAGATATGAGGAGACTCGGATCCTTCGAGGTTCGAGAGGTTTCTTCCTTTGATCGCAAGTCGCGGGACTATCTAGAAGAAACGTATCATAATCAACATCTTTATCTTTTCGGACTTCGGTTTCGCCTCCGTACCTCAAACTCATACTCGATAGTATCCTCCACAAGCTTTTGTTGTTGCACAAGAGTGGTGGCACCGGCTCCCTTATCGGGTTGATTAACCGCATCGGAGATGGCATAGAGTGAAGCGACACCACTTGATCCTCGGGACCACCCATTTGGTCTTTAGCAAATTCTTGACTTTGTGTTGGTGTCGAAGGAATTTGATCGTCTTCTTGTAAACATTTTCCGGTGGCTCTTTATCACTCTTCGAGCTTTCATCATAAGGTACAAGTACTGAGTCTTCCCTTTTCTTTGTCGGTACCGGCGGACTTGGAGGTTTAGGCTGAAGGAGGTGTTTCGGTTCGATTGAGTATGTAATCTCTTGTAATCTCTTCATCATTATGTCGGTACTCTTGAGCTTTCGAGCCCACAAGCTTTCTTTGCGGTTCAGGTGTGGGAATAGGTTCAGCTTCCTTTACGGGAACAATCCTTTTACGAGGAGGATTCCTTTGGGGAAGCTTCCTATAAATATCTGTACTTGTGACACTTCCAGCGCCTTCTTCTCGGTCCTCCGGTAGGTGTACGAAAGATTTTTCATCAAGATGACCAACTTTGCCTTCTTTTAGCTAACCGATACCTTTTATATGTTTCAAGCTTTTGATTTCTGTAGTTAGGAGGTGATCGTGCAATACCGCACTCGCTTTCTTTGTTGACGATTCTTTGATTCCGGATAATATGGGTTCATCCAATATGTCGTGATTATCCGGTCATTGAGCCTCATGGGGATATCGGGATGAAGTCCAAGTGCTCTCGGATCAACAGATTTGGTGTATCGACATAGGGAATCTTGGAGCCAAGCTTCTTGTGAAACAGCATCATGTCCTCCCATATCGGTGCTTCGATTTCAATGTCCTTCTTGTTGATCAACGACCAGAAAATTTGCAGTTCCATGAGCTTGGGATGCTCATAGCCACCGCCACGCACTGAGACCGATTTGGTGATGATCATGTAGAGTGTTCTCCATGGTTGAGGAATATACTTGACTCACGTGAGAGTGCTTAGTAATGATTCCCCAAGCTTCATCATAACCAATATCTATCAAGAATTTCGTGGACCTGTCCTCTTCAAGAGGGTAGCAAAGAAGTCGGTTGGGCGATGTCGGGAATGATGAGAACAACCCGTAAGTCGCGTAGGAGTGATAGTGACTTGTTTGTGATTAAGTGTCACATTCACTGCACTTTGACCGGTGATCCTCTGCATAGAATCCCAGAATTGTTGAATGTAGACCTCTGGAATCGCTGTGGCGAGTGTGAGAGCATGTTCCCGTAGGGATGATTCACCGAGAATATCCACAATGAGACAAGAAGATTCTAAGCATGTGAGGGTGTCAAAGTCAACCCTAAGGTTGTTCTTTCCAATCTTTCTGGATAACCCTCTGGAAAGATATCGAATTGTAAGAACTTCTGATGCATCCACATTCATTTGTTCAGCCATGTCGTGATCCGAAATAACATTAGCCAAAAGAACCAACATATCGAAAGACATAGTGTTAGTCAACGGAAGGTCTTATTGTCTAGTTATTGAATGTACAGTGTCAATGATTGTTACGAGTCCTAAGTCACTTGTTTGTCTAATAGTTCAATGACGCCGTGAAATGTTTCGTGAGTTAGTTAACTTTAGGTTTTAAAGTTTATGTTGTTACTTATGGTTCACAACATATCAAACGTTTAAGTTTATTAGTGACATTATTGGATTCGTTACGATATGATTAGTTTATTTACAAGTTTGTACACGTAACAATTCATTATGAAGGTCAATCCTGCTTAAGCGTAGTTTTGGCAAAGTTAAGCGTGCAAGAGATGATATACGCGATTAAAGACTTACGCGTAGGATCCTAACTTACGCGTAGAAATGTTACGCGTAGGAAAAAGGGGACCTTATGCGTAGAGCTTACGCGTAGGCATATATATACCTTACGCTGCGTAGAGTAGACCTTATCGTAGAGGTCATCGTTTACGCATATCCTTCACGTGATACCGCCAGTAGTCCCATTGTAGAACTTTACGCGTAATGGTTATGCGTAGAATTATTCTTACGCGTAACTTGACTACGCGTAGGGTAATCCTTATGCGTAGAGTTTCAAATGACCTTGATTCTGAATATTATGCGTAACAAGACACGAAATAAGTTCATCAAATCACTAACATTAACACAAAACATCATTTTATCAACAAGTTAAGGCATGAACATTCATAACACAGTTACGCGTAGAAATTTATACGCGTAGGTCAAAACCCTAAGGTTTAAGACTTACGCGTATCTTTTCTAGCCATGGGATATGCATCAAACAAATTCTGGTAGGTCTAGAGTGTTGTTAGAGTCTTTAGGCCAAGTATTAACATCTAATTCATTGAGAATCAAAATTACCCAAAGTCATGAACATTAAACCCTAATTCCAAATTGTTAAACAATTAGTGTTTCTGGGTGGTTAACAACCATGGAAATCATCAATTCAACAACATATGACCATAACCCAACAATCTTTTAGACCAAAACACTTCACATTTGGAAAAACCCAAATCGACTCATAAACCCTAATTTTCAAAAATCATTAATAAGTGTTTGTGGGTGGGTTTTAATGGTTAAAATGGTGTACTTGATGTATAAGAAACGTTTTGACACTATCCATATAACCAAAAACACACACATAATGATTATGTGTTCATACGCTTATGCGTGAGAACACATAATCACGCGTAACACACTTTTTAGCCGTTGGATTTGCATGAGATTAAAACCTTAGCTTAAGAACATGTTAAGATCATTAAAACACTTACAAAATGATGATCAAAACAACGGATTTCTTGGTTCAATTTTAGAAGTAGGATGAATATGGTTGTGTGTATTAAATGTGAAGTAAAAAGTAGTTGGGAGGTGTTTTTATTAAAAATGACTTTAACATTTTGACAGTTTTAGTCCCTCCACCTTTTCCTTTTTCAAACAAAGCCATTTAACTTCCATTTTGGTTACCAAACAAAGTTTTTAGGAAAGGAACTTTGGCGACACTCCCCCTCGACTTGAGAAATAATGAAAGGTTATAAATTTAGTCCGAGGAGTGTCATTGTACCATAAACTTTACCACCATTTGTTAAAAGAAACAACCGAGATAAGATAACATGCAAGTACACGATGATGATTTGAAGCAGTTAAAGTTATAATTTTCTCCCCCTCAACACTTGATCGTAAAAATGTTGAATTTTGAAAGATTATAGTGTTGAAGGAAGAAATGTACTTGCCATGTTGAAAGATTGTAGATTAGAAGAATATTTTTGTTGTTTTATCGGGTTTTATATTTTTGTATTTTGTTTTTGAAAAATTATTTACAAAAGAGATTTTGGTGTTTGTGTTTTTAAGACTGCTTTTTAGGAGGTCATCCAATTCCTCTTGAGTCAAACACCTCATACCAATTCAACAAGCGGACTCTGCTTGGTATTACCACGATGGTCCTTGATGAAATGATAACGAAGATCGATGTGCTTTGATTTCAGTGAACGAGTTGCGAGATCGCAATGGCACTCCGATTGTCGCGGTACATCGATTACGTCAAATACGTAACTATAGTCTTTGAGTTGTGTTCTCATCCAGATGACTTGAGCACAACACGCGACATGGCTACATATTACGCTTTGGTTGAGGACGGACGATGTACAATCCTAATTCTTCGATTGCCATGACACCAGTTTATCACCAAGAAATTGTAAAGCTCACAAGTACTTTTGTGAGTCTAAGCATCCCGCGTGATCGGTATGCGAAAAGCGATTAGTTCAAAACCAGAATCCTTCGGATACCGGATCCCCAAGTTAATGGTTCCCTTGATGTATCGGAGGATTCTTTTAGCCTCAGAGAGGTGGGTTTCAGGTTGGTCGCCACCGATAGCGGGAGCATAGATAAGCGGCAAAGACAATATCAGGCCTGCTAGCTGTTAGATACATGAGAGACCCAATAATACTACGGTATTTAGTAGGGTCCACTAATTTCCCATGTAAATCGTTGTCTAGCTTCTTGGTATGTGCCATTGGTGTGGCATAAGTGTCACAAGTTTTCATTCCAAATTTGTTTAACAATTCAAGGGCATATTTGGGTCGACTCGAAAATACCACGGTGATTGATGAACTTGCAATCCGAGAAAGAACGTGAGTTCACCCATCATGGACATTTCAAAATTTTTCTTCATTAGTTTTGCAAAAGCGATTGAAAACTTTTTATGTGTAGACCCAAAAATGATGTCATCCACGTAAATTTGAACAATTAAGATATGTGCCCCGTGATATTGTATAAAAAGAGTTGGGTCAACCGAACCTTTGGTGAAATTATTAGCAATGAGGAAGGATGATAGCTTATCGTACCATGCTCGAGGAGCTTGTTTGAGACCATCTGTAGCTTTGTTCAGGTTTGTAGGACGTGATTCGAAACTCGGGATCAACGAATCCATCCGGTTGGTCGACATAAACCGTTTCTTTAAGTTGTCCATTGAGAAACGCAGTTTTGACATCCATCCGATAGACCGTCATATTCATATGAGCCGCGAGCGCTAGAAATATCGAACGACCTCAAGGCGAGCAGCCGGAGCAAAAGATTCTTCAAAGTCAATACCCTCTTCCTCGGCGATAACCCTTAGCCACCGTGAGGGCGTGACTTATTCGGATAACATTTCCTTCAAAGATCAATTTGTTTTTCCAAATCCATTTTAGACCAATGGCGTAGACTCCTGTTGGTCTTTCAACCAGTGCCCATACTTCAAGGCGTTTGAATTGGTTGAGTTCTTCTTGCATGGATTCAATCCAGGTGTCTTTTGTCATTGCGTCTTTGATGTTTTTAGGTTGATTGGCGAGCGGTGAGTGCATAAATGCAATGTTCACCGTCTGTGTGAAGAAGTTGTCTTGTAACGACCGGTTGATTCTTGCCAATAATGTTTTCCGAGGATGGTCTTTCGTCCATCTATGTGGAGGGTTGATGTTGATATACATTGTGCATTCGAGGATTCAAATGGTTTGTTGAAGATTCCGCGACATCCGGTGCAGGCGATCTCATTAGCAAACGGGTTAAAGAACGCATTTGGATCAAAATCTGCAGGTGGGGTACTACATTGAAATATCATCGCCAGCCTTCATCATTGTTGGTAGCGGTTTGTTCAACTGTTGTGGTGGAGTCAACTGGTGTAGGTGCATCTGCAATAGTAGTTGTTGTAGCAGTGTATCGGTATAAGAGTATTATCGGGTTGGCGAAGCAAATGGCGGATACACCGAGCACGCGTTCATCAAGATCGTCAGCGAACGCGAACAATGAGCAAATAACCTTTCCATTTGTTGACGAGTAAGGCGGGGGCTTTGTTCACCGATGATGGGGTTTGGGGAAGTTTAAGCGGTTGTGTCCGGGTTCCAAGTCAGTTATACTCTAAGCCATTTCCGTAAGTTCATCAAAATGAGCATGAATCGTTTCCATCACTGCTTTTGTATGCGACGATTCAGTTCGAAACCTTTGGAATTATCACGATCCCATAAAGACTCCAATATCAGCTTTGGCTTTGAGCTTTCCAAAGTCATCACGATCATTATTCGGATAGCAAAGAGATCCAAATACATGAAAGTGTTTTAGATTGGGTTTTCTGTTATGGACAAGCTCGAAAGGTGTTTTGTTGTGGCGTTTTGTAATCATAGAACGGTTTTGAGTATAGCATGCATGATCGATTCGCCCATAAGTAATCTGGAAGTTTAGCATTAATTAACATTGTTCTTGCGGCTTCCACTAACGTTCGGTTTCGTCTTTCGACAACTCCGTTTTGTTCGGTATGCGTGCAATAGATGTTTGATCTTGAATTCCCCTTTCTCATAGAATTCACGAAGGGTTTGATTAACAAATTGAGTGCCTCTATCCGCTCGATTATGCGCGGTGTTACGTAGCTCAACTTGTATTTTCGTGAGAAAGGTGATGATCATCTGTGGAGCTTGATCTTTGCTTCGAAGAAAGTAGACCCAAGTCCAGCGTGAATAGTCATCAATGATTACTAAGATGTAGCGTTTGCCATTGATCGTTTGCACGCGCATTGGGCCACACAAATCCATGTGAAGAAGATGAAGCACATGCCGAGAGTTGTGTTCCACCTTTGAAGGAAAATGAGCACGAGTGCTTTTGCCTTGTTCACAAGCCGAGCAAAGGTGATCTTTAGAATACCAAAACCGTGGAAGTCCTTCAACTAGTTTGTGTCGAGCAAGGTTGGTGATGGTTTGAAAGTTTAGATGTGAGAGACGACGGTGCCATAGCCGTGATTTTGTTGATGTTGCCTTTGAAAGTAAACATATGGGAGATGAAGCAACCATGTCTTTCATAGAGATAGTGTAGAGACTAGAATTACGCGATCCGCATATAAGGTCATTTCCTAGTAGATCACGAATGAAACAAGTTTTCTCCCTGAAAGCAACCTCCAAATCTCCATCACAAAACCGACCTATCGAAAAATGATTATGACCGAGGCCTTACACATAGTAAACCCTGCTAATTTCGATGTTCCCATTGACATAGTCTCCCAGAGCCCATGATAGTCGCTGCAAGTGATCATTCCCGAACCGACAAAGGTGCCAATGAAATTTGCAATAAAGTTTGATAACGCTTTAAGATTGCCCGTCATGTGTCGGGAACATCCGCTATCAACAATCCAAAGAATGATCTGTATCACACCCGTGCATTACACTACGCACTATTACGATGGAATAGAAGTAGATTTGGAACCCGAAATGTTAGAGGGTTCCGTAGCGCTATAGTAGATATACATACATTAATAGCTTTAGGTATCCACTTAAATCCTAGTGTGTTATATATCCATTTCGGCCATCTCCAACTAGTATTTGCTTTAGTCTTAGTGAATGCACTAGGTGGTACTACATTCCTAGGAGGTGAACGAGCTACAGGGGACAACAATGCGCTTAGAATCTAAAGATGGCAGTCTACCAAGCACAAACTTAGAAAGATTAGTGGGCCTAGAGGTATTCCGATTCTTAGGATTCCTTAAGCGAGAGATGATAGCTTTAGCAACACATTTATCATGGCAATCAGGATTCATACTTTTACCACAAATAACACAAGGTGCATCAGACTGAATATCAAAAGTACTTAACGGTTTAGCATTTGTTACATCACTATTTCTATTACATTTTCCGCAGGCCTTATATCTATAGTGGAATCAACGTGAGTCTTATTCATAGTCCTAGGGTGTTCTTCTACTTTAGCATTCTTGATTGATCTTTTCTTAGGTCGCAACTTCCTATTCTTTGATTGAGTGCTCCTAGGCTGTGAAGTGCGGACGTTTGGAAAAGGCTCAACTATTCCCCTGCTAGAAGGAAGCACGTTAGCTACTTGTGATTTGGCAATAGAGATTCTAGGTTCATGAGTGCTAAGTGTTACTGGGGCTAATCTCTTAATGATGGTTGGCGAAGTTGTTCATACTTTCCTAACATTTCTCTTAACTTGAGGATAGTGTGAATCGATCTTGATTTTCAGACCGAACATTTCCAAAGAAATGCATAACTTCTTAGTGTGTGCAAGATAATGATCAAGTTCATTTGATGCTTCATCACGAGTCTTTTTGAGTAAATCAAATATGACACCATATTCCTTTTAACTTTTACAAGTTCTTGTTCATATTTTGAGATTTGACACTTAAAAGACACGCTTTGATCATCCAATTGCTCAATTTTATGATCGTAAGATTTTGCACGAATCGAGCGATTTTGTGTTGAAAAGCATGTTGTTGATCGTGAATATCTTTTTGACACCAATTAAGACGACTAATTGCATTTGAAAGTTCGCTTGACAATCGCTTGTTTTCAACGTGTTAAGGACTCGATCGAAGCACATTATCGTGTTCTCAATATTTATCACGAATCAACAAGATCGCAGAGATATAATCAAATGCATATGACAAAGAATTCTCACACCCCCAAATTACGTGTTTTCAGCCGAATGAATACCTTGGGGAGGACCGTCATAGCATCAAAGTTACAAGTATATCAATCTTACCTAAAGTGTCGTTTGGAAAATACATCGTTTGATTAATTAAAATAATCAGAGTTTACAAAATGTAGGTCCCAAATGAAAATCAATGTATGCGGAAATAAGTTTTATTACAAGCCAAACGATGTTTTAAAGTTCACAAAACCCATGGATGTGCGCGTCACCACCACTTAATTTATGATATGTCCAAATGCATGCCATGAAGTGAATGCCTTAGATACTTGAGATAAAACATGCTAAAAGTGTCAACACAAAGGTTGAGTGAGTTCATAGAGTTTGTGTTGAAATGTAAAGACTTTCAAAATCGTTTATGCAGCAAAGGCATTGTAAATCCACTACCCAAGTTCCGCTTCATACAAAACTTTTGTAACCTGTGTTCACAACCCACAGCCAAAATATGTATAGTTTATGTTCAAGCGCATGATGTCAAATGAATTCACATAATAGTGCATGACTTTATGTATCAATAGTTACTTGACATAATTATACCAAGACATTTAGTTCAATGATAATCCCAAGACATTCAGCTCAATGATAATCCCAAGACATTTAGTTCCATGATAATACCAAGACATTTAGTTCCATGATAATACCAAGACATTTAGCTCAATGATAATCCCAAGACATTCAGCTCAATGATAATACCAAGACATTTAGTTCAATGATAATACCAAGACATTTAGTTCCGTGATAATACCAAGACATTTAGTTCCATGATAATACCAAGACATTTAGTTCAATGATTATACCAAGACATTTAGCTCAATGATAATCCCAAGACATTCAGCTCAACAATAATCCCAAGACATTCAGTTCCATGATTTATGATATAAGATATGACTAAACATTCAGTTTAGTTAAGCATGTAGTTTCAAATAATCATGATAGTCATAAAAGTAGTTGAGCATGTATCTCCCCCAAAAGTAATTCAAAACAATAAAAGAGTAGGGCTATGACTACACGGCAATCCATGTGTTAAAGTATCTGTGAAAGTAAGGAAACAAATTTATGTATCTCCCAAAAAGTAGTATAAAAACAACGAAAATGGGGCTATGAAAACTCACCTGTGTGATTTGATATAACAACAAAATGAAGCTAAGAAAATGAGGCCTGAACTATCCATGACCTAAAATGAATGATATGATACTTAATGAGTTGCAATGTAATGTTATGCATGCATTTCGTATGTTATTTATACCATTTATGTTTTCAAGATACTTATCATCGTGAAAATACTCTTTTGACGCCTTGACCATTCAAAAATGACTTACAAGTATTTACGCCAAAATGTCATCCTACAATGGTTTCATAATGATTTATAGTGAAATTATCACTTTTCGTCGTAAAATAATGTCGTCGGAATTTCATGAAAGTGACAAAAATGGCTGGAAAATAGTCGAATGGTGTATCGCCGCACGTTAAGAAACGAACTCGACGGTTTTGGAAAGTTTGTATAAAAATCTAGAAGTTTCAGCCTTGGAGTTTTGACATAAAGGTCTCGAACATAAAGATAATAAAGGTTAAAGATGGTGATTTTGTCCAAAATGTTGTAAAAGGAGTTTCTGCAAAGTTTAAAACATCCAGATATAATTTATTACAACTCCGCTTATACAAACGTTGGTCGTTTTGAAAAATATGCTTGGTGATCTTGATTTTATTAGAAGACATTCTTTGCCCAAAAAGTTCCACATCCTGCGTTAAAACAGCCCTCAACATGGTCGTTTAGTTATCAGAACCCTTATCTCAGAAAAATAATATAGTTTTTCCGAAAATAATAGTTACGTGCAAGTTTGTAAAACGTATATCTTAGTCGTTTAAATCCGTTTTCACGATATACGCCCTTAGCTTCAGATCAAAGTATACTAATATATTCTTGATAAGTCGAAATAATTTGTAAAGCTTAAAGCTCGTTTTTGACTCGAATAAAGTAAAAATAGCTTGCTGAAATTTCTGAAAAATATATATTTCGTCGTCAAACTTGTAAAATCCATAACTTCTTCAAGATAATCTCGTTTAATCCGCCAAGCCGCCACGGATTCGTTTTAAAGTATATTTTCTAAATATCAAGGCCAAAAAGTCGTGCCTACTGTCGGATTTTCCAGAAAACAAAACAAGGACAGAACACATTTTATACTAGTCGAAAATAGTTTTTCTCGTACTAAACCTATTCCAATCCCTTCAAATCAACTCCAAAGCTAATCTAATCCTACCATACACCTTCTTAGGGTGTCATGGGTTCCTAGACATCATCAACGACCAAAATATACCAAGGGAATAATTATAGGATGACCTTTATATATATAACCCTAAAATCAATGTAAAAATGGTATAAATAAACACAAGTCTTGCATGCTTTAGCTCAAAAATGATGAGATGAGTATGAAATGAATATGTAAGATGAAAAATAAATATGAGATGCTTACAAGTGATATGATGAGGTGCAAAGAACTAAAGCCTAAACACTCTAGGTTTTTATTTCAAAACCTTATTAAGAGTGTGATCTATATTGTATAACTTGATCTTGTAAAAATTTGTGATGATCCCTTGATAACACCATATATGGCCGGTTTTTATGATGAAAAACAAGAGAGAAGAAGAGTTTTAACACTTGTGAATTATTTGAGTGAGATGAATGAGATTGAGTATAGATATATATATTTGAAAAATTCACCAAATCATTAAATGTCTACCCTCCCCATGACCGGTTTTTGGGGATCATGTTTCTCCAAGATATTTTTTTTTTTTTTTTATATATACTTGTATAAATACTTGTGTAATTATTGTGAGAAAAATGTAAGTAAATGTATGTAGTTAATAATACTTGTAAGGTAAAATGGTAACTTTTAGGTACAAGTAAATTTTTAATAGATCAAAATAGAGTATAATGATATTATAAAAATTATAAAAATACATTCCTTGTAAAATTTGAGTGATAAAATAATTATCGTGTAGTTTTTAAGAAAAACGTCGTAATAATACAACTTTAACGATTTATATACAAAATAAATTCAAAACACTAGGTAAACTAAAAATATAGTTTTTATAACTAAATGTAAGTTTAAAAATATGTCGGGATCATTTTTGAAAGTAACGAATTAAATGTTCAAAATAATAACTCACGCGATAACGTTTATTTAATATGAAAATTTACGCGTTAAATGTGAAATGAAATGTCATGAATGGATTAACATGATGCAAATGATGTTAATGAAATGTAGACTAAATTTAGTCCATATGAAATGTTCGTGATGATATGATCATGAATTTGCCGCTAAACCTTAAAGGTTACGCTAATTTGAACACGCAAAGCTAGTTTACGATAAATGATGAAAGTGTGAAACGTGAATTGTTTTGAGAAATGACCAAAAATTGTGATTGTGACATTCTTCCCATAACGAGGAATCACGCCCTCGGATTCAATCGATGATACCATGATTCGAACCTCGACAAGGGTTCTAAAAGTTTATGCTTGTGTATGGTCTAAATGATTATGTCAATGCTCATGCATGAGTTACTCGGCCCCACAAGATACGCTCTCGTATATCAGTGAGCAATCCCATCCTAAATACATGCTTTCTTATGATTAGGCTCGTGAGAGAAGCTTTCTTCTCAACAAAATTTTAAAAGATGGTAACCGATTTTTGCTTAATCCCACAACTCATCAAACAAGAATCATAACGATTAGGCTAAATCGGTTTAGGTAACGACTTGTTTCTAGCTCTATCTTTGCAACTCATCAAACAAGAACTGCCTCTGATAAAACCGAAACAAGTGGTTTGAAGAAAATCTTTGAAAATTTGGCTTGATTACGATTGTTTTTACACATATGAGACTACTACTCCCTTCATTGTCATGATTCTTCCTAATTAGACATGTGATCGTGCTATGTATAATTTAGGAGTAACTATGCAATGCTTGAACTAATCGACTCATATGATGTTTAGTGTTGAGTCATAAGTCCGCATGTATAAAGAATGTGCACTTATAATGATATGATGAGATGCTATGATGATGTAGTTATAGTCTAGGGTCAATGATGTAACCTAGTTCTCTATAACCTGCTCTCGATACTAACTGTCACACCCCCAAATTACTGTTTTGCAAATGAATTGAATACCTTGGGGAGGACTGTCATAGCATCAAAGTTAGCAATATATCAACGCATCTAAAGTGTCGTTTAGAACATCGCTTGATTAATTAAAATAATCGAGTTTACAAAATGTAGGTCCCAAATGAAAATCAATGTATTGAAATAAGTTTTATTAAGCCAAACGATGTTTTAAAGTTCACAAAACCCATGGGATGCGCTGTCACCACGACTTATGATATGTCCAAAAATGCATGCCATGATGTGAATGCCTTAGATACCTGAGATAAAACATGCTAAAAAGTGTCAACACAAGGTTGAGTGAGTTCATAGAGTTTGTGTTGAAATGTAAAGCCTTTCAAAATCGTTTATGCAAAGAAAGGCATTGTAAATCCACTCGCCCAAGTTCCTACCCATACAAACTTGCAACTGTGGTTCACAACCCACGCCAAAAGGTGCATAGTTTATGTTCAAGCGATGATGTCAAAATGAATTCACATAACAGTGCATGACTTTATGTATCAATAGTTACTTGACATAATTATACCAAGACATTTAGTTCAATGATAATCCCAAGACATCACCAATGATAATACCAAGACATTTAGTTCCATGATAATACCAAGACATTTAGTTCCATGATAATACCAAGACATTTAGCTCAATGATAATCCCAAGACATTCAGCTCAATGATAATACCAAGACATTTAGTTCAATGATAATACCAAGACATTTAGTTCCGTGATAATACCAAGACATTTAGTTCCATGATAATACCAAGACATTTAGTTCAATGATTATACCAAGACATTTAGCTCAATGATAATCCCAAGACATTCAGCTCAACAATAATCCCAAGACATTCAGTTCCATGATTTATGATATAAGATATGACTAAACATTCAGTTTAGTTAAGCATGTAGTTTCAAATAATCATGATAGTCATAAAAGTAGTTGAGCATGTATCTCCCCCAAAAGTAATTCAAAACAATAAAAAGAGTAGGGGCTATGACTCACGGTAATCCATAAAAGTTAAAGTACTTGTGAAAGTAAGTGAAAACAGTTTGAGCATGTATCTCCCCCAAAAGTAGTATAAAAACAATCGAAAATGGGGCTATGAAAACTCACCTGGTGTGATTGATATGCTAACAAAATGAAGTGCAAGAAAATGAGGCTCGGAAACTATCCGCAACCTAAAATGAATGATATGATACTTAATGAGTTAAATGTAATGTTATGCATGCATTTCAGATATGTTATTTATACCATTTGGCAGTTTGAAGATAATACTTATCGTCGAAAAATACTCTTTTGACGTTTTGACCATTCAAAAATGACTTTACAAGTATTTACGTCAAAATGTCATCCTACAATGGTTTCATAATGATTTATAGTGAAATTATCACTTTCGGCGAAAATAATGTCGCCGGAAATTTCATGAAAGTGACAAAATGGCTTTGGAAAAATAGTCGAATGGTGTACGCCGCACGTTAAGAAACGAACTCGACTGTTTTGGAAAGTTTGTATAAAAATCTAGAAGTTTCAGTTTTAGGAGTTTTGACATAAAGGTCTCGAACCTAAAGATAATAAGGGTTAAAGATGGTGATTTTGTCCAAATGTTGTGTAAAAGTGAGTTTTAAAGTTTAAGCATCCGTAACTAATTTATTACAACTCCGCTATACAAACGGTTGGTCGTTTTGAAAAATATGCTTGGTGATCTTGATTTTATTAGAAGATTACTGTTCCAAAAAGTTCCACATCCTCGTTAAAAACAGCCCTCAACATGGTCGTTTTAATATCAGTAACCCTTATCTCAGAAAAATAATATAGTTTTTCCAAAATAATACATGCAAGTTTGTAAAACGTATATCTTAGTCGTTCAAATCCGTTTTAATTATTATAATCCTTAGCTTCAGATCAAAGTATACTAATATATTTTTGACAAGTCGAAATAATTTGTGAAGCTTAAAGCTCGTTTTTTGACTAATAAGTAAAATAGCTTCTGCTGAAATTTCTGAAAAATATATATTTCGTCGTCAAACTTGTAAAATTATAACTTTTCGTTATAACTCCGCTTTAATCCGCTCAGCGCCACGGATTCGCTTTAAAGTATATTTTCTAAATATCAAGGCCATTAATGCCTACTGTCGGATTTTCCAGAAAAACAAAACAAGGACAGAACACATTTTATACTAGTCGAAAATAGTTTTTCTCGTACTAAACCTATTCCAATCCCTTCAAATCAACTCCAAAGCTAATCTAATCCTACCATACACCTTCTTAGGGTGTCATGGGTTCCTAGACATCATCAAGACCAAAATATACCAAGGGAATAATTATAGGATGACCTTTATATATATAACCCTAAAATCAATGTAAAAATGGTATAAATAAACACAAGTCTTGCATGCTTTAGCTCAAAAATGATGAGATGAGTATGAAATGAATATGTAAGATGAAAAATAAATATGAGATGCTTACAAGTGATATGATGAGGTGCAAAGAACCAGGTTAGCCTAAACACTCTAGGTTTTTATTTCAAAACCTTATTAAGAGTGTGATCTATATTGTATAACTTGATCTTGTAAAATTTTGTGATGATCCCTTGATAACACCATATATGGCCGGTTTTATGATGAAACAAGAGAGAAGATGAGTTTTAACACTTGTGAATTATTTGAGTGAGATGAATGAGATTGAGTATAGATATATATATTTGAAAAATTCACCAAATCATTAAATGTCTACCCTCCCCATGACCGGTTTTTGGGGATCATGTTTCTCCAAGATATTTTTTTTTTTATATATACTTGTATAAATACTTGTAATTATTATGAAAAATGTAAGTAAATGTATGTAGTTAATAATACTTGTAAGGTAAAATGGTAACTTTTAGGTACAAGTAAATTTTTAATAGATCAAAATAGAGTATAATGATATTATAAAAATTATAAAAATACATTCCTTGTAAAATTTGAGTGATAAAATAATTATCGTGTAGTTTTTAAGAAAAACGTCGTAATAATACAACTTTAACGATTTATATACAAAATAAATTCAAAACACTAGGTAAACTAAAAATATAGTTTTTATAACTAAATGTAAGTTTAAAAATATGTCGGGATCATTTTTGAAAGTAACGAATTAAATGTTCAAAATAATAACTCCATTGCATAACGCTATTTAATATGAAAATTTACGCGTTAAATGTGAAATGAAATGTCATGAATGGATTAACATGATGCAAATGATGTTAATGAAATGTAGACTAAACTTAGTCCATATGAAATGTTCAGATGATATGATCATGAATTTGCCGCTAAACCTTAAAGGTTACGCGAATTTAAACACCAGCTAGTTTACGATAAATAATGAAATTGTGAAACGTGAATTGTTTTGAGAAATGACCAAAAATTGTGAATTGTGACAAATTCTCTAGCACAACATTATGGACATCAGCACAGATGACATATTCCAAGAGTCGATCAACATCTTTTCTCAACATTTTCTTTTTACGTTTAGTATTAGAAATAGATGTTTCGCTTCTCGAAAACGACCTTCATCATCCAAGTTCCTTATGAAAATCCTTTTCCCAAGCATGCAATAATTTTTCAAATTTTTAACATTAGGTAAAGCTCAAAATGTCTCTTTGTTCTCGCGCCGAGGCATTGAAAATGATCAATTTTTATTTGAATCGATATTCTATCTTATGCTGTAAAATTTTGAGGTCAGCCATGAAAATGTCAAAATATCTAAGAATTTTTCGATTTTTAGGTTTTGAATTTACTTCACTGCTTTTGAAGGTAAAGGACCATAAATTTGTATAACTCATTGGGGATTAACATTAGAAGACCTGTGTTTTGATGATAATCCTTGGGTGTGTTAGAAGATCATTTGGTGTGACGAAAGTGACTGCATTTGAATAGTTAAAAGGTTTGTTGTAAACAACTTTTTCTAATTTTGATCGACTCGCATCTTCTGCATCTAATTCCTCTTGACGATGATATTCAACAACACTCATAACAGAATTATCAACTTTATATTCCTGACCGAAACTTCAGATTTGGGTTTGAATGCTTTTGGTTGAAAGCTTAGGTTTGTAATCAACAAGATTCACCCATATCCATTTGGATTGGGTTTTAAAGTAAACTTTTCAATAGGTGTGACCGACTCGCCATGTTTGTAAACAACTGTTTTAAACTCTTTAAGTTTGTTTTGCAAGCCGATGATTTCTGCAAGATGATCATCTATTCATTTCGTTGAATGCTTTTTGTATGCAGAGAACTCGCTTTTTGACAAGTTAACAACTCAAATTTTTAGCTTTTTGATTTTCCAAGGTGAGAGCGCGTAATTTGCTTTTTATGTTCATGTTTCAGATTGTTCTATTTCGCACAACAAAGCATTCTTCGAAGCTGCTAGATCAATGACTGTCGCTCTAAATATTTTTCATTTTGATGAGATTTAGCAAAGGCTGCTTCAAAACCTTTTCACGTTTTTCTTGAGTTTTGAAAAGTTGAGTTGCTTTTGTAAACATTCAAAATCCTTTGTTAACAGTGCATTTTTGCATTTCAAGTCCCGATTAATGGCATGCCATTTATCCACTATGGTCCGTTGGTCTTGTATTATACGAGCAAAATCTGGATGAGGCAAAAGTTCGGCGTGTTCAACGTGAGTCTCAACATGATCATTACTGAGATCTTTCAGTATAACCACGAGTCAATTTGATTATCAAAGGAACCGCTTTGGTCATCTTGATCGTAAAATATAACTACGGGGTCTAGTTGAAAATCGTCGGAATGAGATGTGGATGGCTCATTTTGAACATTCTGAGTCTTGCCGGATTCAGATGTTGGCGGAGATAGTAGATCAGAGATGAATATGGTTTGTTCGGGTACATGAGACAAGCCATCAAGCTGTCATACACCGGCCCATGTCACTCATTTGTAACTCATGCATATTAGCCATCAACATAACAAATTTGCATTGGCCGCAAGTCCTCCATATCATCATCCGAGTCGTGATTTGCCATAAAACTCGTTCTTGTCCGTGAGAGATCCACCAGCCTTCATCCTAAGAGCCAAAAGAAGAGCCTCTTTGAAATAAGCACCGCCTCTAGTCCTGGCTTTGGGCATGCATTAGTGTGTCCCTTCTCATTGCAGCTTGTAGCAACAAGACCATTCAACCCATTCCGAGCATTTCCCTGCTCCACCACCGGAGCTCGATTGTTATTCCTACCCACAACATTAAACCCTTGACCACCTCATCCACATCTACCATAACCACGATTCTCAACTTCAACTCGCCCATTGTTAACAATGTTTTGATTCCTTGTATTTGACTAGGAACGAATACGGTTGTTGGATTTGTTGGTATAACGGCTAAAGGCATTAGCAATCATAGCAAATCCTTGCTGCGCGTTTCTTCAACGGATCAAATTCCTCATTAGCTTCATCTTGAGCATTGTTGTTGTTGTATGGAACCAATTGAGTTTGTTGAGATGGAGGTTGTGAAGGATCATGTGTGTGATTGTAGCAGATTGGTTGAGTTGCTGAGTGAGGAGAATAACTGTTTTGAGCATATAAGGCAAGTTGTTGATTTTCCGGATGTGTCGGTGGAGCAATTTGAGCACGGAGAATCCTTTCCCTATCAACTTCCTTTTCATGAGGCTTCAAGTAATCGCATACAATCCGTAGGTAGAGATGCATGTTTTTCGCTTGACGGAGAAAAATGACATACTTCTCCCATTCTAGACCAAGACTACTTAGGAACTTAGTATTCACTGCAATTCTTGGCATGTTGATGTTGTGTTTATCCAAATCATTGATGATGTCGGAAAATCGGTGATGATAGGACTCGAAAGTGTCTCTCCGTGTTCAATCATGAAGTGTTCATAAGCCAAGTAAATTTTGGATTCCAAATCTTCCCGATTGAGTACAGATCCTTCCATAAGAAGACGAATATGATCCCACATTTTCTTTGCAATCTTTTGAGCATCAACACTACGAAGAATTAGGTTTGGTAATCCTAGGAGGATATATTCCATTGCAAGCTCATCCGCTTCATAGTGTAGAAGTTCTTGAGGATTCAAGTCTGCAATAGTAGCAATGTTCGTTTGTTCATCTCTTGGTGGAGTGGCATTTGGATCTCCAGTACAATGACAAGAGGCATCTCAAATGGAACTTCCAAGATAACCTTCTTTAAGAACTTTCCATGTGGCTTCTTTAGATCACAAAACCTAAAGAACCTTATCACCCATTGATCGAGTTTCCTCGGAGTGAGCATTGAGGTCTATCAAGTGATCCAAATTCTCATGAATTGATTATTGTTGGTCGCTTAAAGTTTCAAACATCTTTGCAAACCAAGTGGGTTCCATCATAGTGATCCTTGATGGATGTTGATTAAAGTCATTTGTGTACGGTTGAACTTGAAGACTTGGTGGTGGTTGAACCATTTGAGGTTGTGGATTTTGCTTTAGTTGTGGAGTATGCTATTGGTTAAATTGTTGTTGATAAATTGCTTGTTGTTGATTCCATTGTTGATGTTGTGGAGTTAGTTGTTGTTGTCGTTGAGGATAAGTGTAAGGGAAATAGTTAGAGTATGGTGGTTGTGACATGTTGAAAAACTTGTGTTGGTAAATATGGATCTTTGTAGTCGAATGAACCTTTGTTGATGAAGTGTCCTTAGGCGAAGAAAAGACAAGAACCAAGTAGCACTTATGCGTAAAACACCAAAGTTACGCGTAACAATAATGAGTTACGCGTAGGATTTAGCTTACGCGTAAGTAGGAAAAAGCACTAAAGTTAGCGTGAGACAAAAGTTAGGCGTGAAAGTTAGGCTAGGATTTTCTTATGCGAAGACTAGCTTAGGCGTTAGGAAAGATCTTAGGCGTAGATTTCTAAGCGCTAGCTTATGCTTATGCGTAATTTTAGGTTTTTGTTCAAATGATCTTTTACACTATCACAAAGGCAAAAGATATCCAAAGTCGACGTATTTTCAGAATTATCCAAGTAGGAAAACACGGAATAAACCAATGTAAAATGAAGATCAAACCAAGGAGGCACTTACGCCGTAGTTTAGGGTTTTACTACGCCAGGAATGCTCGTAACCTCGATTCTGTCCAAAAGTGTTTCTAAACCAGTTTTTGTGTGATAAAATAGCTTCAATAACACCAAAATACGCAAAAGTGTGAAACTTGATGATCCAAAGCCTGTAAAAACAGCTTACGAGTAGATATAACCCTCGCGGCAAAACTCGATCAAAACAACTATCCACGCATAAAGTTTGAAACTTTTGGCCAAAAACAAGTATTTTAACACCTTAAAACGTTGAAAGTACAAGAATCTTGATTAAAAAGTGAAAAACAAGTTTTTAAGCGAACCAAAGAGTACGATAACTTTACGCGTAAGACCAAGAAAAACCTTCAAAAACAACCTTGTTCACCCAACTATTTGGCGATTGATACCACTGTTAGGTCACAAGGTTTACCACACAAGCTTATAAGAAAGATAGAGAGGCGATTGAACAAGAAACCAAACACACACACATGATATGAGTGATACGGTTACGCGTAGGAGTATGTGAAAGGAAATAACTTGAACAACCAACCTTCAAATGAAGGTTTACATAAGGTATTTATAGGCAAGGAGCTAGGGCAACACTCCTACTCCTTCCCTTTCTCCTATGGGCTTGGGCCTAAGCTCATGGGCCTTCTACATAAGCTTAAGGCTAATAACAAACATAAAGGCCAAAATAAGCTAACTATTACATATGAGTAACTAACACTTGAATAAGGTGTAGGAGTGATTCCAACAATTTTGATGAGAACTTTCATATGTTGTTGGTATGAGCATGTGGAGAATCTTCACGATCTCTTCCTTGCGCGAGCATCCATCAGCAGCAACTTCCCAGGTACAGTCACGAACACCAATTGATCATTGTAATCTTTTCTTAAAGAATTGATTACTACAATTTTTCTACTGATGAATGTCTTGATTCCATTCACCTTGTCAATCACCGCCAAATCCCATAAGGGACAGTTGGCATTACATTGAATAAATTCAAGTAACCACCCACGTCTTCGTGATTCGATTCAAGGAAAGGAATCTCCTTAGCGGGATTTCCAGCACTTACAAGTTTGAATGTCGAGGGTGTTAACAAAGATATTGCGTAAAACACATCTCTAATCCTTACAAAGGCCGCTTCCTGAAACCGAGGCCCTCAAGTGAGCTAACATGACATACCTAAGTACATCTACAGCCGTGAGTCATCGGCTGGTACAATCAAGCATCACCACTCCACGATTGTAGACCGTTTGAGACACACTAAGCGTAACCCATAAAGAATTACCGAAGTGACTCGGCCGGACTGTGGTCGCTGATGTTGACCCTGACAGGAGTTTCCATTAAATCACTAAAGATCACAAATGTGAATCTTCTCATAAATGTTCTGGCAGATTGCTAAGATCAGCATAGGACTCTAGAATGTATCACTTGTGTCCTTATTGTTAAACAACAAGCGATGAAATGTCATGTGTTCCTATGAGATATTTTAATAAATCTCGAGGCTCTAGACTCAATCAGTGCATTTTGGTTTTCCTAAGTGGAGACTAGGGAGGGGGTCTTCTTCTTCAATACCAACGATCTCTAAGAGAAAGTTGATAGATTATGTAGGGTTCCCAGTGAGAATGAAACAAATCCTTTTAAGAGGAATTGAGTAGCTAGAAGGTTTAGTGCATTGCGTCACTAGGTCCATGACGTCTTTGTCTTCAATACCAGTGTCATCTTAGCGACAACCAGTAGCAGATGCATTGAACCCGGTTTCTGCCCTAAGGTTGATTATGGAAGGCTATTTCTTTTCACCCTTTTTCCTTACATTTCTTTTTAATTCTTCAACCCCTTCTTTCTCCTTTCTCACATTACTCCTTTTTTCAATCATACCTAAGGACTTCTAATACTAACTATGGGTATTGTCCTTGGGTAGATCCCTCCGGCTCTGGCAGACCATAGGACGAATTTCCTATCCTTAGACACCTTGTAACTCCATGACTGTTCTATTGTTGCCATAAAAACCTTTTCTTGAAAATCTCTCAAAGTGTTTATGATTATAAAACACATTTTGTTAACACCTTGAGGGTTTTGATTTTTCAGAAACACCCCCCCTTCACATGTGCTTATATTGTTATTAACTTAAATCTGCACATAGAGGGTAGAGTTCGCACTTTTGAATTGATCTGCTCATGATAAACAATTCCCCACGAGACACGGTTACGTAGCTTAGTTAAAGAGTTCCATTGTCAGTTTTTAGGTGACAGCTAGCTCTAATAACTACCTTGACAGCTAGATCCCTCCGGCTCTGGCGGATCATAAGACGAGTTTCTCGAGATGGTACATTTGATTACTCGTCAATTCATTGGTTTCAACTGAGTCGAGCTCTTTTGAGATTCAAATACCGATCATTAAACATTTTTTTATCACATTTAATCACGTCTTCTCCCCCTCAAAAATAGCATATTCGTGATATTTTTGATATCAACGGATTAAACAACATTTTAGAATCTTTTGGGGAGACAAAAGGATTTGATTTAAGCATGAATTTGGAACATTTTGGTTTTATACTCCCCCTTTAATAAAGCATAATCAATTAAAGGGTTTTAGAGGGTGTTATCTTGAGCACAAAATATTTTGAAAGATTTTGAGAATCTTTTTGAACAATCTTGAAAATGGTGCTCAAGATGATGATGATTTCTCACCAGTTTTAAATGTAGTGCACTGAAGCGTACACTAGATTTTCTTTTGAAAACGAGTTTTGATTTGAAATAATCAAAAGTCATCATTTTTGTCCGGGTTTCGTACTGAAGTATACGAAAGCCATTTTTTGAAGAAATTTTGAGAAACGACATGTTTTAGAAAACATTTAAATAAGGGTTTATAGACAAAGAAGTTACTAAAGTTTGCGAAAAAGTTCACCTAGTTTACTATAGTTTTTTTGGTTACAAAGAGGTAACTTAAGTAAACGGGTTTGTCATTTGGGTTACTCAAAGATTAAAAATGTTACATAAATGTTACTGCGAGGGTGGGCAATCGGCTGATTACCGGTTCCCCTTGTCCACATCAGCACCATAGTTTAAAATGTTACAAGGAAGTTACTATAGTTTACGGGTTTATGAAATAGGTTACTGAACCTTAACAAAAAGTAACTATGCGTTTTTTTTTTTTTTTTTCCTAATTTTTTTTTATTTTTATTTTTTTTACATTTTTCTCCTTCGCATATCTTTGTATATTTTCGTAGATTTCTATCCTTTTTTATACGTTTATGAATGTTTTTCTCTCTTGTCGTACGTTTTTCTCCAGTTTCGTACGTTTTTGTCAATTTTTGTACGTTTTCATCTATTTTTCGTTTATTTTCATACGTTTTCATAATTTTTTTATTACATTTGTGTGCGAATTTATATGCTTGTGTACGTTTCTTACGTCTTTTTACGTTTTCATACTAGTTTTATGTTTTTCTACACCTTTGTATGTTTTATACGTTTTTATGTTTTATACGTTTGTATGTTTTATACTTGTTATGTTTTATACGTATGTAAAAATGTGTATAAAAGGTGTATAAAATTGTAAGAAAAGCAGATAAAAACGTATGTAAAAATCGTATGAAAACGGAAAAAACGTAAGAAAAACAGAAAAAAATGTCTGAAAACGAAAAGTAAGTAAAAGCGAGATAAAAACGTAAGAAAAACATACAAAACGTAAGAAAACGAATGAAAGTGTAAGAAAAGGTAGCGAAAACGTATAAAAACGAACGAAAACGTATAAAAACGTATGAAAACAGAAAACCCGTAAAAAAGGGTCAAAAAACGTAAGAAAAACGGACAAAATGTATGAAAACTAAATTTTGAGTTAAGTATAAACGGTCGTTAGGATAAAGGACTAACAGTGCAAATGTTTTTTGCAAATGGCCTTTAGCTAACGGAAAAAACTAACGACAGTTAGTCTGAGGGACCATTTTTGAAATTAACGAAAAAAAAAACCTATAGTAGAAGGTTAAAACATACAGAGTAACTTATATAACCGGTGACCAAACTTAAGTAACCTCTTTGTAACCAAAAAAACTATAGTAACTTAGGTGAACTTTTTCGCAAACTTTAGTAACTTCTTTGTCTATAAACCCTTTAAATAACTCTCATTCAAGCATCTGTACATGTCCGTATCATTGTTGAATGACATTTCTAGAAACGTACAGAATATCGATTATACGAGAGACATGTTGTGAGAAGAATATTTTTGGAATTTTTGATTTTATATTGTTTTTGTATTTTTTTTGGAAGTTTTATGTTTTTATATTTTGCTTTTGTTGGTTTTTCAAATTTTGTATTTTGTTTTTCAAAAATTATTTACAGCGAAGCTTTTTGGAAAATCATTTTCAAGAAGATTCGAGAAGACGTTCTAACTCCTCTGGGGTTAGGCTTCGCATTCCAATTCGTCGAACTAAATCGTTAAACCTTTCTTTTGGAAGGGCTTTAGTAAATAGATCGGCGAGTTGGTAATCTGTCTTCACGAAAAATAATTCAACAGTACCCTCTTCTACGTGCTCTTTGATGAAGTGGTAGCGGACACGAATGTGCTTAGTCTTTGAGTGATGAACAAGATTGCATGATATGGCTATGGCACTTTTCGAGTAACAATACATAGGTATTTTATCGAAAGTAAAGCCATAATCTGTGAGTTGTGTTCTCATCCATAGAACTTGAGCACAACACGCAGATAGAGACACATATTCGGCTTCAGCGGTTGAAAGTGCGGTGCAATCTTGTTTCTTTGAAGACCAGCTTACTAACTTTTCACCCAAAAATTCTGCTCCTCCTGAAGTACTTTTTGCTGTAACTTGATCACCTGCGTGGTCCGCATTTGAAAAGGCAATTAGATCAAATCCGGATTCCTTCGGATACCAAAGTCCCATGTGAATGGATGTCTTCGGTAAAATCGAAAGATCCTTTTAACCTCTTTGAGGTGCAGTTCGGTAGGCTTTGCCCGAAACCATGCTAATAAGCAAACAGCAAAATGAATATCGAGTCGACTAGCAGTGAGGTACATGAGAGAACCAATCATGCTCCGATATTTCTTCGGATCAATAGGTTTCCCAAAAAAATCGGCTCCAATTTTTGGTGATGTTACCATTGGTGTACCGACCGAGTCACAATTATCCATACCATGATTTTTCAAAATCTCAGTTGTATATTTAGCTTGATTTATAAAAATTCAACGAGGGGATTGATGTATTTGTAAACCAAGAAAAAACTTTAGTTTCCCCATCATGGACATTTCAAATTTGCTTTTCATGAGATTTTCAAAATGTTTTGAAAGATTCGGATTAGTGGACCCAAAAATGATGTCGTCCACGTAAATCTGAACAATCAAAATGTCGTTTTTGCATTTTTGTGTAAACAAGGTAGGATCAACAGTTCCTTTGGTGAAATTGTTTAGGATAAGGAAAGAAGACAGTTTGTCATACCACACTCTCGGAGCTTGCTTGAAACCATAGATTGCCTTTTTGAGTTTGTAGACGTAGTCGGGATGTTCCATGTCTATGAAGCCTTCTGGCTGACTCACGTACACTTCTTCTTCCAGAGTTCCATTCAAGAACGCGGTCTTAATGTCCATCTGATAAACCGTGATGTTTTTGTGAGCTGCATAGGCTAAGAAAATCCTGACTGCCTCAAGTCTAGCTACCGGCGCGAATGACTCTTCAAAGTCTATTCCCTCTTCCTGTATGTATCCTTTGGCCACGAGACGAGCTTTGTTGCGAATTACAGTCATCTCTTCATCCCTTTAGTTCTTCCATAACCATTTGAGATCAATGACGCGAATGTCAATTGGTCTAGGAACCAGATCCCAAAAGTCATGTAGACTGTATTGGAGAAGTTACTCATGCATCGCTTCTATCCAAGCGTTTTCTGCCATTGTCTCCCGAATGTTCTTTGGTTCTTTTGTGCTAATTGAGCAAAGGTAAATGCACAAGTCGCAGTCTGTGGCAAGTTGGCGTCTCGTCTGAATTGGCCTTGAAGGTTCACCAATAACTTGTTCAATTGGATGGTCTTTTGTCCACTTCAAAGTAGAAGGATACCGTGGGTTGAACGTATGCGAGTTAGATGGTTCTCGTTAGCTTGAAGATGATTCAGCTAATTCCGTCGCAAACGGGTTTTCAAATAAGTCTTCATCTAACGTTGCATTGTTTTGGTTTTGAGTAGGTTCTTCTTGAAATGATATGTTTTGGTTTTGCTCATCAACTGCTGGTAAAACTGTTTGAAGAATAGGATTTGCTGAAGTTGATGTAGATGATGTTGATGGAGTTGGTGCGTTGGTTTCGACTGTGGTAGATGCATCTTCTGTTGGTGGTGGTAGATGATTTTGAGCGGGTGCAGCGGAATGATGGTTTGATGCATTTATCGAAGTTCCACCATAGTATTCATCGAACATTAACTCAAAGAATTTCTCCCATTCTTGTTCATGAGGTGTGTCAGCAAAAGTTGATGGAGCTCTTTGTTGTATGAGTCCTGAAATGATGTGTCCAGAAGTCTGCGGGTTTGGTGCGGGTTCTAATATGTTTTGATTAGAAGCCATCGGATTAAGCGCGGGTTCTAGAGCGAGTCTCTCAGAAGCCATTTGTGAAAGTTCGTCAAAATTCACATTCATCGTCTCCATTATCCTCCTAGTTCGTCTGTTATACACCCTGAATGCCCTCGAGTTTTCTGAGTATCCAGTGAAGATTCCAATATCACCTTTAGCTTTCAGTTTTCCTAGATCTTCTCTGTCGTTTGTCGGATAGCACAAAGCGCCAAACACGTGAAGGTAAGAGATATCAGGTTTTCTGTTGTTCACTAGCTCATATGGGGTTTTATTAAATCTTGGATGGATTATGGATCGGTTCTAAGTGAAACAAGCAGTGGCAACAACATCAGCCCATAGAAATAACGGTGCACTGGAGTAAATTAGCATTGTGCGAGCAGCTTCCACAAGAGTTCGATTTCTTCTTTCAACTACCCCATTCTGCTGTGGAGTTCTAACAACTGATGTCTGATGAGTAATTCCAACATCTTCAAAATAAGCTCTTAACTCCTGATTTGTGAATTCAGGTCGTTGTCCGTTTCTTACCACCCTTACGGAGTTTGAAGAAGTACTTGAATATGCTTCGAAAGGTGATGACAGATGCTTGCTTCGTCTTTTGATATCAGAAACCTAACCCATGTATATCTTGAATAATCATCGACGATAACAAGAATATACTTTTTCCCATTAATGCTTTCAACTCTCATTGGGCCACATAAGTCCATGTGCAACATATGAAACCTTGCTTCCGAACTAGGTACGGGTTTGGGTTTATATGATGCTCTTTTGCTTTTTCCTTGTTTGCATGATGGACATAGGTGATCTTTGGTGTATTTGAACTTTGGAAGTCCATTGACGATGTTGTCTTTGGCCAGTTTGTTGATGGTGTCAAAATTGAGATGGGATAATCTTCTATGCCACAACCAGGACTTTGTTCCAGATGCTCATGTCATAAGACATATTGGTGATGAAGAGGCCATTTGGTTTATGTCTGTTAGGAATTAGAAATTCCATGGTGAAGAGTCGGTCACCCCAAATATTATCTAGCATAAGTTAGCTCGTAGACTTGTAGTTATTTATGTTGCTTTGTAGTCAATTAGTTAATTAGTAGCGTAGATTAGTTTAGTGCAACACCGTGGAGGAAGGACGGGTCTTTACCCACTGTATGCCTGATCCACAGTCCGATAGGAGGACGTATTCATTGTAACTATAAATACCCCTTCCATCCATGGAAGGGGTAGTGCTTCTTTGAATCTAACCTTTCATATTTTGTAAAGCAAGTCTCTACCAAGAACACCCTCTCTTATCTTTCTCTCTCTAAATGGCTAACATGTATTTCCATCATCCAAGACCACCCGAATCATCAAACAACATAATATTTACGATCCTACAAATGGTATCAGAGCCTAGGTTTTGTTGTTCATGTTGATTCTTGTGGTCCAATTCACGGTTTCTTGTGCGGTTTGTCATATATGTTGCATACGGTTATTTTCTTTGAGTCTGATTCTTACTGGTTTTATGCATATGGTGTTATGTATATGGTTTGATGTATACGGTTCTTACATTTTCTGGTCTCACAAGTGAGGTAGTCAAATTATTTGTATCAGTCTTATTACAAATTCTTCAAAATAGTTCAGTGGTCAAATAAACTTTTTTATTGGTCTTACAAGTGGTCAAAAGAATCTTCCATACTGTTTTTCTGAGTTTTGATAAGCTGTTTCTTCTTAGCGAGTTGAGATAAAAATGCAGTTTTTGTCTTTTAATATAGCGACTTGTCCAGATTCAGTGTACTAAAACGAGTTGTCCTTTTAGCTAGTGACTTGGTTTAATAATAATACTATGAGTTTTGACTCATAGTAACCTGCAAGTTGTAAGGTCAATAGCGACTTGTCATACTGAAAAACTAATAGCGACTTGTCCTTACTGAAGCGAGTTGTGCTAGCGACTTGTTATTTAACAAGTTAGCGACTTGTGAGTTTTGATAAAGGTTAGTGTCTTGTGAGTTTTGAAAAAGGTTAGCGACTTGTGAGTTTTGAAAAGTCAAATGGTTAGCGATTTGTTATGAAATAATCTAGCGACTTATGTGTTTTAACTTATCAAAGGATGAAGAAGATGAAAGACTGTGACCACAATACCAAACTGAACTCAACATTAAACTAATTTACATCTCAAATCTCTGTACATCCAAATATCACATGTCTCTTTTATCTATTACCTCATGATTACAAATAATCTAGATCTCAGATTCGTGTGTGCTTTTTCAAGTCATATCCGATCATTAAAGATCACTCACACAACTTAATCCATCATAGATCCGAGCTTTAATGATAATATCCGAACATTGTGAGGAAAGGACAAAACCATTTAATTTCATCATCTCCTCATGTTCGCTTAAACTAAAATATGAAAGGTGTGATCTCAGTTTGTTCATCCGTGGTTCTCTAACAAAACATTCAAGACTATCAAGAGTCTATTCCACGAAAGATGTGAAACCATCATTGATCCAAAGGTTGTGACATTATCTGAATATAAGTGAAAAGAATTCAAAACCATTTAGGGTTTCAAATCTTGTTCATGATTCGTTTTAATGAAAAACAAAAAGAGAATCATAACAATAATGCTAGACTCGTATTTTTGGTTCGGTTATGACTCAACACATGATGGAATACTTGATACCTACCTTGAACTGTTTGGGTGATGAGTGAAGCCTTCTCTACGTCTCACCATCCGTGTGGCCTATTCGTTGTATCTCTCACCATCCCTGTGGCGTAATTGAAACAATGTTCTAAGCTCAAGCCATCCCTGTGACGAGCAAGATGATGTTCTTTAACAAAGATATGAAGTGGATTGTGTTATAAAAGGTGTGGATCTGTTTTTGAAAGATATTTAGGGTTTGGAGAGATGTGGGAGGCGGATGGATTTGTAGAGAGAGATTAGGGTTTGGTTATGTATTTGTCTGCACGCACTTGTGAGAGGTATTAGGGATTTATGTGAGATTAGTAGATGTTATATATCCCGATAATTAGGGTTGTGTGATACATGGATCGGGTTGGTGTGGGCCTCAATATTGGAATGGACTTGAAGCAGATTTCATGGGCCGTATGTTGGACTCTTCTTGGGCTTGATGGGAACTAAGTGTGTTATCACGAAATTGATTTTAACTTGAGTGTGCTCATAACTGTTAATATCATATTTCTGTGAAATTGTGAATGGTCATAATTGGTACATCACGATCATCTTAATGATGAACGTTATTTAGTTTTGATATTTCACGAATGTTTGTGAGAGAATGTTATATGAATCATTTGGGTTTATCTGTTGGACTTGGGTGTTGTTATATATCTTGAAATTGGACAATGAGCTTTCTCACTCTTGGATTGGATATTGAGTCATGGGCTAAACTTTGTATGAACTATAATATGGGCTTAAGTTGGATCCTGTGTTCGTTTTGTATGAAAATGAGACTTGTTGAGTGATGTGAGTTGATTATGAGATTTGTTGAACATTCTTGATGATGAGATTTAATTTGATGATGTGATTTGGTGTGATGTTGAGATTTGTTGTGTTATACGGTTTGATATCTTGGTTCATACATTTTCACGGAGGTTATTATGTCACGGCTTGAATCGATATTGGAACTAGGGTGACTACGGAGTTGTTTGTACGATATTTCTTATTTGGATATGAAGTGAGGTTTTTCTGGGTGCGGTTACTTATTTCGTCTTCTTTCTTTCTACCCTTCCGCGAAGATGACTTGTTTGGGCATTTATAGAGTGTGATAAAGACTTGGCTATTTAGTTACTTTTGTGATTCTTTCTCACTTAACACACAACGTAACTATCACTTCGGTGTCTCACGCAGTTCAGGATATGTCAAGAGGTTTTTTACATTGGGTACACCGTTTCTTCTTCACAAGAATTAGTACAAGTTCAAGTAACAAATCTGGGGAATTTCACTTCATGATCAAGTTTGGCATATCGGGTTTACTTCACCATGTTGTCACTGCAATAGCCGACAGAATGCGTGAATGATGTGTTTACCAAAGTGTTTATTGGATGGTTGATGATATTGTTGATGTTGGATAATGAACCGCTGCATGTTCCCCTAAAACAGATATTCACCAGAACCAAAGTTGTCATAACATATTCAAACTGATATTGTTTACGATTTTGTCTTGATTTTGTAAAATCCCGCGAAAGAACCTATTTCTCAGTTTAAATCATAGACTTGTAAAATCCCGTGACAATGGAAACATCCTGGTTAAGTAAAGTGCATTTCCGGATCTGTCTTACGGTTTATTCTTGGTTTTGTAAAATCCTGCGAAAGAAATTATTTCTCGGTTTAAACCATAGAATTGTAAAATCCCGTGATGATGGAACCATCCTGGAGAAAGGAAAGTGTATTTTGGGATCTTATCTGATGCTGGTGCTACAATTTCTACTTCAAAGAAGGGATAAAAGGGTGTACTTCATGAATTGGGTGATTGCTTGGATATTCTTCATGGCAGTTTGGTTATTACATGGTTTTACGGGGTTATGTGCTTTTAACCATGGTCGGGATGAAACCATTATCAGAGTTCACTTAAAACGTCAAAGGAGGCTAGAGTTGAGCTTTTAATCAGAAGTTGTGACAACGGCGTTAATTCATTATTATTTATTTGAGGTTGAAGTGAAATATCACGGGCAAGTGTAATTAGTATCTGAAGGTATCGGGGATGGTTGGATGAAGATTCTTCATGATCCTTTTTCGAGGTTATTATAAAAAATTAAGACTTGGAAATCTAGTTATTGTTGGGTGTCTTTTACCTTTTCTTTTACCACTTGGGGGATTTGGGCTCCTACCACCACAAAATAACTATCACTTTAAGGAGTTACGTTGTAGTGCTCAGTGTCACATTCAATTGTGGATTTTCAAAAGGTGATGTACGTCTATTACTTGATGGTTGGTTGGATGAAGAGTATAGAGTACTTAGAGATTCAATGGAGGATGAAGTCTCGGCACCGCTCTTTGTTACACATGTGCAAGTTTAAGTCACGTATTCGGGTTAGTTTACTTCAGGGTCATATTCATCATATTGGGTTCTCTCCATCAGTTGTCACTACAAAGAGCCTACTGAATGATAATGGGTTTGATTACATGTTTACCAAGAGTAGATGAAAAGAGAGAGATTATGATGTTTGAACACAACAGTTCAAGCCTCGTACTCTAAAGAAAAGAAAAAGTGTACGTTTCAGTGCGCTTTATCTTGGAAAGAAGAGAAATCTTCTTATGATGTTTGAACACAACAGTTCAAGCCTCGTACTCTAAAGAAAAGAAAAGTGTACGTTTCAGTGCGCTTTATCTTGGAAAGAAGAGAAATCTTCTTATGACGTCTGTTCACATCAATTCAGGCCTCGTACTTCATGATTATGGCGTCTGCAGATAACACTTCAGGCCCCATACTTCACAGAAAATAAAAGTGTATGCTTCAGTGCGCTTTATCTTCAAAAGAAGAGAAATCTTCATGTTTATGACCATTCTCATTGACATTCTTCATCAACATGCTTCATGCTTTTTCCATGCGCTTCAGTCATCAAGTGAACCGGACTACTGATAATTACTCTTATTCCAAATGCTCAATATAATGAAGATGGCGACATCATGTGCTAATTTTGCGGTGGAGGAGTGTGAATAGAATACATTTGGATGATAATCACTTGTTTAATCAAGAATGGCATCTCCGTATGCAATTCTCGAGGGGGAGAAGAAGTGTGAATTTTTTTGCATGGTTGATTGATATTTGAGAATATATGGTCAAACGGCTCCTAACTCATGTAAGAACCGAGCTTCTTCTTATAGGATCATCTTCACATGTAGTTTCTTCTAAGATCCGTTGGTTGACATCTTCACATGGGCTAATGTGATTTATGACAAAGTGCTTCCGGTTAATACTTCACGTACACATCAACATGATGATTCCGAACAATCTCTCTGTTCTTGTTTGATGTGATTGGTAGTTTGGTGTTACCATTTAGTGTGTTCGTTGCGGGCTGATTGCTGATTTCTTTGATGAACATCTTTCTGTTCTTGTTTGATTGGGAGGGATTTTAATTAAGGGGATTTGCTATTTACAAGTTAACGGGAATGCCTTTGGTGTGAAGAAGATGTTAACTGTCTATTTCCCCATTCGGACAATCTTGAAGAAGGTCGAGTCTACAGTCTGTTCTACATTTTCTGCTACATGTTAGAAGGCTAAAGATGAATTGCATTTGATGATCTAAAGACTTCTTCTTAATCCGGGCTGAGAAGAACACTTGAATATCTTCGTCAGTTTAGGGGAGAGCACTAATTGGGGAAGATTGAAAAGCTAAATTTAATCCCCAATTAGACTTGCTCATATTCTTCAGCAAGTTGATTCTCACATATACATCTGAGCTTATGATGTTCTTCTCAACAGATTTCTAGTATACGGGCTTATTATGTGTTGCTGATTCTGAAGCATCAAAACCAGCAATGGGGAACGAGACACACATCTAAACGAGAGTAAACTTGATGAACTTAATTCTTCTAAGTGATTGAAGATATCCCGGGAAGACAAATGTCATGACCGCAGAGAAACTCAAGGTTTTACTCATCAAGGCTTTTAGTGTTATTATTTCAACTACGTGGGGGAAGTGATGTAAGAGAAAGTTTCTGAAGATAAAAGAGGTATACAAGTATGACATATTCAGGGGAGATAAATGTGTAAAATAAGGGAGGTGTTATCAGTTATTCTCTCTTTGGGATTGGTGTGCTTCGGGTTCTTGAGCTTCATACACGATCATCAGGGAAGAAAAATGTAAACATTGGGGAGGTGTTTTCATTCCCCTCATGATGTGTATTCGGGAGAGTTCTTGAACATTATACATGTAGGATCGTAATATTATTGTGTTATGATGATTCGGGTGGTCTTGGATGATGGAAATACATGTTAGACATTTTAGTGAGAGAAAGTAGAGAGATATTGTTCTTGGTAGAGAGTTGGTTCAATAAAAATGAAAGGTTAGATTCCAAGCCACACCCCTTCCAAGGATGGAAGGGGTATTTATAGTTACAAGACTACACGACCTCCTGACGACCTGTGGATCAGGTATACAATGGGTAAAGACCCGTCCTTCCTCCACAGTATTACACTAAACTAAACTACGCTACAAACTAACTAATTAACTACTAAATAACGTAAATAACGACACGTCTACGAGCTAACATATGCTAGACAATAATTGGGGTGACCGACACTTTAACATGGAATTTCTAATTCCTAACAATCTCCCCCTAAGGGAGGTCACCCCATGAAATACATTTTGCATCTTAGCATTCAATCTTTGTCTTTAGTTCTCGAGCTCGTAGACTTCAATTCTTCAAGTTCCGCAATCTTTGTGCATTAGTAGCGATTCTTTAAAGACCGAATTGATTTGTACTTTTAGTGGAGGCCTTTAACTGATCCACATCTTTGATGATCTTCGAGCTTTCTTTGAGATCATCAGCCACAGCAAATCTCTCTGGATCATCCATAGTTGTGTTGCCTTCATGTGATGTTGTGACTTTTGGACCGACATGCTCACACTTTTGAATCATGACATCTTTCCATCAGTAGCGAAAGCTTTATGGTTCATGATATTTGCGGCAGTTAGCAGAAGCATAGTATAAAACATCGAACGGGTTATGTAGATATACACCGTAATGATTTCTTCAATTAAGTGTGGATCTTTGTGAGCATGCGGCTTTGGATTGACTCTCACTTCGATCACCGCAACCGCCCAAATGTACCTAAAAACAACAGTTAGCAATAAAACACACGAAAGTGTCTTTGATCACTTTCGTTGAATTGAGGTACACGCCCACGGTTCCCCGTTGATCAGACAAGTACTTCCTGTGATCGGGAAGAATTCGAAGAATCTCCTTGACGAGGTTTCGCAGTTGCTCTAGCTGTTCTCAAACCGAACGTCTCAAAGAAGACAACACGGAGTGAGTGAACCAGCGAATTGAGATTCACTGATTGATGAAAAATTGATTTGAAAACAATCACATATTGCTTAGAAGAAAGAGTTTTGCAATACGACGAAGGTTTTATGAGAAAGATCAATTTTCAATCATAAATACTTTTTGTATTTGAAAAGAGTACACATTCGACGTGCTAGAGAAAAGAAGAGATTCGCACATCGAACGGTTTTTCCAAAAGTATTTTTTTCAATCAGAGATACTTTTTGAATTTGAAAATGAATACACATTCGATGCACTAGAGAAAAGAAGATTTGCACATCGAACGGTTTTTCCAAAAGTATTCATCAATTCATTTCCTGGACCAAGGTTGATTCAAGAATGAATCGCCCCATCGTTTCTATCCAGTTGTCACAAGCATGATTCTTGAAGAATCTCACATGTCACCCACCAAGAGCTTGTTTGATGTTGGCTCTAGAAGGATTTCCATCTTTATCGTGAATATTTTTGATATATCACTCGGATGTTCTGGCAATACCACAAGGATAATGCGTAGGACTCTTAATATATTCTTACTTTCCACATTGCTTGAAACAGCAAGTCTTCATTAATTTTGTGTCCTAACGAGATATTGTGGATGATCTCTTGGCTCTAGACTCAATTGTGCACATTTGGTTCCTATGCCGGAGACTAGGGAGAGGGTCTCCTTCTTCAATATCAACAATCTCTAAGAGAAAGTCGATATATAATGTCGGTTCCCCGTGAGAATGTGATGAGTGTCTAAATACTCATCATTTTTGTACCATTTAAACTGCAAAAACATCTGAAAACACTCAGAAATATATCAAAATGATAAAAATATCACAAATAAGTGTTTTATGTGTTTTAAATGCAAAAATATCAAAATCGGTGAAAAGCGATATAAAGTTTGCATAAATTGTAGTTTTAGTCCCCCAAGTTTCAAAAGTTGTCAAAAATAGTCCCTGGTAAAACAAAATAAAGAAAAATGTTATTTAAGGTCCCTGAATTATTCTAACTTGTCAAATATGGTCCTTGAATAAATCTTTTGTCAAATGGCAGAAAAGGTCCCTGAACTTTTAAATTTGGCAAGTTTAGTCCCTGGAAAATTTGAAATTGTCAGAACTAATCCTTGTACTATTGGAACTTGTCAATTTTGGTCCTTATGACAACTTTGGTATATTGGCAAAGATGGTCCCTCAAGTTTGGAAGAATTACAAACAAGTCCTTATTTATAAACCAAACCTAGACTTGTCAAAATACATTTTGACCCTGCCACTACCATTTGACCCCCTGTCTTTTCTACTTTTTCAACAAGCAGTCAAACTCCACCTTTCCCACCTTCTGTTTACACCTCCTTCTTCCTCACTGGACCAAATATCGCACCCATCTCACCCATCACCTCCCATCACCTTATCTCTTCCACACCTCAACCCCCTCATCATCACACCTCTCACCCCCCCTAGTTGCAGTCTAAAGTCAACACAGGTCAAAAATTGGATTTCCCGCCAAAACCATAAAATGGCCAAAGTAACCTCTACTCATTCATTGGCTCAATAGGGTGGTGGGAAACAGTCATAAGGACACGTGGAAGCTTCTGGGAGCTATAAAAGAAAGGAAGAAAGAGTAGAAGACCGGTTAGTTAGTTTTTTATTGTCTTTGTATGTTGTTTTCCACGAAATGTCTTAGTTAAACCTTAGAATGTAATTTTTCAGTTTTAATGTATTGAATTTAAGGTAATTCAGTATTTGTAATCAAGTTTAATCATTAATTCCAAGTTTCCTTTAATTTCATGTTTGTAAGCTTACTTGTTAAAATTCAAGTTTCCATTTCCTAGAAACAAGCTTCATACATCTTGTTAATCAGTTTCAATAAGCTTATATAAGCTTTTCATAACTTCTTGAAAGCTTATAGTCAAGTTTCAAACCATTTTGTCTTCTGTCAACAAAAGTCAACATAAGTCAACTTTCAAAAGTCAAAGAAGATTTCAGTTTAATTCTGTTTTTAAACTGTTTATTGGGTGAATTCAGTGGTTTTTAATTCGTTTTAGTCAAGTTTCAGATTAAACCTTTTGTGAAAATGCATTTTAGTATCCTAAAGGAGTGTTTGGTTTTAAGTTAGAAAAATGGGTCAAATAGGTTTATACCATCTTTGACCGGAGAAGTCAAACTTAATTTAGTGTATCCAAGTCAGTTTAGACCTATGTGAGGTGAATGCAAAAGTTTTGAAAAGGTTTGGTGTCAAAAGTAATCTGTCATTTTTTTTCTTTCAACTTGAATTTGTGACATTTTCTATAAGCAGTTTAGTGAGGTTTTTATTGTGATAGAAAATTCTAAAAAATAAAAATCACTAGCTTTGTAGCTTGTTAATCTTGTGTCAAAAGGAAAAAAATCACAAAATTTGTTTAGTAAGGTCAATTGAATCAAAGTGGTGGTCTGGCCAACCCATGTTTCGTGCAGGCGCTGCATCCCACCAATCTTTTTGCGGCTTGTTGACAAGCTGTAGGAGGCTTGTTCAGAGAAGATACTAGGGGGCAAAAGCTTGGTGGGTTGGTGGACTCTAAGTGCCCAGAAGCTCAAGACCAACTTGTCACTTACGCTTATGAACAAGTCCCAAGTAAGCACCAGAAGCTGTTTGTGGACCTACATCCACAGCAGCTAAGTTTTTCCTCTTCACCTTTTGTTTCAAGTGCTTATTGGATTTGTTAGTTAGCTTAACTAAATTTATATTTTCTTATTAGTGTAATCAGCTTAGGTTTTAGTGGAGTTTCTGTTTTTGAGTGCTATTT
The DNA here is from genome assembly GCA_910596185.1 of Chrysanthemum makinoi. Taxonomy (NCBI): domain Eukaryota; kingdom Viridiplantae; phylum Streptophyta; class Magnoliopsida; order Asterales; family Asteraceae; genus Chrysanthemum; species Chrysanthemum makinoi. The sequence goes on from OU343223.1 coordinate 109,711,907, forward strand.
GTAGTTTGCTTTTGTTTATTTCCATTTCATTAGTTGTTTAGGACTTCCCTAGCATATCAAGCCAACTGCTCTCCTTTTTTTTAGCTTATCTCTTTTCTAACCTTTCATGCTTATTTGCTCTTTGCGTGGCTTATTGAATTGCTTGTATGCTTCATGAGTTCAATTAGTAGCAATAAGGTGTGTTTGGTTGTTCAGCTCTAACTGCCCTCTAATCAAACAACCCCTTAACTGCACCAATCCCAAGACCCCTTTGTTTTTTTTTGTTCACTGCTGCTGTCCCAAACAGCTCCCCTAGCGTTTGCCTTATTTTTATGTTTCCAAGTTTAAGTTGTTGGTCCTTTAATCCAGTTGTAAAATCAAAATAAAATAAAAAAGAACAAAAAGTTGCCTGCCAGGTTCGAACCCAGGACCTCAGGCACCTACATCCACGCACAGGCAACCAACCTGCTCTCTTGAACTCTTTGTGTAAACTTTTACTTAGCTGTGATCTTAAGGGATATGTAGTGTTTAGTTTAAAATAAAGCATCAAAAAGTAAGAGGCAGGTTTCGAACCTGTGTCCTCTTCCCTTTTTCCCAACCACGCTCCATACCACAACTCCACTACCAACATGCCCTTGGGTCTTTCTTGGTTTAAGTTTACATCATTTAATACATAAGGTAGTTTGAGTAATTTGGCTTATTTAGCTTGTTTGATTTTTAGCAGCTTATCTAAAGAAGCTGTTGCGCCCATTTTATTTTTCATAGGACCATTAGATCATCTAGTATTTTTACAAAAAGTTTCGGAATTTTCTAAAATGTTTTAGTATTTTTAATAATTTAATTAGTGTTATTTAGTTTTTAATTCGTAATAAATAAAATAAAAGTCAAAAAAATATTCCGCTTTTTCCTAAAATTTTCTTTTGTCATATATTACGTAAAAAAATTGTTTTTACACTTGTAGGGCTTTTATTTCACAAATTTTACGTTTTTGCTTGCGCTCCAGCGTAATTTTTGCAAATAACGTACGTTTCCATTTTAAGTAACGTTTCTAGATAATTTAGGATTACGTTTTAGTTAATATAGTTTATTTAAGTCATTTTATTTTATAAAATCACGAAAACATCATTGTAAAAATAGTGATAGCGTTTATTTAATATTTTTTATCTTTTTAATTTTCTTTAATTTGCATTTAAGCCCTGTAGTTTATGGGCTTTTCCTTAGTTATAATCAATCACATCTCCTTTTCCGTTCAAATCTCTCGATCACTTTACGTTTGACTATTCTCGCACAGCTCGTTGGGACTTAACGACATGGGGAAACACTATACTCTCCTGATCTTCATTGCATTCGTGTTGAGCGTTTTAAGTTTCTACAGTTGGTCATTCACAAGTGGCCAGCTTGCGTGAGAAAACTTGACTGTTTGGCACGATCAAATTTTGGCGCCGCTGCCGGGGAGCAGTGCTAATAGTCTTACGTTTAGCAGATTAGTGATTTGAATATTCACTCTTTGTCTATACCATCTTTTAAAAATCAAAAAACCCAAAAATATTTTCATTCTTTGTCTTTACATAATGTTTTTAAAAAAAAAATACCAAAAATATTCCTCTTTACCCTCTTACCCTTTTGATTCTTCATTTCTTACCCTCTGAAACCCTTTGATTCTTTCTATGTCTTATCCTCACCCTCTTGGTTGTCAATGGTGTGGTGGTCCTTATAATGGTGGCAATTGCCCCAGTTGTAGCATGGTGGAGTCAGGAAACGGGTCTGTCTATAACCAGGATCCCTATTCCTACCATAACACGACTGATTTATTCCATCAGCTACCACACTGTGAGACTCAGCAGTTTTACTGTTGTGAGTATTGTGGTGGTTCACATTCCAGTTCTGATTGTCAATCAGGAAACACACTTGTCTATGAGCAGGTTCCTGATAACAATTATGACTACAACACATACCACTCACAGCCCATCAGTCTACGTTGTGAATATTGTGGAGGTCCTCACTTTAGCTCTGATTGTCAAACAAGGAATCCATTTCCTTGTAACAATTACGACTCTTCGTATCATGACCAACCTCCACAGTACCAAATGATTCAAGCGACTCCTCATGAAACTACGACAGACCTTCTACTGAAGACTCTGGAGTTATTAAAAGAACTTAAGGAGGAGTCGGCTATGTCGTCCCAAGATAATCCAAAATCCATGGAAGCTTTGTTAGCCGAAGAGCGGGCTGCTAAATTAGATTCCCAGATTTCCATTGAAAACACTGTTAGGGAATCAATTAGACTACAAAAAGCATTCAAATCCAGCTCTCGATTCCGTTTCATTCCTGATGATGATGATGATGATGTTACCCTTGATATTAGTGAATTATGTACAGATTCATCAAGTTCATCAGTTGAAATTCCTTCCGTGGAAAATCAGGGAGAAAAGACTATGATGGAATTACTAGCAGAAGAACAAATGGAAAGTATAAAACATATGTATGCTAGTCCTTCTAAACTCCCTCAGTCAGTTGATATCCCAGCAGTTGAGATTCCATCTCAAACAACTGCTATCACACCCGAAGCTCCCACTCACTCTCTGAACATGGGGGATGAGCATCTTGACACTGTTCCTGAAAAGGAATCGGACGAATTCATAAAGTCTAGTGTTGAGAACCTTGTCCCAATCCCAAGAGAGTCACAGGGAACTTCTGATCATATGTGTGATTCTATTTCCCCTCTTGAGTGTTCAAAAGATCATTTTGATACTTTCTCCGATCTTAGCGACGATTGTACTTCTTATGGAGACATTGAGTATGTTGAGGCATCACTCCCACAGTCTGATCCTCTTCTTGAGGAGTTCACCGATGAACTCACTCACATCACTCCACTTTCATCGGAAAGTGACGATGATCTCTTTGATTTCGAAGCCGATCTTGGAGAAACCAGAAATCTCCTATATAATGATCATCCACTCATTTCTTATTCCATTTCCGACTCTTCCATTCCTTCTCTCACTCCTGATGAGGAAGATGACAACTTTTGGAAGGAGGTCGATGATTTTCTTAGTGATGAGTCGATTCCAACAGGAATTGACAATACTTACTTTGATTCGGAGGGAGACATCCTCTTTCTTGAAAATCTGTTGATTGAAGAACCGTTTCCAGCTCTCCCTCCAGGAAATTTTGTTGCCAATCACCATACAAGCTTCAAGTCTAAGCTTAAAAATCTAACAAATGGTGATTTGCTCCTCACTAATGAAAAATGGGATTGCATTGTGATGCACATCTTTATTCCATTTTTCACAGATGGTGTGGTTTCTCGTTCCCGTTTCTCCTTCGGGAATGAAGACACTATTTTTGATCCCGGCATTTTCATTTATCATTCTTGAGCCGGGAATATATCTCATCGGTGTGGAACTTTCACGTACTTCAATGTTTATTCAAACATCTTGAATGAAAGTCCGATGGAGATTGTCTCTTCCACTTACTTCCCCATGAACAAATTAATTCGGGGTCGAGTCAAGCTAGCGACTCGGTAATCAAAAACAGTAGCATGCTACATGGGTTTTCACCCGTGTGTACCACCCTAGTGTGGGGGAGTTGCCCCACATGATGTATATAGATCTAAAAAATGTATGAAAATTGTAAATATTAAAAAAAAAAAAAAAAGAGAATAATTGTTGTGTTTCCACACTTTGAATATTGAGGACAATATTCATTTCTAAGTGTGGGGGGGAAATTCTGGCGAATTTTGATCATAAATGTACCCTTTTAGTCCCTTTTTCCCCCAAAATGGCCAAAATTTAAAATTTTTTTTAGTGGAAGTACTATGTACTAAACACAACAAATGGTAATCAGTCCACCATGTCTAACCCACATAAGGATTGGCTAATCCAGGAGCAAACGGCTCTTGGTAAAGATATATCAAATCCGTTGACGGCTTGCAATTTGCCCAAAATTGTATGGTATTCAGCTCACCATATCCTTAAAAGTGAAGAGTTGGCTAGCCCGCAAGTTTATGGCTTGTGGTAAAGGCAGTGGAAAAACCATAATTGGTAATCAGCTCACCAAAGATAATACTGATAATTTATCTAAGAGTTGGCTAGTCCAGAAGGGTACGGCTTCTGGTAAAGACAAAATCAAATCCGTTGAAAGCTGGTGGTTTGCTCAAAATCACATGGTTATCAGTGTACCATGGTTCTTACTTGAACTGAAATATTTGGCTACTCCAGAAGTAATGGCTTTTGGTAAAGAGATAAAATCCATTAATTTTTCTCAAAACATTGCTAGGGACTAGCAATATCTTAGTGTGGGGGATTGATGAGTGTCTAAATACTCATCATTTTTGTACCATTTAAACTGCAAAAACATCTGAAAACACTCAGAAATATATCAAAATGATAAAAATATCACAAATAAGTGTTTTATGTGTTTTAAATGCAAAAATATCAAAATCTGGTGAAAAACGTATAAAGTTTGCATAATTGGCAGTTTTAGTCCCCCAAGTTTCAAAAGTTGTCAAAAATAGTCCCTGGTAAAACAAAATAAAGAAAAATGTTATTTAAGGTCCCTGAATTATTCTAACTTGTCAAATATGGTCCTTGAATAAATCTTTTGTCAAATGGCAGAAAAGGTCCCTGAACTTTTAAATTTGGCAAGTTTAGTCCCTGGAAAATTTGAAATTGTCAGAACTAATCCTTGTACTATTGGAACTTGTCAATTTTGGTCCTTATGACAACTTTGGTATATTGGCAAAGATGGTCCCTCAAGTTTGGAAGAATTACAAACAAGTCCTTATTTATAAACCAAACCTAGATTTGTCAAAATACATTTTGACCCTGCCACTACCATTTGACCCCCTGTCTTTTCTACTTTTTCAACAAGCAGTCAAACTCCAGCCTTTCCCACCTTACTGTACACCTCCTTCTTCCTCACTGGACCAAATGTCTGCACCCATCTCACCCATCACCTCCCATCACCTTATCTCTTCCACACTCAACCCCAAATCATCATCACACCTCTCACCCCCCCTAGTTGCAGTCTAAAGTCAACACAGGTCAAAAATTGGATTTCCCGCCAAAACCATAAAATGGCCAAAGTAACCTCTACTCATTCATTGGCTCAATAGGGTGGTGGGAAACAGTCATAAGGACACGTGGAAGCTTCTGGGAGCTATAAAAGAAAGGAAGAAAGAGTAGAAGACCAGTTAGTTAGTTTTTTTTATTGTCTTTGTATGTTGTTTTCACAGAAATGTCTTAGTTAAACCTTAGAATGTAATTTTTCAGTTTTAATGTATTGAATTTAAGGTAATTCAGTATTTGTAATCAAGTTTAATCATTAATTCCAAGTTTCCTTTAATTTCATGTTTGTAAGCTTACTGTTAAAAATTCAAGTTTCCATTTCATAAAAACAAGCTTCATACAGTTTGTTAATCAGTTTCAATAAGCTTATATAAGCTTTTCATAACTTTTTGAAAGCTTAAAATCAAGTTTCAAACAATTTTGTCTTCTGGTCAACAAAAGTCAACATAAGTCAACTTTCAAAAGTCAAAGAAGATTTCAGTTTAATTCTGTTTTTAAACTATTTATTGGGTGAATTCAGTGGTTGTTAAGTCATTTTAGTCAAGTTTCAGTTAAACCTTTTTGTGAAAATGCATTTTAGTATCCTAAAGGAGTGTTTGGTTTTAAGTTAGAAAAATGGGTCAAATAGGTTTATACCATCTTTGACCGGAGAAGTCAAACTTAATTTAGTGTATCCAAGTCAGTTTAGACCTATGTGAGGTGAATGCAAAAGTTTTGAAAAGGTTTGGTGTCAAAAGTAATCTGTCATTTTTTTTCTTTCAACTTGAATTTGTGACATTTTCTATAAGCAGTTTAGTGAGGTTTTTGTTGTGATAGAAAATTCTAAAAAATAAAAATCACTAGCTTTGTAGCTTGTTAATCTTGTGTCAAAAGGAAAAAAATCACAAAATTTGTTTAGTAAGGCTGCAATTGAATCAAAGTGGTGGTCTGGCCAACCCACTGTTCTGTGCAGGCACCTGCAGTCCCACCAATCTTTTTGCAGCTTGTTGACAAGCTGTAGGAGGCTTGTTCAGAGAAGATACTAGGGGGCAAAAGCTTGGTGGGTTGGTGGACTCTAAGTGCCCAGAAGCTCAAGACCAACTTGTCACTCTACAGCTTATGAACAAGTCCCAAGTAAGCACCAGAAGCTGTTTGTGGACCTACATCCACAGCAGCTAAGTTTTTCCTCTTCACCTTTTGTTTCAAGTGCTTATTGGATTTGTTAGTTAGCTTAACTAAATTTATATTTTCTTATTAGTGTAATCAGCTTAGGTTTTAGTGGAGTTTCTGTTTTTGAGTGCTATTTGTAGTTTGCTTTTGTTTATTTCCATTTCATTAGTTGTTTAGGACTTCCCTAGCATATCAAGCCAACTGCTCTCCTTTTTTTTAGCTTATCTCTTTTCTAACCTTTCATGCTTATTTGCTCTTTGCGTGGCTTATTGAATTGCTTGTATGCTTCATGAGTTCAATTAGTAGCAATAAGGTGTGTTTGGTTGTTCACGCTCTAACTGCCCCTCTAATCCAAACAGCCCCTTTGTTTTTTTTGTTCACTGCTGCTGTCCCAAACAGCTCCCCTAGCGTTTGCCTTATTTTTATGTTTCCAAGTTTAAGTTGTTGGTCCTTTAATCCAGTTGTAAAATCAAAATAAAATAAAAAAGAACAAAAAGTTGCCTGCCAGGTTCGAACCCAGGACCTCAGGCACCTACATCCACGCAGCAGGCAACCAACTGCTCTACTGAACTCTTTGTGTAAACTTTTACTTAGCTGTGATCTTAAGGGATATGTAGTGTTTAGTTTAAAAATAAAAGCATCAAAAGGAAGAGGCAGGTTTCGAACCTGTGTCCTCTTCCTTCATCCCACGCTCCATACCACAACTCCACTACCAACATGCCCTTGGGTCTTTCTTGGTTTAAGTTTACATCATTTAATACATAAGGTAGTTTGAGTAATTTGGCTTATCTAGCTTGTTTGATTTTTAGCAGCTTATCTAAAGAAGCTGTTGCGCCCATTTTATTTTTCATAGGACCATTAGATCATCTAGTATTTTTACAAAAAGTTTCGGAATTTTCTAAAATGTTTTAGTATTTTTAATAATTTAATTAGTGTTATTTAGTTTTTAATTAAGTAATAAATAAAATAAAACTCAAAAAAATATTCCGCTTTTTCCTAAAATTTTCTTTTGTCATATATTACGTAAAAAATTTGTTTTTACACTCGTAGGCTTTTTATTTCATAAATTTTACGTTTTGCTTGCGCTCAGCGTAATTTTTGCAAATAACGTACGTTTCCATTTTAAGTAACGTTTCTAGATAATTTAGGATTACGTTTTAGTTAATATAGTTTATTTAAGTCATTTTATTTTATAAAATCACGAAAACATCATTGTAAAAATAGTGATAGCGTTTATTTAATATTTTTTATCTTTTTAATTTTCTTTAATTTGCATTTAAGCCCCTGTAGTTTATGGGCTTTTCCTTAGTTATAATCAATCACATCTCCTTTTCCGTTCAAATCTCTCGATCACTTTACGTTTGACTATTCTCGCACAGCTCGTTGGGACTTAACGACCTGGGGAAACACTATACTCTCCTGATCTTCATTGCATTCGTGCTTGAGCAGTTTTAAGTTTCTTACAGTTGGTCATTCACAAGTGGCCAGCTTGCATGAGAAAACTTGACTGTTTGGCACGATCAGAATGAAACAAGTCCTTTTAATAGGAACTTGAGTAGCTTGGGAAGTTTTAGTGCAGTGCGTCACTGGGTCCATGACGTCTTGTCTTCAATACCAGTGTTACCTTAGTAACCACCAGTAGCATATGAATTGAACCCGGTTTCTGCCCTAAGGCTGAATTATTGGAGGGCTATTTCTTTTCACCCTTTTTCACATTCATTTCTTTTTCATTCTTCAACCCCTTCAGTGCTTACCAAGACTTCATAACTAGAACCTTGTTGGGTTTATTCTAGTTCTAGCTCTATCTCAGTCCACACTCTTCCCATATCATAGTTTTCTCCTTTTTTTATCATACCTAAGGACTCTACACTATCTAGTGGATTGTCCCTGGGTAGATCCCTCCGGCTCTGGCGGGATCGTGGGAACGAATACCTAACCTAACCATCCTTATAACACCATGCATAAAGTAAATTGGTCGGTCTTTTGGTATTGTTCATTCTTCCATGAAACCAATTAAAAAATCATTTGGAAAATCAATCAAGGTACTTGTGATATAATATCAAATTATTTTGTACCTTAATTGTTTTGATCATTTTAGAAATGCTCCCCCTCAACATGTGCATATGATTTTGAAATTGTTTAGCACATGGAGGCAAGAGTTCTTTGAAATAATTTATGGATCACAATTTCCATAGAAAAAGCCACTTGATTTTCTTGGTAAGTTCTCCCCCTCAATATGTGCTTTGGATATTTGAAATCATTTTATCACATAGAGGCAGGAGTTCTTTAAAGTACTTTTCACGATTGCCAATAGAAACCATTCGCTCCCCCTCAATATGTGCATCGATATACGAAAGAGTTTGGCACATATTAGAGAGAACTTGCACTTTGAATCAAAACGATCATTATTTATCAGATTTCATATTAAATCACAACTTCTCCCCCGATCAAAAATATCAAACCCTTTGAGATTTTGGATCCCAAGTGATTTAATAAGGTTTAGAAAACATGGGAGAAAATGTGCCTATTTTAAAAACTCATATAGTTTTTGGATAAATGCTCCCCCTCAACATGTGCATTATGTATATTGAAATCGTTTGGCACATGGAGGCAGGAGTGCCTTTGAAGGACTAAAACCAATTCCATTAAAACAGATTTGAGATTTAAATCATGATCTCTCCCCTGATCAAAAATTTCAAACCAATTGAGATTTGTGATCCCAATTGATTTAAATCAATTAGAAAATTTTGGGGAAAGACGTGGCAAGATTTGATTTTGAAAAATGATGGATAAGGATCAATATAAGACATTAAAGATTGTTAGTGTCAGGTATGATAGTTTTTAAGAGATCTTTAAGTAAAATAAAACAATTTCACAATCAAAGAAGAACAGAAAAAATTTCATTTTGCAAGATCTTTGAGTTTTAAAGAAAATCATACCATGACATAACATTAAATCTTTAGATCACCACTTTATTACGTACAACCGGACTTTTATGAAGAGATATCGATTGAAAATATTTTATTATAAATCACTCTCCCCCTCAATCGATGACCGTAGTCGATGATTGAGTGACTTAAGTTTTGATAAAATGAAGTCCGGTGATATTTTAAAATTAATTCCAATTTATTTTCAAAACCGATATTTTTCCATTTTCAAAACAATTTTAACAAATTTCTTGAAAAATGGTATTATTCACTATTTATCCTGCACAAAGATACGTTAGGTGGTTGAGAAGCTTCTGTTGTTGCTGTAGGGCAGGAAGAAAACCATCTGCAGATGCAGTGAGACTTCTTACGTTGCATATTTTCATGCCAACTGAGGTCAAATTAAGCTCCGTTTCTTCATTTGATGATGAAGAAAACCATCTGCTGATGCAGTGAGACCTCTTACATTGCATTTTTTCATGCCAACTCTCCATAGAAGTCAAATTAAGCTCCGTTTCTTCATTTGTCAACCCAAGATATAGTTACCCTTTCCTTTCGGCATCCAATCATCTTCAATTGTGGGATCCGGATCGGGAACATTCTTATATACCAATATACCTGCATACGTTAGTGAACACAGATACATATATATGGTGGTCGACATCACCCAAACAGCAATCGACTAATAAAAGTCAATTCAACATATCAATCAGTTCATATAAAGCATGGGAATAGTGTGTTCATCAAACTCTAATCATCTAATCGTAACAATCATATCCTGGGCACCTAGTCCTTCAACGTAGGTTAACATCATTTTTAATTAAGCATATAGGATAGTTAAGAAAGCCTGTTAGATGATGTAAATTTGAAAACATTCTCCCCCTCAATCAATGACTCATTTTATGAAAAGTTTAAAAGCACTGAAGTCATTGATTGAGTTTTCAATTTTTTTTTTCGAAAACTCAGAAACTGATTGATTTTCAAGCAACTCATTTACCACCACTTTTTGAAATACAACAAATATTTTTCTGAAGAATTTTAGACGGAAAAACATTTGTGTAGGAACAGCAGTCCTTCGACATACTTTCCTCATTTTGTTTTAGGATAAGTGCACGAAATATTTGAAAATTGGTTTAGCGTAGCACTTTCCTTTCTTGAAGAGCGGGTTGCTATCTGAAATAATAGCAAACCATAATTTTAAGCGCGGGTTACAGTCTGAGGTAACTGTAAGCCATATTTTGTGACATGTTTTGGAAAAGAATATTTACACCTCTTGCTCGAACTTCATCTATGGTCCCGTGCCATTATTGAATGACATTTCTAAGACCGTAGATGTTATCGATACCAGAAGACATGTCTTTGAAAACATATTTTTGGTATTTTTCAATTTTTTTTAATTTTTATGGGTTTTTGAAATTTTCTATTTTTCTATTTTCTTTTTGTTGGTTTTATATTTTTGTATTTTGTTTTTGATAAATATATACAAAGATAGAATAGATGATATAGTTTAGGAAGATGATGATACGAGTACCGAGATAAGGATATCGATCAGCCTCGTTGAAGAAGATAGAAGTCATCATCTCTTAAACATTCACCACCAAAGCTTCCGAGGCTCTTGCATTGAAGAAAGAACTTGAACCAACTGAAAGTGAGATTTTGGCAGCTTCCCCCAAACCGAAAATCCTTTAGCTGAGCAGATTCAAAGCTATATTTCAAGCTTCCATTAGCCAGGTGCACAAAGAAGCACACCCTTGTCATCGATCTTGCTGATCCTTTTAAGAATAATCACCGTGATTCTTCGTTCGAGGTTATATCATCCAATAGAACAGCAACGTATCTTCCCACACATAAATAACTCTTCTCAAATTTCATTCCACTGAAGTCAGAAGCAATCTTTTCCAAAAGTTGTCAAGAGACCACTTCCCCCACGTAGTTGAATTGATGCAGTCAGTCCCTTAGACTAGAGCTCACGAACCCGAATACACATACTCGAAGACAAAGAAACTTATACCATCGAAGTACCAGATTAAGTCCAATAGCCAAAGAATAACCCCGATGTATACTTTTCTCTCCCCCTGAAGAAAGTGTATGAAGCTCAAGAACCCGAAGTACCCGAATGCACAAAGAGAGAATAACCGATAACATTGAAGAAGCAGGCCGAATCACTGATTATCTCTGCGGGTGACAATCTCTGCAGATGTCAACACCGGAATAAGTGATTATATCTCTGAATCGCTGATTAAGCCCTCAATTAAAATAGCTGAGCATCCCCAATGTATACAATCTCTCCCCCCTGATGATTGTGATAACATCAAAATCATCACACACTTGTGTACCTCTTTCATCTTCAGAAACTAACTCTAACATCTCTTCCCCCACACAGTTGGAATAAACACTAAACGCTATGAGTCAAACCTTGAGTTTCTCTGCGGTAATGACATTTGTCTTCCCGGGATATCTTCAATCACTTTGAAGTATTAAGTTCATCAAGTTTACTCGCCATGAGTCAAACCTTGATTTTCTCTGCGGTAATAACATTTGTCTTCCCGGGATATCTTCAATCACTTAGAAGTATTAAGTTCATCAAGTTTGCTCGCGTTTAGATACGTGTCTCCTTCCCCCTTGCTGGTTTTGATGCTTCAGAATCAGCAACTCATTGTAAGCCCGTATACTAGAAATTTGTTGAGAAGAACACTTGAACTCTTGTGAGAATCAACTTGCTGAAGTACAGTGTGAGCAAGTCTAATTGGGGATTAAATATGGCATTTCACTCTCCCCCAATTAGTGCTCTCCCCTAAACCGACAATCTTTTAATAAATGCCCAGAATAAGAAGAAGTCTTTTGATAATCAAATGCAACTCGTCTTTTAGTCTTCTAACATACAGCAGAAAATGTAGAACCGACTGTAGACTCGACCTTCTTCAAGATTGTCCAGTTGGGGATAGATAGTTAACATCCTCAACACACTAAAAAGCATCCCAATTAACTAACATCTTGCAAATCCCCTTAATTAAGATCCCTCCCAATCAAACAAGAACAGAAAGATGTTCATCAAGGAAATCAGCAATCAGCCCGCAACGAACACACGAAGTGGTAACACCAAACTACCAATCACATCAAACAAGAACAGAGAGATCATTCGGAATCATCATGTTGATGTGTACGTGAAGCATTAACCGGAAGCACTTTGTCAATAATCATATCAGCCGGTGTGAAGATGTCAACCAACGGCTCATAGAAGAAAACTCCATGTAAAGATGACCCGATAAGAAGAAGCTCGGTTCTTACATGAGTTTGGAGCCGTTTGACCATTTTATCTCAGAAATCAATCAACCATGCAGTAAATTCACACTTTTTCTCCCCCTCAAGAATTGCATACGGAGTTGCCATTCTTGATTGAATAAGTAAATATCTTAACCAAATGTAGTCTATTCACACTTCTCCCCCGCAATAATAGCACATGATGTCTCCATCTTCATTATAGTTGAGCAAGTGGAATAAGAAAACAATCAACAGTAGCCCGGTTCACTTGATAATCAAAAGCACATGGAAAAAGCATGAAACATGTTGATGAGAATGGTCATAATAAGAAGATTTCTCTTCTTTTGAAGATAAAGCGCACTGAGACGTACACTTTTCTTTTCTTTAGATTATGAGGCTTGAACTGTTGTGTTCAAACGTCATAATCTCTCTCTTTTCAGCTCTCTTGGAAAAACATGTAATTAACCACCATTATCATTCAGTAGGCTCGTTGTCGTGACAGCTGATGGAGAAAACCCAATATGATGAATTTGACCCTGAAGTAAACTAACCCGAACTCGTGACTTAAGCTTGCACATATGTAACAAAGAACGGTGCCGAGACTTCATCCTCCATTGAATCTCTAAGTACTCTATACTCTTCATCCAACCAACCATCAAGTATAAGACGTACATCACCTCTTGAAAATCCACAATTGAATGTGACACTGAGCACTACAACGTAACTCCTTAAAGTGATAGTTATTTTGTAGTGGTAAGAGCCCAATTCCCCCAAGTGGTAAAAGAAAAGGTAAAAGACACCCAATAATAACTAGATTTCCAAGTCTTCGTTTTTAATGATAAGCTTGAACAAGGATCTTGAAGAATATTCATCCATCCATCCCCGATACCTTCAGATACTAAGTACACTCGCCCGTGATATTTCACTTCAACCTCAAATAAATAATAGTGAATTAACCCCATTGTCACATCTTCTAGTTAAAAGCTCAATTCTAGCCTCCTATGACGTTTTAAGTGAACTCTGATAATGGTTTTCATCCCGACCATGGTTAAAAGCACATAAGCCCATAAAACCTTATAATAACCAAACTGCCATGAGGACAATCCAAACACACACCTAATTCATGAAGTACACCCTTTTATCCATTCATCGTAGTAGAAACTATAGCACCAGCATCAAATAAGATCCCGAAATACGCTTTCCTTTCTCCAGGATGGTTCCATCATCACGGGATTTTACAATTCTATGGTTTAAACCGAGAAATATTTTCTTTCGCGGGATTTTACAAAACCAAGAATAAACCGTGAGATCGAACCGGAAATGCCCTTTACTTATATCGGAATGATTCCATTGTCACGGGATTTTACAAGTCTATGATTTAAACCGAGAAATAGTTTCTTTCGCGGGATTTTTACAAAATCAAGACAAAACTGTAAACAATGTCAGCTTGAATGTGTTATGACAACTTTGGTTTCAGTGAATATCTGTTTTAGGGGAACATGCAGCAGTTCATCAACGGTTCATTATCCAACATCATCAACATCATCAACCATCCAATAAATACTTTGGTAAACACATCATTCACGCATCCAGTCGGCTATTACAGTGACAACATAGTGAAGTAACCCGATATGCCAAACTTGATCATGAAGTGAAATTCCCCAAATTTGTTACTTAAACTTGTACTAATCCTTGTGAAGAAGAAACGGTGTACCTAATGTACAAAACCTCTTGACATATCCTCAACTGCGTGAGACACCAAAGTGATAGTTACGTTGTGGCTTAAGTGAGAAAGAATTACAACTGTAACGAAATAGCCAAGTCTTTATCACACTCTATCAATGCTCAAACAAGTCATCTTCGTGGAAGGGTAGAAAGAAAGAAGACGAAAATAAGTAAACGTGCCCGGTAACCTCACTTCAAATCCAAAATAAGAAATACCGTACAACAACCCCGTAGTCAACTTTGTTCAACCATTAATTCAAGCCGCAAAATAGTATCCTCTGTGAAGATGTATAAGCCAAAGTATCAAACCGTAAGAACTAACACAATTCATCATCAACATGCATCAAGTCTCATTATCACAAATCTCATCGTTAAATCTCATTGTCATCAATAATCATTCAATCTAAACTCATTAAGTCCGGTTTAATTCATTCTTAAAATTCAAGTCCCTTCAGGCATAAGTATAACATATGATCCAAATAAAATCGCATCAGGTCAAACACATGGTCACAATAAACTGGATTTATTTCATTCTCACATAATCACCATATGCAATTAGTCCTTACACATTTTCGCAAATCTCGCCAAGCCCATTCTAAATTTAGTGACCACCTACACTTGACAAGACGAATCCCACCACAGTTATCTGTTCGGACTATAAAAAAAAAATAACCATTACTACAGGTAATGATACATGTAATATAGTTATTTTCGACCATCAAGAATACTTGAACTTTATCAAAATAATTTCAACCAACTTGAAATGAGATCAGCTTAAAGGACAATAGAGGTCCATTCGAATAAACATCACAAAGTATAGCCTTTTTGTATGCAGCCCATGCATTATCCTGATCCATGACAACCTAACGAGGCCCCATATTCCACAATCAGTATACCGA
Organism: Chrysanthemum makinoi; assembly: GCA_910596185.1. Lineage (NCBI taxonomy): Eukaryota > Viridiplantae > Streptophyta > Magnoliopsida > Asterales > Asteraceae > Chrysanthemum > Chrysanthemum makinoi. Next base: position 109,726,913 of record OU343223.1, read on the forward strand.
GCCCAATACAACAACTGCCCTAATCATACGGGGTATATAAGGCTCCTTAACTCACTCATACCCTAATATTTCTCAAACCACAAACCCTAATTTCTCTCACATAACTCCTTGCGCCCCCATCTTCAAATCTCAGGAACGAAAATCAGATCCTAATAACACCATCAATTACCTACGTATCCCACCAGACATGACTCATAAAGTTGTATCATTCATCACCATCAGATTATGAACCCTAAAAACTCTCAATCCGTTAATATCAAGTGTAACCTGATGTGCTAATTGAATTCACGACCTCGCCACAGGGTTGGGTCGAGGGTTTAGAAGGCCACAGGGATGGCAAGAGGGATGTGGACACGACATCACACTTTAATGAAAAAGGTAGATTTAATCTTTTAGTTTGTGTTTCTGTATCAATGAACCAAGGAAGGGGGATAACAAACTTGTTATAACTCCGATTTTTTTACGTTCAAACACGAATGAAGCTTTGCATCTAAGATTCGAAGTGATACATAATTTGTTTCTTTTTCTTGTAACCGAATCATGAGGAAGGGATGAGACCCTTATGGTTTTGTTCATTCTTCACCTTCGAACATAATTTGGAAGTTTTGACTTCAAAACATGGTATATGAGGACATAAGTTCAACAAAAATAATTAAACGATTACACAGTTGGACTTTTCTGAGATCATTTTGATGAAATTTTTTATTAAAACATTGAGACATGGATCGATGATAGATAAATATTTTCGTGTAATAGACCTTCAATGGTCATGATTAATCAAAGATTATCACGAAATAGGCATCTGAGATTCCTTTTGATTTCGTTAATTGCTTTGAGATTGGATCGATGAAGATTTTTTCTTTGTGGTTTGTTTGAATCCGAAACGGATCTTTGAGAACACTTTTAACCACGAATAAGAATTTATGAGATCTTGTTGATGTTAAGTTGTTATAAGACATGAACCAGATGTTGAAGCTGCTTGTGGTGATGATTGTAGATGTTTGTTGATTTGAATTTAGTTGATATATGTTGATAGGTTGAGACATGTTTAGGTTCGAGTCTTGAGTCTTGATGTCTTGGTATATGGTATAGGTATGTGTGGTCATGGTCTTGTTGTGGTCACAGTAAATTTGGATCTTCTTCTTCCTTTCAGTTAAGTTTCTTCAGCCAAGTCGCTAGTCCATTTTGATCAAACAACTCGCTATGTCTAAGTCGCTAGGCCAAAGTTGCAAGGTCTAAGTCGCTAGGTCAAGTTCTGTGCCAAGTTGCTACCATGAGTAAAGACTCATGGCAAGTCGCTATTAGATTTTGTGAGTCAAGTCGCTATACTTATTCAAAACAAGTTGCTACTTCTTTTTCTGTCACAAGTCGCTAATAATAACACATGTCGCTAGACCAAGTTGCTACGACTTGTAAATACAAATCGCTAGGCAGATTCATAGTATCTGGACATTTTGTCAAGTCTCTACGAAGAACTTGACCAAGTTTCTACGAAGAACATCTTAACACCAGCAGTAAACAAACACCAGCAGCAACAGATTAATAACCCAGAAAAAGTGACAGATAAAGCTCAATATTTACCCGGTATGACAACAAATATAGACCAAAATAGCCACTTAGACTTCACGGAAATTTAGTAGTAAGACCACAAGTTGCTATCAAGAAAAAAATACCACAAGTCGCTAGAAAGAATCATGTTAAAAACAGTTTCAACATAAAACTTTAACCTAAGCAACTTAAATCAGACCACCAAGTTATACCATAAGATTCATAAGAAAAACAGTTTTGTAACATCCTTAAAAACATTCAACAGAATCAGAACCTCAACAAAAACATGCATCAACCCACGAATCAAAAACACATCACCACAGCCAACCCATCTAATACCGTATGAACCACATACAACAAACCATGAATCAATAACCACCATAAATCGACACAACACAATAACCTTGGCTCTGGTACCAATTGTAGGATCGTAATATTATTGTGTTATGATGATTCGGGTGGTCTTGGATGATGGAAATACATGTTAGACATTTTAGAGAGAGAAAGTAGAGAGATGGTGTTCTTGGTAGAGAGTTGGTTCAATAAAAATGAAAGGTTAGATTCCAAGCCACACCCCTTCCAATGATGGAAGGGGTATTTATAGTTACAAGACTACACGACCTCCTGACGGCCTGTGGATCAGGTATACAGTGGGTAAAGACCCGTCCTTCCTCCACGGTATTACACTAAACTAAACTACGCTACAAACTAACTAATTAACTACTAAATAACGTAAATAACGACACTTCTACGAGCTAACATATGCTAGACAATAATTGGGGTGACCGACACTTTAACATGGAATTTCCAATTCCTAAAAATACAAAGAGACTGACTGCATCAATTCAACTACTTGGGGGAAGTGGTCTCTTGACACCTTTTGGAATGGATTGCTTCAGACTTCAGTGGTTATGAAATGTGAGAAGATTATTTATGAGTGGGATGATACGTTGCTGTTCTTGTTGATGATATAACCCCGAACGAAGAATCAATTATCATTCTTAAAAGGAGCAGCAAGATCAATGATAATGGTGTGCTTCTTTGTGCACCTGGCTAAGGGAAGCTTGAAAGAAAGCTTTGAATCTGCTCAGCTAAAGGATTTTCGGTTTGGGGGGGAAGCTGCCAAAGTCTCACTTTCAGATGGTTCAATTTCTTTCTTCAATTCAAGAGCCTCGGAAGCTTTGGTGGTGAAAGTTTTAGGGATGATGACTTCTATCTTTTACAACGGGGCTGCTCGATATCCTTATCTCGGTACTCGTATCATCATCTTCTTAAACTATATCATCTAATCTATCTGTGTATATATTTTTCAAAAAGCAAAATACAAAATTATAAAACCAACAAAATCATAATAGAAAATTATAAAACCAACAAAAACCCATAAAAATCAGAAAATTTAAAAATACCAAAAATATGTTTTCTCAAGACATGTCTTCTGGTATCGATAACATCTGCGGTCTTAGAAATGTCATTCAACAATGGCACAGGACCATAGATGAAGTTCGAGCAGAAGGTGTAAATATTTCTTTTCAAAACATGTCACAAATCAAATGGCTTACAGTTATTTCAGACTGTAACCCGGGCTTCAAATCATGGCTTACAGTTATTTCAGACTATAATCCGTGCTTAAACAATGGCTTGCAGTGACTTCAGACTGTAACCCGCTCTTCAAAACTATGGGTTGCTATTATTTCTGATAGCAACCCGCTCTTCAAGAAAGGAAAGTGCTGCGCTAAACCTATTTTCAAAATATTTCGTGCACTTATCCCAAAACTAATTTAGGAAAGTATGTTGAAGGACTGCTGTTCCTACACAAATGTTTTTCCGTCTAAAATTCTTCAGAAAAATATTTGTTGTTTTCAAAAATTGTGGTAAATGAGTTGCTTGAAAATCAACCAGATTCAGAGTTTTCGTAAAAATTGAAAACTCAATCAATGACTTCAGCGCTTTTAAACTTTTTAGAAAATGAGTCATTGATTGAGGGGGAGAATGCTTTCAAATCTATATCATCTAACAGGCTTTCTTAATTATCCTATATGCTTAATTAAAAATGATGTTAACCTACGTTGAAGGACTAGGTGCCTAGGATATGATTGTTAGGATTAGATGATTAGAGTTTGATAAACACATTATTCCCATACTTTACATGAACTGATTGATATGTTGGATTGACTTTTATTAGTCGATTGCTGTTTGGGTGTTGTCGACCACCATATATCTGTTTGTATGTTTACTAACGCATGCAGATATCATGGTTCATAAGAATATTCCCGATCCGGATCCCAAAATTGAAGATGATTGGATGCCGAAAGGAAAGGGTAACTATATCTTGGATTGACAAATGAAGAAACGAAGCTTAATTTGACTTCTATGGATAGTTGGCATGAAAAAATGCAACGTAAGAGGTCTCACAACATCAGCAGATGGTTTTCTTCATCATCAAATGAAGAAACGGAGCTTAATTGGACCTCTATGAAGAGTTGGCATGAAAAATGCAACGAAAGAAGTCACACTGCATCAGCAGATGATTTTCTTCCAAAAACCTTACAGCAACAACAACAAAAGCGGCTCAACCACCTAACGTATCTTTGAGCAGTAAAAATAGTGGATGATAATATTTTTAAAACATTCTGAAAATATTGTTTTGACAATGGAAAAATATTGGTTTTGAAAATAAATTGGACTTAATTTTGAAAATCACCGGACTTCATTTTATCAAAACTTAAGTCACTCAATCATCGACTACGGTCATCGATTGAGGGAGAGAGTGATTTAAAATAAAATATTTTCAATCGATATTTCTTCATAAAAGGTCCAATTGTACGAAATAAAGTGGTGATCTAAAGATTTAATGTTATGTCATGGTATGATTTTCTTTAAAACTCAAAGATCCTTCAAAATGAAATTTTTTCTGTTCTTGTTTGATTGTGAAATTATTTTATTTTACCTAAAGATCTCTTAAATACTATCATACCTGACACTAACAATCTTTAATGTCTATAATTGGTCCTTATCTGTCATTTTTCAAATTTAAATCTTGCCACATCTTTCCCCAAATTTTTCTAAATGATTTAAATCATTTGGGATCACAAAATGTCAAATGGTTTGAAATTTTTGATCAGGGGAGAGATCGTCATTTAAATCTTTTATCTGTTTAAATGAAATTGGTTTTAGTCCTTTAAAGGCACTCCTGCCTCCATGTGCCAAACGATTTCAAATATACAATGCACATGTTGAGGAGAAGCATTTATCCAAAAACAAGATGAGAATTTAAACCAGGCCACATTTTCTCCCTTATTTTCTAAACCTTATTAAATCACTTGGGATCCAAAATCTGAAAGGGTTTGATATTTTTGACCGGGGGAGAATTTGTGATTTAATAATGAAATTTGATAAAAGGTGATCGATTTGAATGTGCATGCTGCTCTCCCATATGTGCTAAACGCTTTCGAACCTCGAAGCACATATTGAGGGGGAGCATTTCAAAAGAAAATAAACTATCAAGGTACAAAGATTTATATGTTTCAACCTAAAGTACCTTGATTGATTTTCTAAATGGTTTCTTAATGGATTTTGTGATCGTGGATGTACTTCAAAAGAACTCTTTCCTCTATGTGATAAAATGATTTCAAATATCCTATGCACATATTGAAAGGGAGAATTTACCAAAGAAATTCAAATGGCTTTTTCTACGGAAATTGTGATCAAGGTACTTGTTGAGGGGGAGAATTTCTAAATGATCAAAAACAATTAAGGTACAAAATATTTTGATTTTATATCACAAGTACCTTGATTGATTTTCCAAATGATTTTTCAATTGGTTTCAAGGAAGAAAGAACAATACCAAAAGACCGACCAATTTACTTTATGCATGGAGATATAAAGATGGTTAGGTTAGGTATTCGTTCCCACGATCCCGCCAGAGCCGAAGGGATCTACCCAGGGACAATCCACTAGATAGTGTAGAGTCCTTAGGTATGATGAAAAAAGGAGAAAAATGAGAAATGGGAAGAGTGCCAACTGAGATTGAGCTAGAACTGGAATAAACCCAACAAGGTTCTAGTTATGAAGTCTCGGTAAGCACTGAAGGGGTTGAAGAATGAAAAAGAAATGAATGTGAAAAGGGTGAAAAGAAATAGCCCTCCAATAATTCAATCTTAGGGCAGAAACCGGGTTCAATACATATGCTACTGGTGTTTACTAAGGTAACACTAGTATTGAAGACAAGACGTCATGGACCCAGTGACGCACTGTACTAAACTTCCCAAGCTACTCAAGTTCCTCTTATAAGGACTTGTTTCATTCTCACGGGGAACCTACATAATCTATCGACTTTCTCTTAGAGATTGTTGATATTGAAGAAGGAGACCCTCTCCCTAGTCTCCGGCATAGGAACCAAATGTGCACAATTGAGTCTAGAGCTAAGAGATCATCCACAATATCTCATTAGGACACTAAATTAATGAAGACTTGCTGTTTCACACAATGTGGAAAGTAAGAATATATTAAGAGTCCTACGCATTACCCTTGTGGTATTTCCAGAACATCCGAGTGATATGTAAATTATTCACGATGAAGATGGAAATCCTTCTAGAGCCAACATCAAACAAGCTCTTGGTGGGTGACATGTGAGATCTTTTCTAAAGATCAAACTTGTGACAACTGGATAGAAACGATGGGGCGATTCACTCTTGAATCAACCTTGGTCCAGGAAATGAATTGACGAATACTTTTGGAAAAATCGTTCGATGTGCAAATCTTCTTTTCTCTAGCACATCGAATGTGTATTCATTTTCAAAAAAAAAAGTATCTCTGATCGAAAAAATACTTTTGGAAAAACCGTTTGATGTGCAAATATCTTCTTTTCTCTAGCACATCGAATGTGCACTCTTTTAAATACAAAAAGTATTTTTGATTGAAAATTGATCTTTCTCATAAAACCTTCGTCGTATTGCAAAACTTTTTCTTCAAGCAATACGCGATTGTTTTCAAATCAATTTTTCATCAATCAGTGAATCTCAATTCGCTGGTTCACTCACTCCGTGTTTTCTTCTTTGAGATGTTCCGGTTTGAGAACGGCTAGAACAGCTGCGAAACCCTGTCAAGGAGATTCTTAGGAATCCTACCTGATCACAGGCAGTACTTGTACTGATCAACGGGAACCGTGGGCCGTGTACCTCAATTCAATGAAAGTGATCAAAGACACTTTCGTGTGTTTTATTGCTAACTGTTGTTTGCAGGTACATTTGGACGGTTGCAGCTGATCAGAATTGAGAAGTCAATCCAAAGCCGCATGCTCACAGCATCCACACTTAATTGAAGAAATCATGACTGGTGCATATCTACATAACCTGGCTCTGATATTTTTATACTATGCTTCTGCTACGCTGCTGCAAATATCATGAACCAGTAAAACTTCCACTACTTTGATGAAAAGATGTCATGATCCAGAAAGTGTGAGCATGTCAGTCCAAAAGTCACAACATCACATGATGGCAACACAACAAAGGGTGATCCAGAGATTTACTGTGGCTGATGATCTCAATGAAAGCTCAAAGATCATCAAAGATGTGGATCAGTTTAAAGGCCTCCACTAAAAGTACAAATCAATGCGGACTTTGAAGAATCGCTACTAATGCACAAAGATTGCGGAATTGAAGAATTGAAGTCTACGAGCTCAAGAACAAAGTCAAGAATAGAATGCTAGGATTCAAAATGTAAATCATGGGGTGACCTCCCTTAGGGGGAGATTGTTAGGAATTAGAAATTCCATGGTGAAGAGTCGGTCACCCCAAATATTATCTAGCATAAGTTAGCTCGTAGACTTGTAGTTATTTATGTTGTTTTGTAGTCAATTAGTTAATTAGTAGCGTAGATTAGTTTAGTGCAACACCGTGGAGGAAGGACGGGTATTTACCCATTGTATGCCTGATACACAGTCCGATAGGATGACGTATTCATTGTAACTATAAATACCCCTTCCATCCATGGAAGGGGTAGTGCTTCTTTGATTCTAACCTTTCATATTTTGTAAAGCAAGTCTCTACCAAGAACACCCTCTCTTATCTTTCTCTCTCTAAATGGCTAACATGTATTTCCATCATCCAAGACCACCCGAATCATCAAACAACACAATATTTACGATCCTACAATGTCTATAGCATACAAGTTTGTATCACGATTCCCAGTTAAGAGATTAGTGACATCCAAGTTTCTAACGAAGCAAGCATTTTTCCTAAAAGCAACCTCTAAATCTGCATCACAGAACTGCCCGACTGAAAACAAATTGTGTCCCAACCCTTTGACATAATAAACCCGAGTGATCAAATAATTTCCAAAGGTAGATCTCCATAACCCATGATAGCTGCTACATGATCATTTCCAAAACGTACGGTTCCCATGAATTTCCAGACAAATTGATCAGCACCTTCAGATTCCCGGTCATGTGCTTGGAGCAACCCGAGTCGACGATCCAAAGACATATTTCGATAACCTGCCAAGAACAGAAGAAGAAGATTTTGGAAACCGTTTTGATTTTGGTTCCTTTGGGTTAGAGGTAAAATCCTGATCACACTCATAGAAGTTATCTACTGGGTAAACTGGTTTATCACTCATTCTACCATTCTGAAGTGTGAAAATTCTACCTGTTAGTTTCCAAATGTCATCCCTATAGTAAAGACTATGCTTCCTATCAGTAGTGTAAGACCTAAATCTTGCAACTAGACTTCTTATTGGTTTAGCATAAGTTGTTTTTGGAACATTCTTCTGATCAGGCTTACCAGTCTCTTTCTTAGAAACACAATCATCATGAACATTAATTAAAGATTTCTTGCAAGTTAAACACACAGATTCAACAGATTCATTAAACTTAGCAGATTTCATAGGTTCAGTACATTCAGATAAAATGGCTTTCTTATTACAAAGCGGTAAATTCCTAGGGTGTTCTTCTACTTTCTTCTCTTTATTCAAGCTACTACTCTTAGAGGCACGCGAGACTCTATTGTTCCTTGTATTGCTCTTAGGTTTTAGTCTGCTGCTCCTAGAGGTGCTTTCTAGTCCTGTAGAAGGTAAGGCACACTCATTAGGATTCATATTTTTATCAAGAGAAGTGGTTTCAGCTTTCCTAGTCTCTTTAGAGTACATTTCTAAACTTATATCGTTTGTTCCATATATTTTAGATGTGGAGGCAGACGCATTAGCGGTACTCATCTTAAAAAGGCCAGGTGCTAAAACTTTTGGTTTCTCGATAACCGCTTTTTCATTTTTTTCATTTTGTTTAGACAAGGCAGGTGGAGCGACTGGTTTTGATAAATCATTTTTCTCATTGACTTTTGGAGGAGGCATAGAAATAGACATTTTTGGTTTGAAAACCTGTTTGGGAACATTTTCCTTCTCCTCAGTCAATGGTTTTGCAATCTTAGTATCCACAGCCTTTCCTTTTTTACTATCCAGCTGAGCCCTCAAAAGATCATTTTGCTTTTTCATGTCCTTGTAGGCACGCTCATACGACAGTTTGTCATACTTGCATTCCTCAGTTTTTCGATCAAGTTGTTTAAAATATGAGACATTTTCTTTTTCAAGTTTTTCAAGAGCTTTTTCATATTTTGAAACAATTTCGGAGGTCTCAGACTGGAGTCTTTCATGATCTTCAACAGAATATGTTTGTAAAACAATGGACATTATATCGGTACTCAGAACATCTTCGAAGAGAGAATCATTTAAATTTTCCAAAACTTTGATGTGTTCAACACTTTCATTAGCTTTCTTTACCAGGGATTTATGGTCCTTGACAAAGTCAACTGTTTCTTTCAAAAAAGCTTGTTCAAAGTGAATTACCCTTGAATTGATGTTATTCAGTTGAGGGGCAATTTGAGTTTCAAAAAACTTTTTATTTTCATCATCAAAACTAGAAAACCAGATGTTAGTTGTAATATTGGTTTTAGTTTTAACAGTCTCTTGAAGTCCCTCAATTCTAGTTTTAATATCTTCTAAAATGCTTCTGGCATCACTTGTGTTAAAAGGATTGTTTGAAGACATTTGTTCCATGTTTGACAATGATTTTGATTCAACTACAGGAGTTGAAACTGGTGTTGACTCTTTGTATGAAATACTTGGTGCGATGGAAAACTTTGACATTTCTTTTTGTGACACAAAAGTAATTCCATTAATTTTGTTCCATTTGTTATAATCAATTGGTTTTAGATCTGGATTCTTTTGTTTTATTTTTGATCTACTCTCATTAGATAGTTCTAATGTTTCAAGAGAATCATGAACAATTATGGGTTCGTGCAAAGCTTTTCCATTGTTCAAAACATTCTGTTCTTTCTGAGCTTTCTTGAGGAAACAAGGAGGTGTGTTACCAAGAGCCATTTTTTGTGTTGTATGAAAATACGGATTTGTTTGATTAATTCGCATATTGGTTGATTTGGCTGAATGACCTGTTGTAACAAGCAAATTTTCCAATTTTTTGATCATTTCATTTTTATCAAGAATTTCATCAAGAAGAGAATCTTCTCGTTTGGAAAAATCAGCAATCAACTGTTTCTTCTCTTTTTCAAGATCAGAATACGTTGCTTTTTGTTTAGAAAGTTGGTCTTTAAGATCAGAAATTTCCTTGTTTAAAGATTTTATTTTCAAGTTCAAATTGACATCAAGTGTGTTATACTTGATTTGCAATTGTTGTTCTTTTAAAACAGAATTTCGATAACCAATTTCTAATTCTGATTCTTTGTTTTTATGAAATTCAAAAGCTTTTGCATTCTCCTTGTACCTCTCAAGCTCAGCGGTCAAATTATCATTCGCGGCCTTAACATCGCCATTGACCTTTTTAACTTTCTCAATTTCAATGCCATAGTTATTGATTAATGTTTCAAATAAGGCACGTGTTTCCTCATCAGTCTCAGTATTTTGTGTCACACAGCCTCCACTAGGATCCACATCTGGATTTTCAGAGTTAGTATTGCTACAACTCGGATTGTCCAGGTATGTATCATAAGTAGGTGCTGATGTCACAGAATGATGTTCGTCATGAGTAGACACATCAAATATGACATTGTTATAGCATGGATAAATGATTGGTACCTCAGATACTGCATTGGCGTCATAAACAGGAGGTGCGTCAGAGTCAGTGTCGTGCTTAGTCTCCTGAAGATTTTCCATGAAGATGCAGTTTGCATTGATGTCCTCTAGGTCTTCTAATTCATCCATAATAGCAAAAAAATCATTTTCCTCAGCACTCAACTGCAACCCTGCTTCTGACTTCTGTGCTAACAGCATAGCTTTCTGAAGATACGCAGCATTTTTCTTTTTCGGCTTAGTAGGACAATTCCTTGCCATGTGACCCACTCCTTGACAGTTGTAACACGTAACCTGATTACCCTAATTCACATTTCCATAATTCCCAATGACTGGAGCTGCAGCATTCCCATTTTGATTACCCACTGTTCTATTCCCAACATTCTGACCCATCTGATTTCCAACATTCTGACCCAACTGATTACCCTGATACAGGACCGCCTGATTACCTATGTGAAATCCAGTAGCATATCCCTGTTGATTCCCAATAACTCCAACCATTTGTCCTTGATGACCCATATTCAAACCCGGCTGTGCAATTTGCCTGTTGCAAGTGTTTGATGAAATCCTTTGGTTGTTGTTAGTTGGTGTGGAATAGCGACCTCTGAATGCTTTAGTCAAAAAAGCAAATGCAGTTGACAAAGCCTGTTCTTGTTCAGTTTCAAGATAAGTGATTCCTTGTTCCTGGTATTGTGGATACTGTTGTTGTTGAATGACTTGTTGTTCTAGTGGATAGAATTGTTGTTGAGGGATAACAGCTTGTGGTTGTGGAATGTATTGCTGCAAGTTGTTGTTAGTGGAAGATGATGAAGCTTGTTGTTGTGAGTTCACTGGAGTTGGAGTCTTTGCAATGAGTGCCAATGGATCATGATTCTTTGCCAATCTTTCTTTCCTGACTTCATTCACTTCAGTTTGGTTTTGTTTCAGAAAATCGTTGAGTTGATCAAAGTTCACCTGATGTAAGTCTTTTGTTTGGTTGACAATAGTGACATATCGTCCCCATTCTTCTGGAAGATTGTTTAGGAATTTGATGTTACTCACGATAGTTCTGGGTACCAACTTGTTTCTGATAAGCTCATTCATTAAAGTGCAAAACCTTCCATAGTAGGATTCAATGGATTCTCCTAGAGTAGATGTAAACTTCTCCCATGCAGTTAGCAGCTTGTTCTCCGTGTCTTGTTGACCAATTTCTGTTCCATAACAAAGCCGTCTAACACGTTCCCACATATCGAAAGCAGTTTCACAAGTGTCTACTGCAGCAAAGATGTCTCTTGGTAAACCCAGTTGGACAATGTGAATTGCCATGTCATCTGCTTCGACTTGCTTCTTATCCTCTTCAGTGTATTCTGATTCATATTGAACACGAAAAGATGGTGGGACGGGAGGTGTTGCATCAGGATTTCCAGGGTCTTGGACTGGTCGAGGCTTGAAGGGTCCATTCGTAATGGATTGAATCATGAGTTTTCCATTAGGTTTGGTCTTGATGTAGCGGAGCATACGACTTGTCCATTGAAGATAACCACCTTTTTCAAGCATAGGAGGACGGTTTTCAGCACTGGCTGCATGAATGTCTTGTTGAGTTGCCATTGATGAAGGTATTTGATGATAAAGTTGATGTAGGATCGATTCAACGATAAAGGAGTTGTGTTTGATGAAGATTAAGCTAGGTTGTTGTAGTGAAAATTTGGTCTAAAAACTTAAAAACCTCAATAACTTCTTTTCGGAGCATTTTTAGGACTTGAAGGTTGACCCTATTTCACTTGGCGGTCTATTCTCCTCGTTCTCACGGCCGTTTTGATGGGTAGAACGCTGAAAACGGAGTTACGGTTCAAAAGTTATGGCCGTTTGAAGTTTTGCTCAAAATCTTACTCGTAAACTTGTTCTTAAGCGCAGGATTTAGTGCTTATGCGTAGGATTTGCTTAGGCGTAGGATGCTTATGCGTAGACTGCTTATGCGTAGGATTTCTTATGCGTAAACACTATCTTACGCGTAAGTTTTAGGCTTAAGCGTAAGCTTATGCGTAAACTTAAATGCTTATAAGTAGAGTACCTTACGCGTAAGAATTAACTTATGCGTAGAAGTGCTTACTCGTAAGTTTTTAGGCTTATGCGTAAGTTTAGGTTTAAAACCAAAATCCTTTACACTCGTCCAAGTGTAAAAGATATCCACAAGTCGAAGTGTTTTTCAAGCTTATCCAAGCAAGGAAAACACTGAGTAACCGTTATTGCACGAAGATGGTTCACCAAAAGCTTATGCGTAGGTTACAATTCTTACGCGTAGACCCTTAAGCATAGAACCTAGGGTTTTGACTTTTCTTACGCGTAGAAACTAGGGTTTTGACTGTCTGTCCTTGACAACCTTACGCGTAGACAGCCCAGTTTTTGCAAAAACACGAATTTTTCACCCAAAAACACGTTTCCAAACGATTTCTTTTGCACAAACTTCTTCCAAAACACTTAATGATCAATAAAAACTACAACTTTAACCTTAAAACCACGTAAAAATCAAAGCTTTATACCAAAAGCTCACGTTTTAATAGGAAAAACGCAACTTTTTGTAAAACTTTAACAAAAAACGTAACACAAACACTCCTAAATCATTGTAAGGCGATTGATACCAATTGTAGGACCTTGTTTATCTCAACCTTATCACAAATACTCACGTTACCAACACAAGTATACACGTAAAACCACAAACACACTTATGCGTGAAATAAGAAGAAAGATTAGGATGGTGACTTAAGATGATATATGTTAGGCGTATGTTTTAGAGAGAAAAGATGAAAAGAAGAACTTTTATATTAAAGAGAAAACACACACATACACACTCAAGCACACCCCTCAAATGACCATTTGAGGGGTATTTATACTTCTTATTCTACACGCCCTAATGGGCTTTCCATGGGCTTGGATTGGGTTGGATTGGATTACAAGTGATAAAAGGCTAGCTTAACATAACTTATAGCCATTTAGCTTAGCCCAATCCACGAGCCCGTTGACTATTCTATCACGATATCTAACACACGTTACAAAGTTCCTAAGTGTGAATGACCATCACTTCTATTAAATAATGTTACGGCTAACAATATTTAAACAATTTTTTTCATGATTTTAATTTACATTCTGTCTCTCCCAGTTGCCCACCGTATCTATGTGGTTGCCCAAAAATAGTACTCGTTCTAGTAACTTGTTAAACACATGTTTCATTCCACCTTTAATGGGAATACAAAACTTTTAAATTAATGGACATAAACAGTTCAAGTACATGACACTAGGCAGCACCATCATTTCAGTACGTCTTTTCATCATTATTAAAGTTTGTCCTACTTTTGTGCATCCCCCATTTGGGTTATTTCAAAATATCCATGCAATATTGGAGATACCACAGGCAACTGCACACATACTCGACTATCCACATTTTGGCCTAATGTGCATTTTTAATTACTTGACAAGAAGCAACTATTGACCACTTGACTATCCACATTTACTTATATTGACTTTAATTGAAAATAAATTCCATGTCACCCCTTCACACCCCATTTTGGTTATATAAACGGACACCATCTAATTTATTTTCAAACTACTTTTGTCAAGTGACACACACTACCCACAGCAGCATTTACTACAACAAAAATGGATAACGATATTTACGACATGGCTAACACTGTGTTTGTGCGTGACAATGGACGTGACTTAAAGTTCATAAGTGACATGCATGCAAAGGTGATGGAGCTAACTCGTCGATGCAGTGTGCGGGGTGAGCAGATCAAGCAGTTGGAGTGTGTGCTTGGGTCCACTTTTGGCAGTGCTTGTATGGAAATCCTGTGAAATCCAGGAGGTCAAGAAAATCTCCTTTCTGGCCATGATGCGCAAAAAATATTAAACCTCTACTCCTAGCTTGTTATGTGCTCTCTCTCAAGTTCTGTCATTGTCATCTTTTTTTGTTTTTGTACTTATCATCAATGTTGTTGCTTCGTTACTCTCTTTTGTTATTTTTTAATGTAATGAAATGAAATCTATTATAAAATATAAAAAATTATATTCTGAAGCAATTGGCGAATGGTCGAATTTATACGAATCACGCATTACAAACATATAATACTTTTGGACAAATCTTGAATTAACAACACTATACTACATATTATTTTTAATCCTTCTTGAACAATCAACTTTAATTTATGAATAACTTGGTTATTTCGAGTATACAATAGTAACATTTTTGACAACCTTCAACAAGATCACCCCTGTATGTAATTTAACAATCTCAGTAATTGTACAGGCCAAACTACCAGTTGTTCTAGAGCAAGCAAACGTTTTTTGATAAGACTGGAATACGTCCGAACGACTATAAGATTACATGTAGGCAATCCGAAATCGATCTTAAGCAAGGGGGATTTTTTGTGATTGTGGTGTGTGGGTTTGTATATTTTTATATCGATTGGCACATGGTCAATGGTTTCAAGTTGATGATCCTGCTGACGTCGCGCTAGCTTATCGCGAAAAGATGATTCGGTTTTCTTATATAGAGTTATTTTTTATCCTTTGTATCAACAGTTTTTAACTTATCTCCAACAGCACTTTCGTTGTTTTATCATGCACTATCGGTTTTCAATATACGATATTGTATCAAATACATTTTACAATCAAACATATACCATGCTTCATCCATTTATATATTCATTCACACATTAACGCCCATATTATTATACAAACACACTACACATAAAAACGTTAAACAAAATAAAGTATCATTTACCCCATTACTGTTTCCATATCAAAATCAAGGGATGGATCATAAGTCTCATATAATATATAAGTACATTGTTAATAGTAAAATAATACTACCTTTGCTAATATATATCAAATGTTCATCAAGATCACATTTGTACACAAGTCAGGATGCCTATCTCCAAACAATCTCTTTCATCAAAAAATGCTTCTAAGCCTTCAATTGTCTTATTTGATCTCAAACTAAGGTATGCATGGCATTACCCTTCCTAAAAATGTTTATATGTTACCGCGTGGTTCTCACTTGCCTTGACTATATTTTTGACCATACTTGCTATTCTTATTTGTGTACATTTATATACCTTTATTACAGGACGTCAGGGTCTGTAGCTGCGTATCCTGTATTTGAGATTCATTACGATGGTACCTTCATTCGGTTGCCCAATTTAAGTTATGAGTTTGGCCGAACCCTTGCGCTAAGGTTTAGGAACTCCACAAGGATGAACTTTAATCAAATGCTTGACTTGTTGGCCTACAAGCTTGAGTGTGAGATAGGGGCTTTGTATTTTTGCAGGCCAAGATTAGTTCTTTCAACTGGTTTGACAATTATTGAATGTGATAATGATATTAAAAGGATGTATGAACTTGCCGAGGATTATTGATTAATCGGCTTGTACGTTGCACATAAACCTACTAACTTATCATGTTTCTACTATCCTAACCTAACTTGTAATCTTCTTGATAAGGAAACGCATGAAAAGCTTGCGATACATGATAAACTTGTGCAAATTGCTACATCTAAATCTTACTCTGATATTGTTGCATGGGAGGAGGAAGAAGGGCGTTCACCTCCCTTAAGAACCCCTCTTTCTCAACCTAGACGTAAAGGAATTGAATTCCAAGGAAAGAATCTTTTCATGGATTTTTTTCATAGCGAAAGTGTTGAAGATGCCATTGAGTTCAGTGACGATGAATGGTACTATGGGGGATTTGTGGGTTGTGTAGCAATGGATGTTGGGTGGTCTACTTCCCCACCATATAAACGGGTGCAACGGGTTATCGAATACGATGATGCCACTTTAACGAATGTACCAAAAAATTCTCTTCCAAATGAGGTTTTGTTGGATGCATGATCTTCTTTTGTTCCACAACAAGTAGGGACTTGTGTCAAGGCCAGGTACGGCCATAAGGTTTCGACGAAACCATATGCAAGGAGGCTATGCTTTGAAACACCAAGAGCGGGTTTACGGAAGTTCAAGATGTTGAGGCATTTCAAGGCTCTAACAAGAGATCGGCGTCGAGGAGGTTCGGGATTAAAACCAACTTGGTATTTAAGGAACGGAAGGTTGGAGTGTAGGTATTGTTATGCAGCATGCTAATGGTGTTGTTAACGTTTATAGCCAGTTGTGTTAACATTATTTTAAAGTCACAAAAGATTGTCTAGTCTAGGCATTTTTTGTAAGGTAACGTGTATGCATTGGCCAGACTTGTTTGTGTTTACCCACTTTGACTTTAAAGAAAGGCACCTAAAAAATGTATTTGACAGTTTTACAGCTTCATTATACATTTTTTTTTCATATTGTTTCTCAAGTGTTTGCATTTACCCACTATTTACTAAAAACATGTTTATGTTACTTGGTCTTCAGCACTAGCAGTACTAACGTGCAATAGAAGTTTTTAGTATTCATTCTCACCGGTCGTAATATACGTGTAATGTTTTGCATTATATTGCATCACCATGACTACCTTTACAAAGAGCAGCAACAACCAACGAGAGCAGCAGTTACAACATTATTATGAATTTGTCCTATTCAATGAAACCCTTTGTATACTTACAGAAAAAAACTATAACACATCACAAAATTCGGGAAACTAGTTTAAGATTGTTTCTACTTTATGAAATGCAACAGGGTATAATGTTCATTATGTATTCAAAAGATCTAAACCTGAATCTGTTACTCTAGGGTATCATGTTTATGTGATCTATGTTGTTGCTTACGTTATGTAAAGGTAATTTGTACTGTATATATTTTGCTGTTCAGGTGCGCTTTACAATTTAACACCGAACATAAAAACTTGCAACTTCTCCAAAAGTAAATTACATATAGAATTAAACATTTATATCTATTCCATTACATTACTTGCCTATTAACATACCAAGTCCAACACAAGTAACTGACAAAGATCCTAACATAATGAAAAACAACCTATCATACAGCTTCAACTTTGACTTTGCATCACTCAACTCTTTGTCCAAGATTGACTTGTCCAAAACAAGAGTATCAACCAAGTGTTCAATATCCACTGACTTCTTCGATCTTTTCTCCTTTTCAAAGAACCCATACACCAGATCTTTATAGTATTCACTTGGCAGATCATCATCCAAAAACTGATATACATCACCAATAGAGCATTTTACGAAACGCTTCCCAGGGTTTGACCTTGTTGTTGATGTCTTGACTGGTAGACGAAGACTGCATCTGCAAAAGTATTCAACATTTCCACCAATTAGTCGGGTAGTAGCTGAAGTTCTGGAAGTCATGATAAACAGGTTTTTAATTAAGAAGTTTGTGGAAATGTAGGAAAATGTTGACTGACAAATTGGGTGGTGGGGAGTTTATAAAAGTTGCAAAAAGGTACCTTTTAGGCTTCGTTATTGGCCCAAACAAAACTTTTTTTAGACATACATACAGCTTAATTTTGTTGTAAAAAGTAGAGGGACCTAGAATTACAAACACTTAATCTTTTTTACCCCACACATCACTTATCCTTATGGTCCCGACCATCAACATCCCAACATTCCTGCTTTATACCCTAGGTCACTTTCATTGAAGATTACAAAAAATAATCGGTGTCCTTTTCATCTTTTTTTAGGAAAAAGTCCAGGTTTGTTGTACTATCCCGTATGTACTTTGTTACCTTATTCTTTGATACTGGTTGATATATCTATATATGAATATAAATAACTGTGCAACTTTATATTTTGTATTCTATTATTAAATTATTATTTAATTCAAAGTTATTGAATTTGTTATTAGGGTTTATGTTTTATTGGTATGGTCAGTATACCCCTTTAAGTCTAGTGGTTGCTTCTAATTGTTATTAGTATTTATGTTCTATATGACATGGCGGAAACCAAAGAAGTCATATTTAAAGTTCACCACAACGGAAAGTGTAGGATATTGGATTTCACATACACATCAAACCATAACTCAAAGTGGGCGTATAAAGGTGAGTTCTAGAGAGAGAAAGTTAGAGGTTTAGGGAACTTAGTAAGAGAAAGAAAAATCTTATTATGAGCTCCAACTCTCTACCTTGGAAGGTAGAGAGTATTTATAGTCTTACAATAAAACGCCACACAACGGGCTGTGGATCAGGCATACAGTGGGTAAAGACCCGTCCGTCCTCCACGGTGTTACAACTAAATACTACTTAACATAAAAGTACTATGACTACGAGCTTTCTAGCGATTACATATACTTGAGGTGACCGACTCTTTAATACACGAATTTCTAATTCCTAACAATCTCCCCCTAAGGAGGTCACCTCAAACATATACTAAAATGACATTGAATACAATCAGGATATTACAATTAACAATTGATCTTGCATTCTTGATGTAGTACTTTGCTCCGAAGTTCGTAGTCATTGATTCCACTCATTGCATGTTTGGTTAATCCAAGTGGAGGTCTTTTCCTGATCCACGTGATAATAATGTTGAGCCAGCTTTTGAGATCATCAGCTAATAGAAAATCTCGATACATCCATTGTGGTGTTGGTATTATGTGATGATGTGACTTTCAGACCGACATGCTCACATTCTGGATCATGATATCTTCTCATCGGAGTAGCGGAAGCATTCGTTGATTCATGATATTGGCGGCGTAGCGAAGCATGGAGTTAGAATATCAAGTCATTGATGCACCAATCATGATATCTTTTGATATGAATGTGTTGTGTGAGCATGCGGCTATGGATTGACCTCCATTACATCACCGCAAACGCGTCGGGGTGTACGCATAAGATAGTTAGCAATAAAGTGCACGAAAGTGTCTTTGATCACTTTCGTTGAATTGAGGTACACGACCCACGGTTCCCGTTGATCGATACAAGTACTGCCTGTGATCGGGTATAATTCGAAGAATTTCCTTGACAGGGTTTCGCTGTTCTAGCCGTTCTCAAACCGAACGTCTCAAAGAAGACAACACGGAGTGAGTGAACCGGCGAATTTACGTCCACTGATTGATGAAAAGAGATTTGAAAAACAATCGTGTATTGCTCAATAGAAATTGTTTTTGCAATATAACGAAGGTTTTAATGAAAATCAATTATCAATCATAAAACACCTTTTGATTTGAAAAATTAGTACACGGTCGACGTGCTAATGAAAAGAGTTTTAAAGCACAAAGACCGGTTTTCAAAGGTATCCGTCAATCCATAACTGAACGGATTGATTCAAAAGATTGAATCGCCCATTGTTTACTGTTCAGCTTGTCACATGGTTGATATGCATAATAGATCTCACATGCCACCTACCAGGAGCTTGTTAGATGTTGGCTCGAGAAGGCTTTCCATCTTCACAGTGAATATGTAAACACATCACTCGGATGTTCTGGCAATACCACAAGGATAATGCGTAGGACTCAAGATATAATCTCTCTTTCCACATTGTGTGAAACAGAGAGTCTTCATTGAAAGTGTCCTAATGAGATTTATTGATGATCTCGTGGCACTAGACTCAATTTGTGCATATTTGGATCCTATATCGGAGACTAGGGAGAGGGTCTCCTCCTTCAATATCAACAATCTCTAAGAGAAAGTTGATAGATAATGTCGGTTCCCGTGAGAATGAAACAAGTCCTTTTAAGAGGAACTTGAGTGGTTTGGAAAGTTGAAGTGCGGTCGTCCTGGGTCCATGACGTCTTTGTCTTCAATACCGATGTTACCATCAGTAGCATATGAATTGAACCGGTTTCTGCCCTAAGGTTGAATATATGGAGGGCTATTTGTTTTCACCCTTTTCTCATTCAATTCTTTTTCATTCTTCAACCCCTTCAGTGCTTACCGAGACTTCATAGCAAGAACCTTGTTGGGTTTATTCCAGTACTAGCTCAGTCTTAGTCCGCACTCTTCCCATATCTCATTTTTCTCCTTTTATCATCATACCTAAGAACTCTACACTAACTAGTGGATAGTCCCTGGGTAGATCCCTCGGTTCTGGCGGATCATGGGAACACATACCTAACCTTATCGTCCTTATATCACCATACATAATGTAAAGTTGGTCGGTCTTTTGGTATTGTTCATCTGCCATAGGAACCAATTGAAAACCATTTGAAAATCAATCCAGATACTTATGATATTTTATCAAAGCATTTTGTACTCAATTGTTTTGATATTTTTAGAAGAAGAACTCCCCTCAACATGTGAATCAAGTATTTGAAATAGTTTTCCACACGGAGGCAAGAGAAAGAATTAACTTCTTTGATTACCATTTTCAAAAATATCAACATCACTTCCCTAATCGAATCAAGTAGATAAAGCATTTTGGGGAAGGATGAGGTTTTCATGATTTTGCTCCCCTCAATATGTGCCTCGAGATTTGAAAAGAGTTTTGCACATACTAGAGGGAACCTGCACCTTGAGATAAGTTATCACGTTTCAAATCATAGGTTTAAGATAGATGCTCCCCTCAACATGTGCATGGAAAATTTGAAATCGTTTGTCACATGTGGGAAGGAAGCTTGTACATCCTTTTAAAACCATTTACCGAATTATCAGTTTAAATCCAATTTAAATCACACATTCTCCCCGATCACAATTATCAAATCATTTGAGATTTGTGATCTCTTATAGATTTAAATTGATTTTGAAAGCTTTTAAGGAGAATTGTGACTTGATTATGAAAGCGTTTTAACGGATAATGATCGGATTTTAAGACTTTAAACTCCATTGATAAAACATGCCTGAATATCTTTTGAAAACAATTGAATGCCAAATAACTTTTTAATTTAATTGAAATCATTCTCCCCTCAATCAATGACATAGGTTGTTGATTGAGAGATTGATATTTTGACAAATAAGTCCAGATGATTATCAAAAATAGAGACTGAGTTATTTTTCAAAGCGGTTAGTTTTCAGCAGATAAATGTTTAAAGAATCAGAGCATGGAATTTTGAAAACATGATAAAGTATGGCTCTGTTCTTTCTTTGAAAAAGCGGGTTACTGCCAGAAATGACAATAAACCATTGTTTCTCTTTCTCCCAAAATAATTTTTTTTTTTTATTATTATTTTTAATGAAAATTCGAACAACATCTAAAGTCCCGTGTCATTCTTTGAATGACAGCACAAAGACCGTAGATATTGATGAACCGAGAAAAAGCATGACAAATTGACAATATTTTTGAAGATTTTTCGAATTTTTAAGATTTTTATGGTTTTTGAAGGTTTTATAATTTTGTATTTTGTTTTTCGAATAGATATATACAAGAGATAGATGAAGATAGACCTTTACTCCTCGTCTTCCTCCTCAAGACGTTTGAGTGTTTCTGGTTGAAGACTTTTCAAGCCAAGACGTGGAAGAATAAACTCAAAACGTTCTCTTGGAAGAGCTTTGGTGAAGATGTCGCTAACGATATTCAGGACCTCACAAAATAGAGTTCCACCACACCTTTTTCCACTTGTTCCTGATGAAATGATGTCGAATGTCGATATGCTTTGCTCTTGAGTGTTGAACGTTGTTGCATGAGAGAGCAATAGCACTTTTATTATCACGATGAGAGGATTTTGTTGAATTCAAAGCCATAGTCGGATAATTGAGATCTCATCCATAAGACTTGAGCACAACAAGATGACATGGCTATGTATTCACCTCTGTAGAGGAAATAGAAGTACTCATTTGCTTCTTTGAAGACCGACTCACAAGCTTATCACCCAAAAACGAGCACCTCGGATGTACCGGACGAGTATCTTGACATCCTGCATGATCAGCATCTGCATAGGCTGTTAGTGACATACCGGTGTCCTTCGGTACCAAAGTCCCATATTGATGGTTCCTTGGAGATACCGAAGTACCCGTTTAACCGCTTCAAGGTGCTTTTAGTAGGCTTAGCACGGTATCTAGCACACATGCAAACGGCGAAATAACAAGATGTCGGTCTACTAGCGTGAGGTACATCGGGATCCAATCATACTACGATATTTTGTTTGGTCAATCATGATCCCCGAGTGGTCCTCATCTAGTTTGGTTCGATCAATCATGGGAGTGTCAACAGGTCACTTGAATCAAATCCAAATTTCTTTAAGATCTCAGTAGCATATTTAGATTGATTTATGAAAATGCCTCCGGGACTTTGTGAAATTTGTAATCCCAAGAAAATGACATTTGTCCCATCATTGACATTTGAAATTTTGAACTCATTTCATTAGAAAACGATCACATTCCATTGGGTCAGTCGAGGCAAAAATAATATCATCAACATAAATTTGAACATGAATTAAATGTTTGTCTGACTTCGTGGTGAACAATGTTGGATCAACTGCTCCTTTGCTAAATCCGGTTGATAGAAGAAACTTTGACAGTGTATCATACCATGCCCTTGGAGCTTGCTTTAAACCGTAAAGGGCCTTCTTCAAACGATAAACGTGAGTAGGATGCTCTTGATTTACAAATCCTTCAGGTTGGCGGCGTAGGCGACTTCTTTAAGATCTCCGTTCGAAATGCCGTCTTCACATCCATCGATAGACTACCATGTTCTTACTAGCGGCATTAGCCAAAAGATTCGATTGCCTCGATTCGAGCAACTGGAGCAAAAGATTCTTCAAAGTCAATACCCTCCTCTGGACGGTATCCTTTAGCAACTAATCGAGCCTTGTTCTTCAACACATCACCATGCTCATCAAGTTTCACTTTGAAGATCCATTTTAGAGCAATAATCATAGCACAATGCAGGCGGTACTAACTCCCATACATCAAGTCGATCAAACTCATGAATTTCATCTTGCATAGCATTGAACCCTTCATTCATGGCGGTCTTAACATCTTTTGGTTCGATCTTAGATAGTACGGAGTTGAAGAAGCACCATAAGGCATCGGTTGCAAGTTGTTTCCGTGTTGATCTGAGGGCGAGAGGGATTTCCAATGATGTTGTCTAATGGATGATCGTGAGTCCATTTTACGAGGTGTTCATGTGGTAGTTGTTGAGGGACTGAAGTAGCAGAGTCGATGTCTCAGAAGAAGATGGTTACGATGAAGATTCAGAGCAAATATGTTTTCAAATGAAGCATCTTCTGGATTAGCAAAGGGATTAACTTCATCATTGATGCGAAACAGTTTCCATGATGTACATTTGAAGAATGATGATTTGTTGATGAGGCGGAAGGATCAAGATATTGAGGCGAGGGATTGACTTCATTTACTGGAATATTAGCAGCCTCTGTTGTAGGGATCAACACCTCATTAGTACTTGGATCATAAAGTTCATCAAACATAGGATCAAACAATTTCTTTAAATCATCTTGAGATGGAGGTACATATGGAGTTTCTTGAGAAGAGTTTGGAACAAGGGATGAACCAATTGGACTGATTTGAAGTTGGGTCCGAGGCTGAATTGTCAGGAGCCGTTTGACGGTCGACTCATCAAGCGTAGCGTGAATTGTTTCCATGATGTTTGGGTTCTTTTGTTGTAGATTGGTATCCTTTTTGTTTGGTGCATACCCTACAAATACTCCAATGTGCCTTTAGCTCTAAGTTTACCTAAGTCTTGACCCTCATTAGTTGGATAGCACAATGCTCCAAACACACGAAGGAAAGAGATTAGGTTTTCTGTTGTGGACAAGTTCATATGGTGTCTTTCCATGAGCGGTGTGAATCAGAGCGATTTTGTGTGTAGCATATGGCAATAGCTTCACCAGGAGAAACATTGGAACCTTTGAGTAAATCAGCATTGTTCTAGCGGCTTCTACAAGAGTTCGATTTAGTCTTTCAACTACACCGTTCTGTTGAGGAGTTAGTGGAACACTTCTTTGATGGCTGATTCCAATGCTTTCATAGAATTCACTAAGTTGTTTGTTAACAAACTCGGTTCCATTAATACGTCCGGATAATTCGGCGGTTTTGTTAAGTCGAACTCGGCATTTGTTTGATGAGTTTGATGATGATATTCGGAGTTTCATCCTTTGTCCTTAAGAACTTGACCCAGGTGAATCTAGAGTAATCATCAACTATAACTAACACATATTTCTTCCCAAAGATATTATGCACTCTCATTGGTCCACATAAATCCATATGAATTGTATGAAGAACTTAGTGAGTTAGTAGGTTTGGATTTATGGGCATACTTCTTGCTTTTTCCCAATTGACATCCTGAACAAAGATGATCCTTTTCATACTTTAGTCGAGGTAAACCTACAACTAAGTCCTTTATGGAGAGATCATTGATGGTGCCGAAGTTCAAGTGATTGAGGCGTCGATGCCATAACCATGACTTTGTT
This sequence comes from Chrysanthemum makinoi, assembly GCA_910596185.1. Taxonomy (NCBI): domain Eukaryota; kingdom Viridiplantae; phylum Streptophyta; class Magnoliopsida; order Asterales; family Asteraceae; genus Chrysanthemum; species Chrysanthemum makinoi. Next base: position 109,751,758 of record OU343223.1, read on the forward strand.
TTTGAAGCCTTTGACAACAAGCAAATTGGAGAAGACTTCATCATATCTTCTATAGAGATGGTGTAAAGATTTGAACCACGAGTTCCTCTTAAAAGTTCCTTACCATCAAGTTCTCTAACAAAACAAGTATGTTTTCGGAAGGCTACTTCTAGATCGGAATCACGAATTGACCAAGCGGAGAGCAGATTATGACCAAGACCTTCCACATAGTATACTCTAGAGATAACACTATCACCAACAACATAATCACCATAACCCATAATTGCACGAAATGATCATTACGAATCTAAGCTGTCCGATGAATTTGCTCACGAAGTTCATGAGCGCGACGGTCTCGGTCATATGCTTGGAACGGCTGAGTCCGTACCCGAGCGATTTGAATGATCTGCGGTTGAACACGACAAGAATGGATAATGGATAATTGGGATCCCCATGCAAGAATGGGTTCCACTTGGTTAGTGCTTGATAATTGGAACACCCAAATCAGAAATAGAAACATCCATATCAGAAGTAGAAGCAATGGAATCATTGGGAATAGATGCAATCTTTGGTGTTGTATTTGACCTATTCAAAGTATGTTCACTTCTTAAGGGAATAGTTCTACCAAGAGGCATCCATTTTCTAGTGGGCATAATCTTAGCGGTTTGAGCAAACCGATTATTCTTATGACCAAAAGGTATCCAATAATAACCTATCTTTATAAAAGTTCTTCCTGTGGGTTTCCTCTGTTTTCTAACAATCTTTCGTTTTTGCCTTATTGCCTTATTTGCACGATTATTAGCATTAACAATTTTAGCTGGGCATTTGACAGCATTAGACAAAGCATTCACACCACATTCATGATTAGCAAAGAATTCAAGCGACATCATTACAAGGTTTGCAAATAGTATCGAATTGAATTAATTACTGATGCGCCTAAGGCTAATACTAGAATCAACACGATTCGTTGTATTCAACTCAAGCTTAAAGTTCCTAGATTGGTCTTCTACTCTCTTCCAATGCACATTCTTAGCTTGGAAGGTCCTATCATTCCTTGTATTGTCTTGAGACTTTGACCTGCTTGCTTTAAAGTCACCGATTACTCTGTAGAGGAATGGGAACATTAGTTGGTTGATCTAATTTTTGCATTACTGAACTTGATGTGCAAGGATCTGAAGTACTAGAAGGCACATTAGTGTATACTTTCTTAAGGCTGTGATTTGAGCTTTTTGCAGGCACACTAAAGTTCACTTTCTTAGCACTAACATATCCGGAATCTGAACTACTTGAAGGCACATTAGTGTTTCCTTTCTTAAGACTGGGCATAGAGCGGATTTCCTGCTTGGCACTAGGCATAGAACAAGGCTTCACAGCCTTGCCTTTTTCACCTAAGGGTTTTGGACATGTTGCAATTACACATTCAAGCAACTCTTGAGATCGTTTGGCCTGGAGGCAAGCAAACCTAATTTCACTATCAAGAGGTTTATTAATGAAGTCCTCTTCAACAATCTCACGGAGACATTCTAGACTATCCTTAAGGTGAGCACAATAGTCATGAAAAGCATGTTCATTATTCCTAAGATGAGGAGGAATATATTTAAGCATCACGATGTATTTGCAGTCTAAGGGTGACTTTGAGACAACATTCTTATTGAAAACAAGTGGCGATTTCCCATTTCACGACTTTTGATTCTCAATTTCCTTTTGTAAAGGCGTTATTTTTTCGTTGTTTTGGTCACGGGTGACTTTCATTGAATCATATAACTCTTTAAAATGTCGTTTAACTTTTTCATTTTCTTCTAGAAAACTCTCGTTTTCCTTTTGTAAGGCATTAACTAAGTTTTGAAGATGAAAAGTTTGAGAATCTTGAGAATCTAAAGGTGGAGGCATTTGGGATCCAGTCACATTGTTCTTTTCACCCTTTAATTGAGAGATTTGGGCTTTCAACTTTTTTGATCGTGTTACAATGAGCTTGAATCTGTTCATCACGTTTGTTAATTTCAAAAGCGCATCAAATCGAGCATCCAAGGATGTCTTGATATTTGAAGTTTTAACATTTTCTTTTAGATGTTGATATTTTAGTTGTAAATTAAAATGTTCAACTTCTAGTTTAGAAAGATGTTTACCAAATTATCGTGATCATCCTGATCAATTTTCTCATTAAGTTTGAATTAGTTTTTCAAGCTCAATGCCACGATCATGAGAGACTTTCAGAGCAACAAATAATTCATGAAATTGAGAAGCATTAATGGAGCAATTTGTAGCAATGTAAAACACATCTTGAGCAATACATTCAGAAATAAGATTCTCATTCAAGGTATGCAAGTTCTTCCTCTCAATCTCATTATATTTTAATGCTCGCTCATAGTCACTAACCTCAACTATCATTGCATCAAATTCCTTTTCCATTTCTTTAATATCAATTCATTCCCTTTTTAAGACTCTCAAAGTGATCTTTTAGTTGTTTAAAGAAAGGCATGACTTGATTAAATAACATTCTTTAGTTTGCTCAAAACCTCTTTCTCCTTCATTATACCGATGGGTGTGATCCTTTTCTTGCAAGTTTTCTCAAAATCAACAAATAGTTGAAAGATAACATATTGGCTGATTAAGGTCTTGCTTTTAGTGGCAATTGTTCTAGGAACTAGATGCATTGGTGTATTTGGAGGATACACATCGCTCTAGGCATTTTCCAAAGGGGGTTTGTTTCAACAATATTTTCGACTTCGCTTATCTAAATCCATTTTCCAGAACACTTGTTCGGGAGTTAACAATGTCCGAGGCTTAAACTTGTTTAAGGCAATCCAATTCTCCTTTTTGTAATCATGGGGTGTGATGATTACTTTCTTTTCTTTACATTTTGGATCATCTAGTTTCTTGTTTAACTTTTCCTAGTGATTTCATCGATTTCTTATCTTCCTCTGTGCACTCAAGCAACTAGGTTTTGTCTAGGTTTTAGGATTTCATTGCCATCATAAAGAACCTTATGAGCATTTCTAGCCTTTTTAATGACCTCTGGATTTGGTTCCTCAATAAGGGGAATGCTATGCTTATCGCTTAGGACTCTATGCTTAGTGATCATGTGAGCGGTCTGAATGGTGTTTCCTTATGCATGTACAACTTGTTTTCAAGGTTTTAGATTAGAAAAATCATTCAAAGTTTTGATTCCTTAGCATTGAATTCTTGCTTAAGCATTTTAACATTTTCTTGAAGTTCTTGTTTTTGCTTAGCGGTTTTAGAAAGCTTTTCTTGCAAGGAGTTTAACTCTTGTTTTAATACTTCTTCTCTAAACCTACTTTTCTAATAGTTATGCGCATTTGGTCATCCATTTCCTGCTCACGGTGGTCAACTCAAATTTAGCACGTTGTTCATAAATAGCAACACGTTCTTTATAGGCATTAAGTTCGAGATTCTGAGACTCATCGGGCACGGCGGTGTATTCATCAAAAATATAGTCATTGTTGATTTGCGGAGATGCATCACTTGATACAACTTCACTTTCACTTTGTTTCACATATTGATCATATGGGACAACATTGATATTACCCATATTTTCAATATTTGATACAAAGTTTCATTGATAGTACTTTGTCATGCATCTTTTGCACATCGGCATCATCGTATAGTTTTAGTACCTCTGAGATGAGTTTGTCTTTGGATGGGCCAGCTTGTGGTGAAGAGGAGACCTTGGGAGAAACCATTGGAGAAATGCTAGCCATAAAGATTGTGTGTGCGATGGGTCCATCATCCACATCAGAGTCATATGCATCACAGTGACTTGAAAGGCATTCGATGATTGTGACCTATCTCTGAATAGGCGCTCATCCACATCGCATCATAGGTCTTGGCATTGCCCCACTAGAAACAACAATTCCTCTTCATCCAAAGCGGCACCATTATCCCGAGCTTGCACAAGCGACATCTTATCTCGAAGTAATCGGCATTCGTGGGCGCTTTGGAGATGTGCAGTTCCTTGCAATGTGTCCCTCACCACCACAATTATAACATTTGATCGGCTTAGCTTGACCTTGATTACCATTCCTTCCTCGATTCAGATTACCAACATAACCTCTACCAGCTCCACCTCTTCCACGATCATCTTGTCTTTCTGGCTGGTTGCACCACGATCCTCCCATCTTTACTTGTAGCTTGATTGTGTGGGTTAGATCTTTATTCGAGGTTGTTATTGGTTTGTGGGAGAATTCATGTTTTGACTAATCGGAAGAGCTAGTTGATTAATGAAATTACCGTGTGCATCGGCATCGACTTGTTTGAACATAGGAACAGGAATTAGTTTGTGATTACCATTTCCCATGGGTATGACTTGTGAGGCTTTGGTTGTGATTCGGATGTTTGAGTAGAAGGCGGTTGAGTCATTAGGCGAGCTTGTCTCTCCACTGGTTGGTTTTGAGGCGATTAAGAACCAATTCTTCAAACATCGCATGTCTCTCATTCTGAAGGAGGAAGGCATAGAGTTGCTCATAGTTTGTATTCTTCAATCCTTTAGTGAGCTTCAGAGAGGTGACAAACTTGTGCCATTCGGGATTCATGTTGTTCACAAATTTTGAGTTCAATTGAATGTTAGGCATAGTCATTCTGATGTTCCTCATGTCATTCACCAACTTATGAAATCTCACATAGTACTCATAGACACTCTCATCTCGTTTCATCTTGAAGTGTTCAAATTCGTCATAGAGTTGTGATTCTCTGTCTTCCATAGTTAATTAGAACTGAGAGAAGCATCTTGACATTATCCCATCTTGCCTTTGCTTGATTGTGATTGATCAGCTAGTAGATGTCTTTAGGAAGACCTTGAAGAACAATGTTAGAAGCCCTGATATCAGCATCGAATCTGTAATGCCCCGACCCGACAAGGGTAAAGGAATCACAAGTAATGGTGTCATATCAAAGCAAACATAAACATCAAAAAGAAATCTTAACATAAATCTTGGAATAATTCAAGTCAAAGCGACTTCAATACATAGGTCAAGGAAAAATAACTCTAACAAAAGTGCGAAATAATAAGTCTTAAATGGCATCATAAGATCAAAACTAAAACTCTCTAAGGTAAGTCCACTCATACACTCATCCCAAAGCGAAACCGACTTCAATGCTTAGATACACCAAGCGGAAGAAAGAAAAGTCTTGGTGAGCTTCAAAAGCCAGTGAACAGATATGAAAGCAAAGCGAATACTAAGCGATACGAATATGAAATATAATAAACGAAAGATAGCAAAAGCATAATCATTTTCAAAGTATACATCAGAATTATCGAATAAAAATTATAGTTAACTACCACGAGCCGAAACAAATATCGGATCATAAACATATTCTCATAAGGCAACATTTCTCGTAAGGCAACATTTCTCGTAAGGAAACATTTGTAGGGGAGACCTACCAGAGTTATGAAGGACGTGCATGCACGCAGCATCAATCATCGATAACATATAACAGGATAACGGATACAGATCTAGGATGCATCCATACGCTCCTTCCTACATATACAAAATATGCTCCACCATCCGGAACGTGGCGAACATCACTCTACTGCCCTAGAGTCATATCGAGAAGTGCATCACGATACGGACATGGAACCCACCCATGACTAGTGAAATATTTGGCTCGGGTGTCAAACTATCTTAGGTCAAATCAGTTGTCATAAGCGACACGAGATCATATTTTATCGGAAAGTTATTCATATTTTCAAAATCAAAGTTTTCATATCATATAGTTCAAAATCAGATGTTTCATAATTGAAATCGAGTTAGGATAAGCAGCAGCTCAAACAAAACAGAATGGGGTTCATAGCAAAGGCTTAGGAAACCCTAATAGAAAAGCTAACGAAAGAAAACGTTAAAAGGAACCTTTACTTGAAAGGTCGAATATCTCGTACCTTATTCCAAAGCAAATGATCGAAAAGTAGAAATACGGAAAGCAAAGGATTACTCCTTCTTCACAGAACCTATACACATTAACGGTCGTCCATGTTATTTATGATTCCATAATCGTCGAAATGATCTTTTAACATTTGGTGTATATACTTAGTGTATTCAGTGATCTTCATACTTTAGTATTTTATGATTAAATGAGACTTAAGTGCTTTATAATTAATATCGTAGCTTAGGGTTCATTATGTCATTTATTAAAGTTTAGGGTTAAATGTGAAAATAGTTTAAACGTCATAACTCACACATGAAATAACGAATTAATACTCTTAGCTTCAAACCCTAATCGACTCTCATTATGTTCTAGGGTTTTCTCCTTCTTTTAATATCACATTAATAAGCATTTACTTTTCATGTTACGTCTTTTAATGACTTGCTACTTAACCTAACACCTCATGTCTTAACCATACGTTACTTATATATATGCTATACTTCAACTTTTATTCCCATGCACGTTTATGATTTTATGTGACACACAAATTACTTATTATCCGGATTAAATACACATTTACACACACATGTACCATAGCTTCGACTAGATATGACCACGTACTACGTTTACATATCTACAAGCTCACTTGACTTATAAAACACACGTGTGGTACAAGGTTCACAATCCATATAGGTTTCGATTCACATGGTTCGGTTCACACTTCAAACTAGGTTTAGGTTTACATGACCTTTACTTATTAAACACACGTTCAAAATCTCTTATATGGTTCGGCTAATATATATATAGGTTCGGCTAATATATATATAGGTTAAATAATAGGTTTTACGCAAACCCTAGCTCATCTACGTACTTTACATATTCAAGTTATCATGTTTTACACCTTAGCCGAAACATACACATGGTTCGGTTCTCATGTATGTGGTTCGGTTCTCATATGCTCGACCTAACCATGATCCGATTCAATAGCACTTATTACGTAACATACTCTCTTAATCATTACAAAGTTCAATTCATATGGTTTGTGTTTGTTGTTTCATACGGTTCGGCCACAAAATAAAACACAAGACCCGACTAAACAAATATGATACAAAAATGTTAACGTAAGGTGTACGAAAGAAGGCGAGAAAAACATTGTTTTACCTTAGCTTGGTTGAAGCAAAAGTCTCGACACCAAGGAAAATAGGTTCGGCCGAATGGAACAAGAAAAAGGAAGAGGCAAAGAAAACTAGGGTTTCAATTTTGTATCTTATGTTTGTATATATAGGGAAACAATTAGGTAAATCTTGAGGTGGTGTATGGGCTTCGGCCTGAGGTCCAACCGAACACACAAACAAACGCCCACCTTAGCTTCTTGGACTCTCGGCTTGGCAAAAGAAACGAGCCCAAGTGGTTTCCCAAATAACGAAAGCAAGGTCCAACTAATCGGCCCAACACTTTAGCGAGACGTTTAAATCTTCGTCGTATATAATCGATCACGTACACGTATTAGTTAAGTTTTAATTATACGTAAGTTAGGTTTTAATTTCGTTTAATGATTATAAATGTCTTTTACGTATTTTATAAATTTTGATTCCAAGGGTATTTTAGTCTTTATTCATGTTTTAGATTTTCAGGTTTTACAACTCTTCCCTCTAAAGAAGAATTTTCGTCCTCGAAAATTGAAATGAAACGAAAACGAAATGAGAACATACCAAACTATTCAAAGAAATGAGGATAACTAGCTGCATCGACTCTTGGTCTCCCGGGTAGCCTCACGCTCCGGGTGATTTTCCAAAGAATCTTAACGAACGGAATGACTTTATTTCTCATGACTCTTTCTTGCCTTTCTAAAATAGCTTCTGGTTCTTGAGATAAAGACATATCGGATTTGAATTTGATCAAGCGGATAAGCAACGTATAACGGATGATAGTTGTATCCCCTTAGGAGTGATACATGGAAAACATCATGAACATCGATAGCGGAAGTGCTAATCGATCTGAAACTTCTCCTATCGTTCCAATTTCAAACGGACCGATGAATCGAGGACTGAGCTTGCCCTTGATTCCAAAGCGTTTCACACCTCTAAACGGCGAGACTTTCAAAAATACACGATCTCCAACCCGAAATTCTAAATCACGGCGATGCTTGTCGGCAACTTTTCTCGACGAGACCTAGCCTCCTTCAGCTTTTCTCTAGCAATAGCTACTTTCTCATTATTGATCTCAATCATTTCCGGACCTTCAATTAAGCGTTCACCTACTTCATCCCAACAAGTAGGTGATCTACATTTCCTCCCATAAAGAAGTTCAAGCGGTCTTTGCCTTAATGCTAGCAGGCCAACTGTTGTTGTATGCAAACTCTACTAAACACAAATATTCATCCCAGTTGCCCGTCCATTCTAAAGCACAAGCCCTTAGCATGTCCTCTAAAGGTCGAATAGTCCTCTCTGACCGACCATCTGTTTGAGGATGAAATGCCGTACTAAAATTAAGTCGAGTACCCCAAGCTTTTTGCAAACCTTTCCAGAAATGGGAAGTAAAGCGGCGGATCTCTGTCGGACACAATAGATGCCGGAGTACCATGAAGTCTAACTATCTCTTCTTTGAAAAATTTCCGCCAATTTACCAATACCATAATCCTTTCTAATTGGTAAGAAATGGCGATTTGGTTAGTCGATCAACAACTACCCAAATCGCATCATGCTTCTTCCGAGTAAGAGGTAGTCGAGTCACAAAATCCATAGATATCTTATCCCACTTCCATGTCGGAATATCCAATGGTCATGTCCACTAGCCCTTTAATGTTCAATCTTAACCTGCTGACAAATCATACACTTCGATACAAACGTCGCCACATCTTGTTTCATGCCATTCCACCGATCTGTTTCAAATCCCTATACATCTTGGTAGAACCGGGATGGATAGTGAAAGGAGAACTATGAGCTTCAGTCATAACTTTCTCGCGATACGAATCATTAGGAACACAAAGCCTATCTTCATACCAAACAATTCCGTCATTATCAACCTTAAACTCCGTCTGCTTACCTTCTTCAACATTTTGCTATGGCCCGACTTGCCATCATCTTTACGAGCTTCCTTAATTTGCGTATAAGGTTACTCCACCTTCATACTAGCCCAATATCCATCAAAACCTCCACACAGCTCAACATCCAAAGCGTTCTAAGTCACGAAGAATCCTAGGTTTAATCTCAATACTTGCAAGAATGCCTGATTTCCGACTAAGTCGTCGGCAACCACATTAGCCTTACTAGGATGGTACTGAATGTTGGTGTCATAATCCTTAAGAAGTTCTAACCATCTTCTTTGTCTCATGTTAAGTTCTTTACAGTGAAAATATACTTTAGACTCTTATGGTCGGTGAAAATATCACACGTCTCTCCATACAAGTAATGTCTCCAGATCTTCAACGCGAACACCACGGCTGACTAACTCAAGGTCATGAGTTGGGTAATTCTCCTCATACGGTTTTAGTTGCCTTGAAGCATAAGCTATCACCTTTCCATGTTGCATCAAAACCACCCTAATCCTTTCTTAGACGCATCACTATAAATTTGAAATCCTCGAACCGGATGGAAGAGTCAAAATAGGAGCGGACACCAATCTCCGTTTCAACTCCTCAAAACTCTCTTCTCGTTCATCCGTCCATACAAACTTTCCTCCTTTTCTCATCAGTTGGGTTAAAGGCAAAGCTAAACGAGAGAAACCTTCAACAAAATGTCGGTAGTAACCAGCAAGTCCTAGAAAACTCTAACCTCGGTCATGTCGTAGGTCTTGGCCATTTAGTGATAGCCTCAACTTTAGACGGATCCATGGTGATACCATCGGCCGGATACAATATGACCAAGGAACGCGACTTGTTTTAATCAAAATTCACACTTCAAAAATTTGGCGTACAACTTCTTCTTCCTCAGAATCTCCAAAACTATCCGGAGATGTTGCTCATGCTCTTCTTCAGACTTGGAGTAAACCAAAATGTCGTCAATGAAAACGATAATGAACTTATCGAGAAACTCATGGAAAACACGATTCATTAGGTCCATAAACATAGCGGTAGCATTTGTCAAACCGAAGGCATAACGAGAAATTCATAATGACCATATAAAGTGCGAAGCGGCGGTCTTGGAACATCTTGCTCCCTCACGCGTAGCTGGTGATAACGGATCTCAGATCAATCTTCGAAGAACTTCGCCTTGCAATTGGTCAAACAAATCATCAATACGCGAGAGGATACTTGCGGTTACGAATAGTAATACGGTTGAGTCCACGGTAGTCGATACATAGACGCATACTTCCATCCTTCTTCTTCACAAACAAGACAGGTGCACCCCATGGAGAAACACTAGGTCGAATAAATCCATTTTCTATCATCTCTTGCAGCTGCTCCTTCAAATCCTTCAGTTCTACAGGTGCCATACGATACGGAGCCTTCGAAATCGGTTCAGCACCAGGAATTAACTCAATGCTAAACTCAACTTCTCTAGCTGGGGAATACCGGGAAGTTCATCGGGAAAAACGTCGGTGAATTCGCAAACAACAGAAAGGTTTTCAATGTTAGGATTCTCCAAAGATGTGTCCTTAACAGATGCCAGAAAACCTTGGCACCCATGAGCAATCATGGTCCGTGCCTTCATAGCAGAAATAAACTTACAGATTTGAGGGTTGAGAACCATAATAAACAAATTCATGATGTTTTACGTCTCCAAAGATCCTTTGTTCTAGCATAGCAGTAAATTGAAGCTCTATGATAAGCCAACCAATCCATGCCTAGAATGATATCAAAGTCGACCATATCGAGAGGATACTGATTTGCAGAGCGAATACGATCATCAAAACGAAGAGGGCACTTAACGTATTTATGATCAATGACCATGTGGTTTTTCATAGGCGTAGAAATCGATAAGTGATTTGCTAATTGTTTGGGCTTCATATTAAGTTTCTTAGCAAATGTGGCGATATAATGGAGTGTGTGGCACGGTATCAAATAAGCGAAGACAGAAAAATCATCAATGAAAAGAGTGCCCGTAATGGTACCGAAGTGCGCTCCGCGATTCGAGTAGTAGCATAAACCGTCCATAGTAGGTGGCGGCTTGATGTAGTTTCCGGGAATCACCGGGTTCTTCTTAGGGCAATCCTTGATCTTGTGAGTAGTGGAACCACAAGAGAAACATCCACCGGTGGCCTTGAAACACGGTCCCGGATGAGCCTTTCCACAAGTAGTACAGATAGGTGGGGGAGGCAAAACTCCAGCTATCCTTTTGACCAGAAGATCTGAAGCACGACCCTGATTTGATCCTCGAGCGGTGATCCTTGTTGTAACGCTGGTTATTGTTACCTTGATTCTGACGATCATTTCCATTCTTACCAGACTTTGCTATCGACCCCTCGTCTCGAGCCCTAGAGTCCACATTCCTTCCTGGACCCCGTGATCATAACTCCTATCCACTTGACTCCTCGAATCATAACTCCCGCGAGTTTCCCTTATAATCACTACTTTGAGTCCTACCTTGAATCCGATCACCATCGCGATTACGCTTGTTGGAACCCGAACCCTCATGAAAGATCTCAATGTTACGAGCTGCGTCATTGCAGGGCCGACACATCCTTATACTCAGTGTTAAGCAGTCGGTCCAACACCCACTTCTTCAATCCCCACTTGAAGTGCTTAGCGACGCCTACCATCTCGGCATTTGTTCCCACAAAACTTACCAACCTCATAAACCTACCCATGTACTCATTGGAGTTCTCATGATCAAACTGGTAGATTCCTTGATAATCCCTCTCATACCTTTCTTTGTTCAGCATCGGGAAGTATACGGTTATAGAAGATAGTCCGAAACTCCGCCCAAGTACAAGCAATAGCAAAAGCATCTCCTCCTCTCGCCTGTTTGAGTGCCTTCCACCAATTCAAAGCATCACCCTCCAACTTAAATGCAGCCAAACGGGTCTTAAATTCATCTCCACAACCCAATACTTCAAACAGCTTCTCAATATGAGTGATCCAGTCCTCGGCCTCGGTGGGAGTAGCGGCGGTGCTAAACGAAAGAGGCTTGAGCTTACCGAAACGCTCGAGCCAAGTGTGAATGCCGGCGGGTTGATTACCTCCACCACTACCCGAAGCACCATTCGATTCCGAATGTTGTTGATCACATGTGTCATCACCTCAGGTGTAGTAAGACCAGGGAAAAGAGTGTTGAGCGCATTAGCAATCGCAGCATCCAAGTCAGGAATATCATCGTCTCCATCAGCGCTACCGTTAGTACGAGCGAGTTTGAACCATCTGAATAATATTCAAACGATTAGCAAAATGAACAAAGGTGAGATACGAAATGGAAGTTCGCAGAAGGAAACCTAAAGTCTACCCAATCCTCACAGGTCAAAGCCTAAGCTCTAAGGGTCTCAAAACCTAGGGTCCATATGTCAAAGGTCCTGACTACAAGTCATAAACCTGGGCTCTGATGCCATAAATTGTAACGCCCCGACCCGACAAGGGTAAAGGAATCACAAGTAATGGTGTCATATCAAAGCAAACATAAACATCCAAAAGAAATCTTAACATAAATGCGGAATAATTCAAGTCAAAACGACTCAATACATAGGTCCCAGCGGAAAAATAACTCTAACAAAAAGTCTGAAATAATAAGTCTTAAATGGCATCATAAGATCAAAACTAAAACTCTCTAAGGTAAGACCACTCATGCACTCATCCCAAAGCAAAACCCAGCTTCCAATGCTTAGATACCTGCCGCGGAAGAAAAGAAAAGTGCGGCTGAGCTTCAAAAGCCCAGTGAACAGATATGAAAGCAAAGCGAATACTAAACGATACCGAATATGAAATATAATAAACGAAAGATAGCAAAAGCATAATCATTTTCAAAGTATACATCAGAATTATCGAATAAAAATTATAGTTAACTACCACGAGCACAGAAACAAATATCAGATCATAAACATATTCTCATAAGGCAACATTTCTCGTAAGGCAACATTTCTCGTAAGGCAACATTTGTAGGGGAGACCTACCAGAGTTATGAAGGACGTGCATGCACGCAGCATCAATCATCAGATAACATATAACAGATAACAGATAACAGATCTAGGATGCATCCATACGCTCCTTCCTACATATACAAAATATGCTCCACCATCCAGGAACGTGGCAGAACATCACTCTACTGCCCTAGAGTCATATCAGAAGTGCATCACTGATACGGACATGGAACCCCCATGACTAGTGAAATATTTGGCTCGGGTGTCAAACTATCTTAGGTCAAATCAGATTGTCATAACTGACACAGATCATATTTTATCAGAAAGTTATTCATATTTTCAAAATCAGAGTTTTCATATCATATAGTTCAAAATCAGATGTTTCATAATTCAGAAATCAGAGTTCAGATAAGCAACAGCTCAAACAAAACGGAATGGGGTTCATAGCAAAGGCTTAGGAAACCCTAATAGAAAAGCTAACGAAAGAAAACGTTAAAAGGAACCTTTACTGAAAAGGTCAGAATATCTGTACCTTATTCCAAAGCAAATGATCGAAAAGTAGAAATACGGAAAGCAAAGGATTACTCCTTCTTCACAGAACCTATACACATTAATGGTCGTCCATGTTATTTATGATTCCATAATCGTCAAAATGATCTTTTAACATTTGGTGTATATACTTAGTGTATTCAGTGATCTTCATACTTTAGTATTTTATGATTAAATGAGACTTAAGTGCTTTATAATTAATATCGTAGCTTAGGGTTCATTATGTCATTTATTAAAGTTTAGGGTTAAATGTGAAAATAGTTTAAACGTCATAACTCACACATGAAATAACGAATTAATACTCTTAGCTTCAAACCCTAATCGACTCTCATTATGTTCTAGGGTTTTCTCCTTCTTTTAATATCACATTAATAAGCATTTACTTTTCATGTTACGTCTTTTAATGACTTGCTACTTAACCTAACACCTCATGTCTTAACCATACGTTACTTATATATATGCTATACTTCAACTTTTATTCCCATGCACGTTTATGATTTTATGTGACACACAAATTACTTATTATCCGGATTAAATACACATTTACACACACATGTACCATAGCTTCGACTAGATATGACCACGTACTACGTTTACATATCTACAAGCTCACTTGACTTATAAAACACACGTGTGGCACAAGGTTCACAATCCATATAGGTTTCGATTCACATGGTTCGGTTCACACTTCAAACTAGGTTTAGGTTTACATGACCTTTACTTATTAAACACACGTTCAAAATCTCTTATATGGTTCGGCTAATATATATATAGGTTCGGCTAATATATATATAGGTTCGGCTAATAGGTTTTACGCAAACCCTAGCTCATCTACGTACTTTACATATTCAAGTTATCATGTTTTACACCTTAGCCGAAACATACACATGGTTCGGTTCTCATGTATGTGGTTCGGTTCTCATATGCTCGACCTAACCATGATCCGATTCAATAGCACTTATTACGTAACATACTCTCTTAATCATTACAAAGTTCAATTCATATGGTTTGTGTTTGTTGTTTCATACGGTTCGGCCACAAAATAAAACACAAGACCCGACTAAACAAATATGATACAAAAATGTTAACGTAAGGTGTAACGAAAGAAGACGAGAAAAACATTGTTATACCTTAGCTTGGTTGAAGCAAAGTCTCGACACCAAGGAAAATAGGTTCGGCCGAATGGAACAAGAAAAAGGAAGAGGCAAAGAAAACTAGGGTTTTAATTTTGTATCTTATGTTTGTATATATAGGGAAACAATTAGGTAAATCTTGAGGTGGTGTATGGGCTTCGGCCTGAGGTCCAACCGAACACACTAACAAACGCCCACCTTAGCTTCTTGGACTCTCGGCTTGGCAAAAAGAAACGAGCCCAAGTGGTTTCCCAAATAACGAAAGCAAGGTCCAACTAATCGGCCCAACACTTTAGCAAGACGTTTAAATCTTCGTCGTATATAATCGATCACGTACACGTATTAGTTAAGTTTTAATTATACGTAAGTTAGGTTTTAATTTCATTTAATGATTATAAATGTCTTTTACGTATTTTATAAATTTTGATTCCAAGGGTATTTTAGTCTTTATTCATGTTTTAGATTTTCAGGTTTTACAGAATCTCTTTTTGTCCTTATCATCAAGCTCATCATACATCTTTGGTCTATCCATTCTGTAAATCAGAGTTCCATCTTCAGCAGTATCAAGTACATCTCTAGTCGTCTTAACTCGATACGGTCCTTCATCAATGGATTTGAGAATGTTGACACCATTTTCCTTTCCAAGGCAGTACAATCTGATTCGTTGAGCCCAAGAATCGTAGTCAGTTCTGTCAAGCATGGGTGGACGAGTATCTGAACCAGCTGCTTGAACATCCTCGGCAACAGTGGAGATGATAGTAGGAACGTTTGTAGACATGTTTCAAGCTCTACGGGATTTTGCAATTCTTTGATTAAACCGGAAAATTGATTCTTTCATGGGATTTTACTAAACCAAAAGAACAACCGTAAGAATGTAACACGAAGAAGAAAAAGGTCTAAATGAACAAGTCGCTAAACACACAACTCGCATAAGCAGTCAACACGCAACACACTCAACTCGCTAAATTAATCAAGTCGCTAAGTAGCCAACTCGCTTTAGTCTCAAGTCGCTATATAACAACTCGCTACAATCCAAGTCGCTAGCAAAATTTTGGCAGCAATTCGCTAAGCACCAATTCGCTAAATAATCAAGTCGCTAAATAGCAACTCGCTAGGTACCAACTCGCTAACACCAAGTCGCTAACAATATAAAGTACAAGTCGCTAACTTACACCAAGTCGCTACGTGTAGTGGAGAATCCACTACTTGTACTTTTTGTCGGCTTGTCTCACTAGACAAGTCGCTAACCCAACTCGCTAAGACTTTCAACTACAACTCGCTACCAAATTGTAAAGCAAGTTGCTACCAAGAAAACTTTTCCGTGGCTCAAGTTGCTAGCATGAAAAACACATGAACACCACTTTTCAATCCAAAAACAACCCAACCACTTTGATTCAAACCTTCTAAATCAAAACCTAAACACTTGTGATGATTCAAAACACAAAAGTACTACCAAAATCGAAACTTTAACACTAGAAATCAACCAAATGATGCATAAACCACTAAACTTTTTCAAACTCAAAAACCACCTAAAAACCACTAGAAATCCAAGGATATGTAAGAGATGATCTAACCATGGCTCTGATACCAATTGTAGGATATTGGATTTCACATACACATCAAACCATAACTCAAAGTGGGCGTATAAAGGTGAGTTCTAGAGAGAGAAAGTTAGAGGTTTAGGGAACTTAGTGAGAGAAAGAAAAATCTTATTATGAGCTCCAACTCTCTACCTTGGAAGGTAGAGAGTATTTATAGTCTTACAATAAAACGCCACACAACGGGCTGTGGATCAGGCATACAGTGGGTAAAGACCCGTCCGTCCTCCACGGTGTTACAACTAAATACTACTTAACATAAAAGTACTATGACTACGAGCTTTCTAACGATTACATATACTTGAGGTGACCGACTCTTTAATACCTGGAATTTCTAATTCCTAACAGAAAGTTTCAATTTCAGCCACTCCGCTATGTAGGTGGTCGCCTTGCTGATGTCTGGTGTTTTAGCTCTAGCAGGGGTGCATTTACAAGGGTGCTTGATCATGTTTTCAATGATATTGGAAGGGGAAAATGGGCTTTATTTTATGGTGCACCAAACAAGTCACTCGAAGATGGTTTAACTTTGTTGCACACAGACAATGACGTTCGGCGAATGTATGACATTGCGGATGAGACTGGATCAATGGACGTCTACGTTCTGCACAAGCAACAGCCTTTGTCACAATTTTATTTAAAAAACATGGTTTGGCAAGAAGAGGACGCTGGCATGCATTGCGGTAGTGCAACACCATTCAAAAGAAGGAAGCTAACAACCCGTGTGTCTATAACAAAAACTGATAGAGGGTTCGAGATCAGAGAAAAAGGGGGTAGTGCACAACGAACTGAAAAATGGTTGCAAGAGGAGGGTGTGGAACTCCAAACTGGAAATGCCGCCGATAAGGGAAAAGATATACGCTTTTATGAGGATGTACATGAAAGCAAGTCAGGTCATGGGACTGCCAAAGGAAAAGAACCAGTTGTTGAGCAAGAGGGTGTGTCAAGAAGTGGAAAAAGGGTTTCTCTAACCACTTACAGGCGGGCCATACAGAACGGGAAAGCGATGATGATGGAGGTCCTGGAAGCCTGAATGATGGTTTGGTACGTTTATAGACTGCGTTTTTATATGAAATGAACATGTTCATACCACACAGATGCATGACCCTTATTAGCTAGCAACCGCATGACACAAATAAGTAATAGTTTTTTGATCCATCCGTTATTACAAAGCCAAATACACACAAACGTTTACCTTACACAAAACACACTATAGTAGGACTTAGGCAGTGAATGCATTATTAAAAACCATGTTCCCGCATACTTTAAAAAGCTGTTTGGAGTAGGGAAATATGATAGAAGACTGATGTGTGGAGCGGACGAGCTTGGTTGTTCAGTGGTTTGACTTGAGCTGATGTGATTCGCCGCATTAATCACCCCATTATTAGGGTCTCCGTTTGCCTCGCTTTGGCTGTTGCTAGTTAACTGAGATGATTCCCCCATCTTATGAGCCTTTTTTTTTGCACATGATGTACATGGCTTAGCCTTTCGTTTGTAACCAACCACTCTCTGAACAAGTGTGCCAATACAGGTTAGTTGCCAGTTAACAACAAAACCTTAAATTTTTTTGTAAAGTTGAACAAATACTTACTTTTCTTTTCACCAAAGGTACTCTACATGTTAGGCGGTTGTGGCCTTTTGTGCCACACCTTCCACAATATTTGCTCTTAGGCGCCTCACCTTGAGATGGTATTATGTCTTTATTTTTAGGCCTGTCTGAATTACGCTTACCGATAACAGGGGGCAACACATCTTCTACGTTCACTTCAGTGTCCCACAGCGTCATATATTTTAATGGGTAAATGATGTCTTGGTACGTTGCTTTAATAGTTGTATTATAAAACCAAGCTTTTTCCAATTTCTTAACACTGATCAGGCCTGCAAATCTACCTACAGCACAAACATGTCTGCAAAGCAAGCCTGAAAGCTGCCATTTGCGACAACTGCATTCACCGTGTACCAAATCAACAACATGATGTTTTTTTGTTAGCCTCGCTTTTTTATAAAGATAACGTCACTTACGTGAATTGGACTAGATGCGTAGTATACTTTTCCCATAGGGACTAGTATCGTTTAAGTGGCAAATTTAAGGTTTGTTGAGCCTATAAATACCCCTCATGACTCTCCATGAGGGGTGAGGTGAATCATTTGGTTAGTGTGTGTTTATTTCATCAATAAAAGTTTCCATTGTTTTCTCCTCCCTCTCTCTAGTTTCTCTCTCTTAAAAGGATGAAGATATTCATCTTCTTCCACCAACCCCGACCTCCAAACCACATAAATCTATATGTTTTTCGGTCCTAACAAGTGGTATCAGAGCCATGGTTATCTTGTGTTGATTTATGTTGGTTATTATATGTTGGGATATGAAAGTGCTGAAGATATCAAAGTACTGAAGATATGAAAGTACTGTAAGCTGCAAAGTACTGGAAGAAGTCAAAGACTCAAAGTACTGTTAAAGACAAAGTCAAAGTACTGCAATATGAAGTCAAAGTACTGCAAGAACAAAAGAACTGTTATATTTGTTTATGGAAAGAATTGTATTCTATGTTTAGATTACTTGTCGTACAAGGTTATCAATTGTAAACCGACTAGGATATCCTTGAGTCTATAAAAGGACTCCTAGATTGGCATTAGAGGTACGATTTCAGAAAAAGAGTTTTAGAGTTTACGAATTAGTGTTTTAGAGAAAAGTTCGATTATCTTAGAGTTGTATTAGAGTATCTGCATAATAAGCAGATTTAGAGTTTATAATAAAAGGTTATTCTTCTTAGCTTTGTTAAGTAAATTCCGCGTACTTAATAAAGATTGCTCAGTGTTTCTTTGTTAATAACTTAGGATTTATCCGAGGTTATTAAACCTTAACAAGCTAGTTAAGATAGTTTGATTAAAGTATATCGATCCAACAAGTGGTATCAGAGCTTGTGTGGAAACTCTGACTAGGAAGAAACCCTACTTCTACTATATTCAAGATGTCGACTGAAGCTGTTCCACCACCCTCAATCACCTCACTCAGAATTCCAATAATCAAGAAGGGAGAATATGATCTCTGGTGCATGAAGATGAGGCAGTACATTGCCATTACAGACCATGCTCTTTGGAATGTTATTGTGAATGGGAATGAAGTTGTAGCAGACCCCATTGATATTCCTGGACAACCAAAGGCACCTAAACCAGTATTACCAGCAGCAACCTTAAGGAATCAAGAGAAGGCTCTCAATATTCTCTTATCTGCCATTCCAGATGGTCATCTTCTCAAATTTCATGATGCTAAAGATGCTAAGCAGCTCTGGGCTGCTCTCAAGACCAGATTTGGAGGGAATGAAGCCTCTAAAAAGATGCACAGAAATTTGCTAAAGCAACAGTTTGAAACTTTCACAGTTGGTGAAAGAGAGAGTCTTGATGCTGCATATGATAGGTTTCAGAATCTACTCAACATGTTGGAGCTATACAAGGCAGAAGTATCAGTTGAAGATGCTAATTTGAAGTTTCTAAGGAGTTTGCCATCTTCATGGCATGTCATTGCTACAATGATCAGAGGACAACAAGGTTTGGATGTCATGGACTTTGATGATCTATATCATCAACTTAAGGTGTATGAGCATGAGATGAGTGGTCAAACAAGTTCTAAGTCTCACAGTATTGCTTTTCTATCATCTGAAAAGAAGGCCAGTACTTCCAAAAGTACTGCTTCTCCTCAAAGTATTGTTTCTCAAAGTACTGCTGTCTATACACCCCCCTCATATGTTCAACAGGCCCCACCAACTACCACTATGGCCTCAGATGAAGTTATGTGCTCCTTCTTTGCACAACAAGCTAGTTTACCTGTCACTTATGAAGAAGATCTAGCACAGATTGAAGAAGATGCACTTGAAGAAATTGATATCAGGTGGCAAGTTGCTATGATCACTGCAAGAATCAAAAAGTACATGAAGAAGACAGGAAAAAGCATCGATTTCAAACCAAAACAGGGCATAACTTTTGACAAATCTAAAATTGAATGCTTCAATTGTCAAAAGACTGGTCACTTTGCAAGGGAGTGCAGGTTTGCTAAGTATCAAGCAAACAGGACATCTGAAAAGCCAAAACTTGAGCTTAAGGAAATTCCCATTACTGAAACAAAGGCTTTGGTTGCTCAAGAGAAGTTATCAGAAGTTGATTGGAGTGAAGAGTTTGATGATGAACCAGTAACTTATTGCATGATAGCAGTGGAAGAAGAAATTGAAGATTCAGTAGAAGCATTGGATTGGAGCACTGTTTTTGCTGAAGAACCTGAACATGCTGTTTTGGAATCTGATGATGGCTTTGGAGGATTTGACTGGAGCAAGGAAAGTGAAGATGATCCTGTTCAACTAGCATTGGTGGCTACTTCACCAAATCAATCTCCTATCTCTGAGGTATGCTCAAATTGCTATGATTTTTATCATAAATTGCTTAGAAGTTATGTGATTGAGAGAGATAATTGTGTTAAGGCTAGGTCTGAGGTAGCAGGTTATCAAATAACCTTAGAATCTATGGAAGCCAAAATTTTAGCACATGAAACTAATGAAGTAGCTTGGGCTGAAAAATATGCACAACAGGATTACCAGTTAAAGCTTAGTGAATGGAAATTAAACTGTAAAATTGCTGAAATTGAGAAATTAACTAAGGAAAGAGATGATTTGTTAGCTAAGTTTGCTGCTTGGGGTGAAGCTGGTCTGTCACATGTTTCTTATGTTTAAAAACAGCAAAGAGCCTATCTTAAAACTGGATTAGGTTTTGGTATGGATTTTAGTAAGATAGAAGAAAACCAATCTAGTAATCAGGATGAAGGTGAGTATGAGGATATAACCACTAGTGATGAAGAACTCATTAATTATGTAGATACATCTAGTAATGATGGTTCAATAAGTGACTCACCTCCTGCATATAAGAAAGCTAATGATTATCATGCTGTTCCACATCCTACTGGCATTCATCAACCCCTTAGGCCTGATGTTTCTCGTTTTGGAGTAGACAGTCTAGAGTTTAGGAAAAAGCTAGTTGCTAAATCTAGGTCTGAAAAACCCAAAGAATCTGTTGAAAACGGTGTTCAAAATCAAGCAGTACCTTTAAATCAAAGTACTGCTCCACAAGCAGTACCTTCTTCAAAACCTTTTCAAAACAGTACTGCTAAACCTTTTTGGGATAATTTTGGTCAAAACAGGTTTAATCACTCACCAAGAAGGCAAAATAATTTTGGGCATAGACATAGAAGATGTCACTTTGACAGTATGGGTCAGAAACTGTGTTTTGTGTGTTTCAGTCCTACTCATCTAATTAAGGATTGTGAACATCACTCAAAATACCTTAGAAAATTTCCAAAGAACAGGACTGCCAACCAGACACATAGAGAGTACAAACCAGTTTGGAATAATTCAAATAGGGTCAATCACAGAAATTTCTCACCAGATCATAAATACCCACACCAGCGAAATCCTTTTCAAAACCTTCAGTATCTCACAGTACTTTCCAAAGTACTGTTAACTCTGGCCCAGTACTTTCACAAAGTACTGCTCAGACAAAACAAGGTACTGATCACAATACTTGGTATAGAAATTCTAGGCAATCTCACTATCAACCTAGAAGGTATTCCAATTCACATAGGAGATTTAGATCAGAGGAACCAAGTGTTAAAAAAGCATGGGTTAAGAGGGAAAGTACTGCAGAGGGACAGACAGTACTTTCAACCAAAAGTGAATCAAATGTTTTTGTGATGACAGAAAAAGAGATTTGTGTTGAAAAACCAGAAAGTTTTGAAAATCCACATGCTAAAGATCAAAAGATAATTCTGGATCATCATTTGAAAGATAGTGGTAATTACATACTCAAAGAATTTGAGTTTGTAACTCCACAAGGGGAACACAAGTCAGTAATGGCTTGGGTTCCTAAAAGTTTCTAACTCTTTTCTTTATGTGCAGGGCAACCCGGAAGAGGAGCTTAAAGATCATCTTATTGTGGATAGTGGTTGCTCTGGAAGTATGACAGGAGACAAAGAGATCCTGTCTGATTTTAGGAAGATTAGTGGAGGAAAAGTTGCATTTGGGAATGATCCCAATGGAGGAAGGATTACTGGGAAAGGAAAAATTAAAGCTGGCCGAATCGATTTTGAGAATGTCAGATATGTGAAGGAGCTTAAGTTCAACTTGTTGTCAGTCTCTCAAATTTGTGATAAAATGCATCCTGTGTTATTCACTGACACAGAATGTCTCATCCTTTCCTCTGACTTTAAACCTGTTGATGATGACTTGGTAGTACTTAGAGTACCAAGGACAAATGATGTGTATAGTTTAGACATGAAGAGTCTACATTCTTATGGCAGAGCCACATGTTTGGTGGCTAAAGCAACATCTGAAGAGGCACATCAATGGCATAGAAGATTGGGCCATGTTAATTTCAAGAACATCAACAAACTGGTGAAAGGCAATTTAGTTAGAGGTTTACCTTCAAAGACTTACAAGAATGAACAATCATGCTTGGCATGCAAGAAGGGTAAACAACACAAAGCTTCCTGAAAGAAGCTTGAGGAGAGACCTATTAGAGAACCATTGGAGCTGTTACATATGGATTTATTTGGACCTGTCTCTGTGGCAAGTTTAAATAAGAAAAAGTACTGTTTGGTTGTTACTGATGATTGTAGTAGATTCAGTTGGGTTTTCTTTTTGGGTTTTAAAGATGATACTTTTGATGCTATTCAGACACTGATTATTGCTCTTGAAAACCAATTGAGACTCAAGGTTAGAGGTATTAGATGTGACAATGGGACTGAATTCAAGAACAAACTTATGGATGAATTTTGTGCAAACAAAGGCATAAAAAGGGAATTTAGTATTGCAAGAACACCACAACAGAATGGTGTTGCAGAAAGGAAGAATAGGACTTTGATTGAAGCAGCAAGAACAATGTTAGCAGATTCTCATCTACCTATTCAGTTCTGGGCAGAAGCTGTAAGTACTGCTTGTTATGTACTTAACAGAGTCTCAGTCACTAAACCACAGATGAAGACACCTTATGAATTGCTGATGGGCACTAAACCCAAAATTCGTTTTATGAAACCTTTTGGATGCCCTCTTACTATTTTAAACACTATTGATAATCTGGGGAAGTTTGATGGCAAGTCAGAAGAAGGATACTTATTGGGTTATTGCACTAACAGTAAGGGCTTTAGAGTATACAACAAAGTTACTAAGAAGGTTCAAGATTGTCTTCATGTTGAGTTTTTAGAAGATCAAGACAATGAGAAAGGTAAAGGTCCTGATTGGATGTTTGATCTTGAGGTTTTAACTCCATCTATGAACTATGTACCTGTTAGAGAAGAAAATCAACCAGTGCACAGTCGAGAAGATTTACAATATGTGGTTCATGGAGTTCATATTAGACCTGATGTTGTTCCTGATGAAGATCCTGTTAGTCCAAAACAAAGTACTGAAGTTCCAAAACAAAGTACTGTTGTTCCAGAATCTTCTTTATCTGCTGAGGATCAATCTATTCAAGAGGAACTTAATCAGATGCTTCTTCAAGATGTTTTAGCACATTCTTACACTGATGAACAAAGGAGAGCTTATGAAGAGGCAAAGAAGAAGAACAAGACTGCAGAGTACTCTCACAGTACTTTGGACAGTACTTTTGTACAAAGTACTGCTGCTCCTGTTGACAGTACTTTAGCTGATCTGGATGATCATACCATGCCTGGATTAGAAGATACTGATGATGAATTTGAAGATGAAGGTATTTTCCCAAATTTCAATGAAGGTGCTGATGTTACTAATTTAGAGGATAATTATGAAGTTCCACGGTCTCCAAACTTAAGAACTCATAAGGATCATCCTTCTGATCAAATCATTGGTCCTTCTACTTCTGGAGTAATGACTAGACACAGAGCTAAGACTTTCTCTACATCTCACAATGCTTTACTTAGCTTTGTGTATAAACAAAACAGACTGAATCATAAGGACCATCAAACCTGTCTATTTACTTGTTTTATCTCTCAAGAGGAACCCAAGAATATTGCTCAAGCTTTGACTAAAGAAAGCTGGGTTGAAGCTATGCAGGAAGAACTTCTTCAATTTAAACTTCAAGAAGTTTGGGTTTTATGTGATCTTCCAGATGGGAAGAGAGTTATTGGAACCAGGTGGGTTTTAAGAGTTAAAAGAGATGAAAGAGGCAATGTTATCAAAAACAAGGCAAGGTTAGTTGCTCAGGTTATAGACAGGAGGAAGGGGTAGATTATGATGAGGTATTTGCTCCTGTAGCAAGAATAGAAGCTATTAGAATATTTCTTGCTTTTGCTTCTTATATGGGCTTTCAAGTTTACCAGATGGATGTCAAAAGTGCCTTTTTATATGGCAAGATTACAGAGGAAGTTTATGTCAAACAACCTCCTGGTTTTGAAGATCCTAAACATCCAAACAAAGTCTACAAGGTTGTTAAGGCTCTTTATGGCCTTCATCAGGCACCTAGAGCTTGGTATGAGAGACTCTCCACATTCTTATTGCAACATGGATATAGAAGGGGAGCTATTGACAAGACTTTGTTTATCAAGAGAGACAAGAAAGATATCATGTTAGTTCAAGTTTATGTTGATGATATCATCTTTGGGGCTACCAAACAGTCCATGGTTAAGGAGTTTGAGCAGCTGATGCAGAAATAATTTCAAATGAGTTCAATGGGAGAGTTGACTTTCTTTTTAGGACTTCAGGTTAAGCAGTCAAAGGAAGGTATTTTTATCAGTCAAGACAAGTATGTTACTGACATACTTAAGAAATTCAATTTTGATGATATGAAGGCTGTTACTACACCTATTAAATCTATCAATTCATTGGGCAAAGATGAAGATGGACACCCTGTTGAAGTCAAGCTTTATAGATCAATGATTAGCTCTCTTATGTATCTTACTGCATCCAGGCCTGATATCATGTTTGCAGTTTGTCTATGTGCAAGATATCAAGTCTCACCGAAGATCTCTCACATGAATGCAGTAAAAAGAATTTTCTGTTATTTGAAACAACAACCTAAGTTGGGGTTGTGGTATCCTAAAGAGTCACCTTTTCACTTGGAAGCTTTTTCAGATAGTGACTATGCAGGTGATAATTATGATAGAAGATCCACAACTGGTGGATGCCAATATCTTGGAAGAAGGCTAGTCTCCTGGCAATGCAAAAAGCAGACAATTGCAGCAACATCATCTACTGAAGCTGAATATGTAGCTGCTGCAAGTTGTTGTGGACAAGTTTTGTGGATGCAAAATCAACTCTTGGACTATGGGTTCAATTTCAAAAATACTCCTATCAATATTGATAATGAGAGTACAATTTGTATTATGAAGAATCCTGTGTATCATTCCAAGACAAAGCATATTCAGATTAGGCATCACTTTATCAGAGATTGTTATGAGCATAGGCTCATCAATGTTGTTAAGGTTCACACGGATGACAATGTAGCTGATTTACTCACAAAAGGTTTTGATGTGTCACGATTCAATCACTTGGTCGTGAGCATTGGAATGATTAACTACTAAGCTATGTTTAAAGGGAGGACTATAAGGTGTTAGTATAGTCCTGTGTATTGCTTGAGGGGAGGATGCTTGTTTATACTTAGTTTATATGAAGGAATTTGGCAAAGTACTGTTTTTCCAGAAAGTACTGCTTGGAAAGTACTGCTTGGGAAAGTACTGCTTATGTGGAAAGTACTGTTTGTCGTATTAAAGTACTGTTCCAACGGTAATATTGATGGGTAATTAATAGTAACGGTAACTTTGTTATTATAGGCTGTGATTTTTCAAATCCTACCTATAAATAACTACTTCCCGATTTTCCCTCTCATATTATTACTTTACATCTTTTCCATACTTATCTCCCAATCACCATCTCTTTATTCTTCGATAAAATCTTTATTGTGCTCACTTATTCAACAATGGCGAATCGTTTAACTGTTTCAAAGCACAATATGGTGGCTAATTTGGACAAGACTGAGGCGAATATGGCTTTTTATGATATTGTTGATTATCTTACTGGGTCGCCTATTAGTTATGCTCTTTTAGTTGAACCGGATATTATTGAACCATGGATTCAAGAATTTTGGGCTA
The DNA here is from genome assembly GCA_910596185.1 of Chrysanthemum makinoi. Taxonomy (NCBI): domain Eukaryota; kingdom Viridiplantae; phylum Streptophyta; class Magnoliopsida; order Asterales; family Asteraceae; genus Chrysanthemum; species Chrysanthemum makinoi. Next base: position 109,777,998 of record OU343223.1, read on the forward strand.
ATGCTAGAGATAACATGGAGGAGGATGAATATTATATTAGATCTACAGTTGCTGGACGGACTATCAAGATTACAGAAGCCTCTATTCGAGAAAATTTATTATTTGGAGATGAAGATGGGGCTATTCGATTTGACAAGCAACTGATTTGGGATACTTTTAGGAATCTTGGTTATGAAGGATCTTTAACATAACAAACATTCAAGAAAGCATTATTCTGTCCTCAATGGAAGTTCTTGATTCATGTACTGCTTCATTGCATAAGTTCTAAAAGTACTTCTTGGGAGCAGTTTGGGTCCAATATAGCATCTGCAGTGGTTGGACTAGCTACTGACAGAGTGTTTAATTTTTCAAAGCTTATTTTGGATGGGATGCTATCACATATATCCTCTGGGTCAAAATGGCTGATGTACCCAAGGTTTGTACAGGTTTTCTTAAACAAGCAATTGGCTGATGTTCCAAAACCTGCTGCTTTGTTACCTGTCATTGTGCAACAAGCCAAAATCTTTACATTTATGGCTAGGCGAAGTGATTTGTTCAGAGGTGGAGATATTCCATTAACTCCTACAATGATGGAAGTTGTTCAAGCTGTACGTAATGAAGCTGGAGGGGATGAAGAAAGTGAAGGTCCTGATTCTGTACATGGTACTGCTTCACAAAGTGTTGCCTCTCAAAGTTCTGTTTCTCCAAGATCTGCTTCACAAAGTGCTGCCTCACAAGGTACTGCATCTGCAAGTACTGCTTCTATTGAAGGTACTGCATCTTTACAGGGTATTGTTTCTCCAAGCCCTGAGGTTCAAGCAGAGATTGAAAGAACACCTACTACATCTCCACAACGTTCTGTTCCTGTTTCAGAGGAACATTCACATCTTCAAGGTGACGATCATACTATACCTCGTGAAGGTTTGACTTTGGATAATTATGCTTTGACAAGGGAGCTCGTTAGGTTGAACAAGACTGTTGAGTTTCAAGCTAAAGCGCTTAGGAAATTGAAGCGTAAGTATATCTGGTTGAGGAATTTTATTAAACCATATATTCAAGGTTTCAACTTATGGGTTAAAGAGGAAAACAAACGTCGTAAACAACTTCGAAAGGAATTAAAACGAAAGAAGGTTCCTAAATCATCTTCTGTCAACTTGGGGAGGAATTTAGAAAAGGAAAATTTGAAAGAAGATGTTGCGAAGAAGAAAGAATCTGTAAGTACTGCAGAAAAGATTATTTCAGATTCTGAGGAAGAAGTGCAAGTTCAAGGTACTGATGATCAAGGTACTGAACATCAAAGTAATGTTTTTCATGATACATCTAGGCAAGAAGTGATAACACCAAGGGTATTGAATTTTGAAGAAGATGCTGGTCCTTCTACAATTGTTATAGAAGAAGAGGAGGAAGCTACATGCAAACAAATTCATTCTGCAAGTGATGATGAATTAATTGCTACAATATTAGATTTGTCACAACCAAGAGGAGGAGTTACTATTAGAGATGTACAAGAAGAAGAACAACCAAGAACATCTCAATCTGCAATTGATCCAAAAGATAAAGGGAAAGGTATTCTGGTTGAAACAAAGAAAAAGAAACTCACTTTGGCAGAACTTAGAGCAATTGAAGTTGCTAGGAATGAAGCTGCAGCTAGAAAAGTTCAAGAAGAGTTAGATGCTAAAGATAGAGAAGAACAGGAAGCTCAAGAAGCTCTGAATAGAGAAGCAGCTCAAAAGGTGCAAGATGAATTAGATGCTGAAACTGCTGAACCTTTACAGTCTCCTACACCTGTTAGATATATGCCAAGAAGACCAAATTTAGCTAAGGACAGGAATGCTATGATGGCTTATTTAAAAGTTTGAGGATATAAAGGTTTACAGAAGTTAAACTATGTTGATATGAAAAGACTCTATGATGCTGAAACAGAAGCTTATAAGAAGAGTGTTGCTGATATTAAAGACTTTAGAGAAGAAGCTCATTGGACTGAATCTGAAAGGAAGAAGAGCTTAAAGAGAAAAAGAAAAACTGAAGTTACAGATGTTCAGTTTTCAAAGAAAGAAAAGGTTGAATTAAGATCTGAGACTAGAGATGAATTGAAGAATTATCTCAGAGTGGTAGATTTTGATTATACAAAGGAAGATGATGACATGAAGATGAACAGATCAAAGATCAGTGTTTTTAAAGTTGTGAAATCCAAGAATGGAGATTACATGATTTTTCATAAAGAAGATGAAAGTTTCAAAGTTTTCAAAAGGCTATGGGATTTACTGCATATTATAGATAGAGTAGACCTATTCTACTTATATCATGTTGTGAAGGCTTACTTTGAAAATAATCCATTGGAAGGGATTGGTTTGGTTTTACATGGTGATCTCATAACTATATGGGAAACTAAAGAAGAGAGCACTGATGATATCTGGAAGAATCAAGAAAGCTGGGAAATAGTTTGCTGGAGATTCTTTGAAGAATCTGGAGTTCATGTTTTGGAACTGGAAAATGGAACAATGATACACATGTTTGCAGAAAGAAGATACCCTCTCACAGTTGAGCTCATGAGAAGAATGCTAGAGCATGGATTGGAAGTAGAAGAGGATAATGAAACTGCTTGCATGGTTATCAACTTGTTTATAAACTGGACTACCATTGCTGAGAATGATCAATAACTGGTATGAATTTTATTTGAATAAATACTTTTTGATATATCAGTACTTTTATTCAAAGTACTGCTGATCAGACAGTACTTTCATCAAAGTACTGTTTGCTGAACTAAACCAGTTAAATAAATTTTAGAAGAAACCTTTTTGCTAAGTAATAAATATTTTGAACTAAAGGTTGAATAAATGGTTTTTGTGATGATAACATCAATAGGTTATCAATCCACCATGGTTACAAAAGGATTGACTAATCCATGAGCAAACGGCTCTGGTAAAGATATATCAAATCCGTTTTTAGTTGACAACTTGCTAATAAGTTGGATGGTATTCAACTCACCATATCAGTAATGTGAAGAGTTGGCTAGCCCACAAGAAAATGGCTTGTGGTAAAGGCTGTGGAAAAACCATTATTGGTAATTAGTTCACCATTAGATAGAAGAACTAACTAGTCCAGAAGGGTACAGCTTTTGGTAAAGACAAAACAAATCTGTTGATAGCTGGTGGTTTGCTAAAAATCATATGGTTACCAATGTACCATGGTCTTACACACTAAAACATTTGGCTACTCCAGAGATAATGGCTTTGGTAAAGAGATCTAAATCCATTAATTTTTCAATGATTCACTTGAAAGTGATGAGAATAGTATGCAACTTAAACTGAATTAAATGTACAAATTGTCATATGTTGCTGTGTTGCTGAAAAGATGGAGCTTGCTGGATGCTGCTGTAAAGAGAACAATTCTAAGAGATACTTTGACAAGCACAGATGTTACAGAGATAAAAGCTTAAAGACTAAGAAACAATCCGTTTTTAAAAGATGAAGCTGTTAAAGATACATTTACAAAGGAACTTGAAGTCAAGCAAGTAGAATTCAAGTTAGGGGAGGATTGTTGGGATATGAAAGTGCTGAAGATATCAAAGTACTGAAGATATGAAAGTACTGTAAGCTGCAAAGTACTGGAAGAAGTCAAAGACTCAAAGTACTGTTAAAGACAAAGTCAAAGTACTGCAATATGAAGTCAAAGTACTGCAAGAACAAAAGAACTATTATATTTGTTTATGGAAAGAATTGTATTCTATGTTTAGATTACTTTTCGTACAAGGTTATCAATTGTAAACCGACTAGGATATCCTTGAGTCTATAAAAGGACTCCTAGATTGGCATTAGAGGTACGATTTCAGAAAAAGAGTTTTAGAGTTTACGAATTAGTGTTTTAGAGAAAAGTTCGATTATCTTAGAGTTGTATTAGAGTATCTGCATAATAAGCAGATTTAGAGTTTATAATAAAAGGTTATTCTTCTTAGCTTTGTTAAGTAAATTCCGCGTACTTAATAAAGATTGCTCAGTGTTTCTTTGTTAATAACTTAGGATTTATCCGAGGTTATTAAACCTTAACAAGCTAGTTAAGATAGTTTGATTAAAGTATATCGATCCAACATTATACATGTTTGTTACTGTTTTTATGCTTATTTTGTTAGTCGGAAAATTTTTTTTCCGATTATTATGGAAAACAGTTTCTAACATTTTTGTATCCTATCTTTGGTCTAAAACAAAAAGTTATATGGTCTATCCCTGTTTACAATATCTGTATTGTATCATCAGTTTTATGACTTATCTTGTACCAAATCCGTGGAAAAACTTGTGGTCAAACCGTCAGTTCCGTGGTCAAACAAGGTTAAAAGAAGAAGTGTTTATGCTTTTCTGGGTTTTATATGAAGCTGTTCGGATTTTTCAGTCGGAAAACTCGTCGGAAAAAGTGATCAAAGGGTCAAAACCCTAGTTTTTTACGCTTAAGAAGAATCTTCAGGAATATTACGCATAACTGTGAAGTTATGCGTAGGAATTGTTACGCGTAAGTTTTTACGCATAAGCCCTTGCTTACGCATAAACTTGACCTGTGTTTACGCATATGCAACTGGCTTAAGCGTAAGACCAAGCAGTTTAAGCATAAGGTCTGATTTACGCGTAAGAAGTTATTTTACGCATAAGAACTGAAAAAGAAAGGTTACGCGTAAAAAAGACCAAGACCACATGACTTATACCATACACCAAGACTCGACCTCAGGTTCACTTAAACCATCTTCAGTCCGAGAAATATCGAAAAGGGAAACTCGACAGAGTCGATCCAAATCCAACAACAACAACTCCCATATCCAATCACAACTAACCTATCTCATCCTCCATCTACTACCCTTCATCCAGACTCAAATCGTAAAAGAAACTAAAATAGATCTCAATTTGGCTTCAATATTTTTTGAAATCTCTTTCAAGATTGTTGTAATTGAACCATAATCATCACTGATCCTTTAGAAGCTTAGCTTCATTTCATATTCGAATAATTAAAGACCGATTGATAACAATATTGTTATAATCTTTCTTTTAATTCGTTAAGTCACATGATCTCAAAACAAAAGTAACCTTACCCGAGACCTTGAGTTTTCAAGATCTTGAAGCCAAATCTTTTAAATCTCTGTCAATTGTATTTATGCAAGAAAAGATTGCGTTGCTTTTGAGTATGTTCAGTTTCGACAAGGCTATGAGATGGTGATAACTGAGTTGCGTTTAAAAGATTGAAAGGATACATTTTTTTTCTTTATCTGCTTTGGGAATAGAAGTTTGGTGGTAGGCGGATGTTTATCTGTGAGATGTGTTTTTAGGTTAAGAGGTGTTTTAGGTTTATGTGAAATATCAATAGTGTGAGACGTTTTTATTCCAACCGGATTTTGAGGATATCATTGGTAGTCTTTGGCCCTTGTGATAAACTAAATCGTGGGCCTTAATATCCGATTATAGACTTGGGCTGGTGGTAACATATGAGTTGGACTGTTGTATCAATTTTGATATGGAGGGATTTGTGTTCTGTTGTTTGACACGAGAAAAATGTCATCCGAATATTTTAGTCAAAATATTTGATGCAATTTTTATTTTTGGTATATTTTCACGGAAGGATACAAATTCACGGCTTGAGCGAAGACCTAAAAAAATGACTACGGGGTTTTTGTACGGTATTACTTACGAGGAATTGAAGTGACATTTCACAGGTGGACTTCTTTATCTTTGAGACGATGGTTGGTTGGATGCATGTCTCAAGATAACTTGTTGGAGCACATTATGAAATTTGACAATCTGGTTATGACTGATGTAAGGAGTTACGTTGTAGTACTCACAGTGTGTAACCATCACTCTAAGGAGTTACGTTGTTGTGCTCAGTGTCACACGCAGTTGTGGATTGATCAAGAATTTAGAACAAGCAGTAAGTCACAAAGTTGGGATGTTTGCTTCCTTTTCAAGTCAGTCGTATCGGGTTTTCTCCATATGTGGTCATTACTATTAGCCGGTGAATTCAAAGGAGGTTCGTTTAAAGGTTGGTTTGAGAGAAAAGCGTATTGAGAGTATTTTTGCGACATATTCTCACAGAATTTTGATCAAGCTATGATGTTAATATTGCATCAAGAAAAAGGTAATACGGTATGTACGCAACATTATGATGATTCCGATAGCTCGCAACCATCAGGAGGGAGAAGTTGGTATTTCATCTTCCATGATTGGATTACGAAGGGATTTGTGCTTAAGACCGAAGAAGGAGAAGTAGTGTGTGTACATCGGGGCTTTTTACCAACTTGGATGCAATACTAAGTGAGTTATGTTGTTACGATGTTCCCAGAACGACAACCATTGTACGATCAAGAGTTTACTTTCTCCGCTGCGTGTTGGAAGAGTGTTGTCGGTTCAGGAGGGAGCAGAAAAAGAAAAAGGGTCACTAGTTAGGAGGGAGTAATAACCTAACTAGACCGTTAAAGTTGAAGTTCAGAGCTACAAAAATTTGTGCCGTCAGCGCCAAAGATCAAATGTCGAGATTGTCGGAAGGGAGAACTTCAAGTTAAGGTTTGTTGAGCCTATAAATACCCCTCATGACTCTCCATGAGGGGTGAGGTGAAGCATTTGGTTAAAGGTGTAGTGTGTGTTATTTCAATAAAAGTCTTTGTTTTCTCCTCCCTCTTTCTAGTTTCTCTCACTAAAAAGGATGAAGATCTTCATCTTCAATCACCAACCTAGACCTCCAAAACCACATAAATCATATGTTAATCGGTCCTAACAAGTGGTATAGAGCCATGGTTATCTTTTGTTGATTTATGTTGGTTTTATACATGTTTTTTGACTGTTTTTTGTGATATTTCTGTGGGTCGGAAATTTTTTTTTCCGAATATTGAGGAAAAACAATTTTTTAACAAAGTTTGGTATCCTTTTATTTTGGTCAAAAGTCCTGGTCCAACAAGTCTCAATCTGTTTGTCTCAACCAAACAGGTTGTGTTCTTCTTTATGTGGCTTTTGGTACCAAAACTGTGAAATTTTTGTGGTCAAAGTCAGATTCATATGGTCAAACAGGTCAAATAGAAGCAGTTTTATATGCTTTTCTGGGTTTTTTATGAAGACTGAACGGAATAACATGTTCGGAAAATCTCGCCGAAAAAAGTCAAAGGGTCAAAACCCTCTTTTTCTACGCATAAGGAGCATCTACAAAGTAGTTACGCATAACTTCACAGTTATGCGTAAGAAATTTTACGCGTATGCGTTTACGCCTAAGCCTGGTTAGGCATAAAGGGCTTACGCATAAGAAATGGTTTACGCATAAGAAATCAGACTTACGCGTAAGACCAAGAAAGTTTAAGCATAAGGTTCGAGCTATGAAGTTACGCGTAAGAAATATTTTACGTGTAAGATAAAATGACTTATGCGTAAACTAAACCTAATTGACCACAACCAATACCATTTACCAAAAATACTAAACGACCTCAGTCAAACGAACCATATGCAAAAATCAAACACGACAGCATCCTATTCCATTTACAACTCCTACATCGAGACTCACTTCAAGGACCCTCACTATCACTCCCCATCTCTCAATCAATCAAGACTCTAACAGTAAAATTATAAACAATCTCAGATTCTTATTCAAGTTTTTTTTGCAATCTTTTCAAGATTACTTGAAATATTCTCATCACCGATTCATGATACTTTCCGAAGATAAAGAAAGAGTATAACAAGTATGTTATATCTTTACTTTCGATTCGTTCAAGACTCATATTAAAACAAAGGAATAAAACCTACCCGAGACCCCTTAACGGATCTTGAAGAACATCTTGATTCGTTTGATCAAATAAAATAATATCACGGTAAAGGGAATGGTCTTAATTGATGAGATTGTGTGATTAATTTGATGAGATATGTAGATGTGAGTTGGGAGTTTGGATGAAGGAC
>OU343223.1:109785986-109837942 GCA_910596185.1 Chrysanthemum makinoi
GTTCGAGCTTATTATCAAAAACGAAGACTTGGAAATCTAGTTATTATTGGGTGACTTTTACCTTTTCTTTTACCACTTGGGGGAATTGGGCTCTTATCATCTCAAAATAACTATCACTTTAAGGAGTTATGTTGTAGTGCTCAGTGTCACATTCAATTGTGGATTTTCAAGAGGTGATGTACGTCTTATACTTGATGGTTGGTTGGATGAAGAGTATAGAGTACTTAGAGATTCAATGGAGGATGAAATCTCGGCATCGCTCTTTGTTACATATGTGCAAGGTTAAGTCACGAGTTCGGGTTAGTTTACTTCGGGATCAAATTCATCATATTGGGTTTTCTCCATCAGCTGTCACAACAAAGAGCCTACTGAATGATAATGGGTTGATTACAAGTTTTCCAAGAGTAGATGAAAAGAGAGAGATTTATGACGTCTGTTCACATCAGCTCAGGCCTCGTACTTCATCATTATGACGTTTGAACACTACAGTTCAAGCCTCGTATTCTAAAGAAAAGAAAAGTGTACGTTTCAGTGCGCTTTATCTTCAAGAAGAAGAGAAATCTTCTTATGACGTTTGAATACTACAGTTCAAGCCTCGTACTCTAAAGAAAATAAATGTGTACGCTTCAGTGCGCATTATCTTCGGAAGAAGAGAAATCTTCTAATTATGACCATTCTCATCAACATCAAAAACCCTGTATGGCTTCTTCTATTTCTCGATAAAGAAAAATATGACCGAGAGTGGTTCAAATATATATATAAAGAATTTCTTTTTTTATACTTTTTACTATTAGATAGTGTCCATAAATCTCATAATAGGTCCCCAAAGATTCATAGTGAATTTCGATGGGAGTTTCTCTTGCAGCAATAAAGCGTTGATCTAGTCGCCAGTAATCAAGTCCGACAACGGGTTTTCCAACAAGCCTTACAAGGAGCTCTAGGAACTCTGAATAGTTGTTTAAACAGTGAGTTACATTTACGTACTATCAGTGCCAATATTGGCATATTGGGGGCGATGAAACAAATAACGGATTAGTCCTTCTACATTTAGGCATTATTTTTGATTTATTTATTTTTTTTTTTTTTTTCAAAAAAGAATTAAGAAATACTCATGGTAACCATTCAAGCCGACGAAATTAGTAATATTATCCGCGAACGTATTGAGCAATATAATAGAGAAGTAAAGATTGTAAATACCGGTACCGTACTTCAAGTAGGTGATGGCATTGCTCGTATTCATGGTCTTGATGAAGTATCCCAAGGGGGGCTATAATTGGAGATACCATTGTTTCTGGTACAGAAGTTCCTATAAAAATGGGAAATGCCCTACCTTTGAGTGCGGTTTGAACTATTGATTTACGTAATTGGAAGTAACCAATTAGGTTTACGACGAAACCTAGAAATCGATCACTGATCCAATTTGAGTACCTCTACAGGATAGACCTCAACAGAAAACTGAAGAGTAACGGCAGCAAGTGATTGAGTTCAGTAGTTCCTCATATAAAATTATTGACTCTAGAGATATAGTAATATGGAGAAGACAAAATTGTTTCAAGCACCGAAAGAACCGGAAGCGCCCCTTCTTTCAAAGAGAAGAGGAAGGAATAAATGAAGTTTTGCTTGGTCTTCACTGGAAACTTGAGTAAGGAGTAGATCTTTTTGGAGTTTTATATAATTTGAAATTTGAAAGCGAGAACTCCTTTCTTTTTCTTTGACCTACTTAAGCCGGATGAAAGGAAACTTTCACGTCCGATTTTGAGGGGGGGAGATCCTATCACAATTTTTATTTTGCTAGGCCCATAGATAAAAAACCCACGCTTCATGCTTTTTCCATGCGCTTCAGTCATCAAGTGAACCGGACTACTGATAATTACTCTTATTCCACTTGCTCAATATAATGAAGATGGCAACATCATGTGCTAATTTTGGGGCGGAGAAGTGTTAATAGAATACATTTGGATGATTTCACTTACTTAATCAAGAATGGCATCTTCGTATGCAATTCTTGAAGGGGAGAAGAAGTGTGATAATTCTGCATGGTTGATTGACATATGAGAATATATGGTCATACGGCTCCTAACTCATGTCATCTTTACATGGTGTTTCTTCTATGAGCCGTTGGTTGACATCTTCACATGGGCTGATATGATTAAATGACAAAGTGCTTCTAGTTGTTGGGCTGATTTCTTTGATGAACATCTTTCTGTTCTTGTTTGATTGGGAGAGATTTTAGTTAAGGAGATTTGCTACATATAAGGTAATTGGAACGCATTTGGTGAGATGAAGATGTTAACTATCTAATACCCAACTGGACAATCTTGAAGAAGGTCGAGTCTACAGTCGGTTCTACATTTTCTGCTACATGTTAGAAGACTAAAGACGAGTTGCAGTTAACGATCTAAAGACTTCTTATTCAAGGCATTTATCAAAGAGATTGTCGGTTTAGGGGAGAGCACTAATTGGGGGAGGGTGAAATGTTTGATTTAATCCCCAATTAGATTTGCTCACACTTTTCTTCAACAAGTTGATTCTCACAATGAGTTCAATTGTTCTTCTCATAAAGATTTCAAGTATTTGGGCTTATATTATGTTGCTGATTCTGAAGTGTCAAAACCAGCAAGGGGGAAGGAGACACATAACTAAACGCGAGTAAACTTGATGAGCTTAATACTTCTAAGTGATTGAAGATATCCCGGGAAGACATACGTCATTACCGTAGAGAAACTCAAGGTTTGACTCATGGCGTTTAGTGTTCTTATTCCAACTATGTGGGGGAAGAGATGGAAGAGTTAATTTCTGAAGATGAAAGAGGTACACAAGTGTGTGATGATTTCGATGCTATCCTAATCATCATAGGAGAGAGATTGTGTACATTGGGGAAGCTCAGCTGTTACACTTGAGTGCTTAATCAGTGATTCAGAGATATAATCACTTATTCCGGAGTTGAAATCCGCAGAGATAGTCCTCCGCAGAGATAATCAGTGATTCGGTCTGCTTCTTCAATGTTATCGGTTGTTCTCTCTTTGGGCATTCGGGTACTTCAGGTTCTTCAGCTTCATACACTTTCTTCAGGGAGAGAAAAGTATACATCGGGGTTATTCTTTGGCTATTGGACTTAATCTGCTACTTCGATGGTATAAGTTTCTTTGTCTTCGGGTATGTGTATTCGGGTTCGTGATCTCTAGTCTAAGAGATTGACTGCATCAATTCATCTACTTGGGGGAAGTGGTCTCTTGACAACTCGTTGGGGATGCATAGCTTCAGACTTCAGTGGTAATGAAATATGAGAAGAAATTTAAAGAGTGGGATGATACGTTGCTGTTCTTGTTGATGATATAACCCCGAACGAAGAATCTCGATTATCGTTCTTAAAAGGAGGAGAGAGATTTATGTTAATGGTGCGCTTCTTTGTGCACCTGGCTAAGGCAAGCTTGAAATAGAGCTTCGAATCTGCTCATCTAAAGGATTTTCGGTTTGGGGGGAAGCTGCCAAAGTCTCACTTTCAGATGGTTCAATTTCTCTCAACTCAGGAGCCTCGGAAGCTTTGGTGGTGAACGTTTAAGAGATGATGATTTCTATCTTCTTCAACGGGGCTGCTCGATATCCTTATCTCGGTACTCGTATCATCATCTTCTTAATTTATCATCTACTCTATCTTTGTAAATATCTTATCAAAAACCAAAATACAAAAATATAAAACCAACAAAAAGCAAATAGAAAAATATAAAATTTTAAAAACCCATAAAAATCAGAAAAATTAAAAATACCAAAAATATATTTTCTCAAGACATGTCTTCTGGTATCGATAACATCTGCGGTCTTAGAAATGTCATTCAATAATGGCACGGGACCATAGATGAAGCTCGAGCAGGAGGTGTAAATATTCTTTTTCCAAAACATGTCTAAAAATATGGCTTGCAGTTATCTCAGACTGTAACCCGTGCTTAAAACATGGTTTGCTATTATTTCGAAGAGCAACCCGCTCTTCATGGAAGGAAAGTGCTGCGCTATAACAATTTTTCAAATATTTCGTGCACTTATCCTAAAACATATTGAGGAAAGTATGTCAAAGGACTGCTGTTCCTACACAAATGTTTTTCCGTCTAAAATTCTTCAGAAAAATATTTGTTTTCAAAAATAGTAGTAAATGAGTTGCTTGTAAATCAATCAGTTTCAGAGTTTTCGTAAAAATTGAAAACTCAATCAATGACTTCAGCGCTTTTAAACTTTTCAGAAAAATGAGTCATTGATTGAGGGGGAGAATGTTTTCAAATTTACATCATCTAACGGGCTTCCTTAATTATCCTACGTGCTTAATTAAAAATGATATTTGCCTATGTCGAAGGACTAGGAATTTAGGATATGATTGTTAGGATTAGATGATTAGAGTTTGATAAACACATAAATCCCATACCTTATATGAACTGATTGTTATGTTGGATTGACTTTTATTAGTCGATTGCTGTTTGGGTGATGTCGACCACCATATATCTGTATGTGTGTTCACTAACGTATGCAGGTATATTGGTATATAAGAATGTTCCCGATCCGAATCCCACAAATGAAGATGATTGGATGCCGAAAGGAAAGGGTAACTATATCTTGGGTTGACAAATGAAGAAACGGAGCTTAATTGGACTTCTATGGAGAGTTGGCATGAAAAAATGCAACGTAAGAGGTCCCACTACATCAGCAGATGGTTTTCTTCATCAGCAAATGAAGAAACGGAGCTTAATTTGACCTCAGTTGGCATTAAAATGCAACGTAAGAAGTCTCACTGCATCAGCAAACGGTTTTTCTTCCAAGCCCTACAACAACATAAGCTTCTCAACCACCTAACGTATCTTTGTGCAGGACAAGTAGTGGATGATAACATTTTCTTTTTAAAACAATTTTAAATAATATTGCTTTGAAAATGGAAAAATATTGGTTTTGAAAATAAATTGGACTTAATTTTGAAAATCACCGGACTTCATTTTATCAAAACTTAAGTCACTCAATCATCGACTACGGTCATCGATTGAGGCGAAGAGTGATTTAAAACAAAATATTCTCAATCAATATTTCATCAATCAAGTCCATTTGTACAAAATATGTGGTGATCCAAAGATTTAATGTTATGTCATGGTATGATTTTCGTTAAAACTCAAAGATCTTACAAAATGAAATTTTTTCTGTTCTTGTTTGATTGTGAAATTGTTTTACTTTACTTAAAGATCTCTTAAAAAATTATCATACCTGACACTAACAATATTTAATGTCTTAAATTGATCCTTATCAGTCATTTTTCAAAATTAAATGTTGCCACGTCTTTCCCCAAAATTTTCTAAATGATTTAAATCAATCGGGATCCAAAAATCTGAATTTGTTTGAAATTTTTGATTGGGGAAGAGATCGTGATTTAAATCTCAAATTGGTTTTAAAGGGTGATTGATTCAAAACACTCCTTCCTTCATGTGCCAAACGATTTTGAAATACATAATGCACATGATTGTGGAGGAGCATTTAACCAAAAAACCAGAAGAGTATTTAAACAAGGCCACATTTACTCCCATGTTTTCTAAACCTTATTAAATCACTTGGGATCCAAAATCTCAAAGGGTTTGATATTTTTGATCGAGGGAGAATTTGTGATTTAATAATGAAACTACATTAAAGATGATCATTTTGATTCAAATGTGCATACTGCTCTCCCATATGTGCTAAACGATTTTGAATCTCGAAGCACATATTGAGGGGGAGCATTTCAAAAGAAAACAAACTTTCAAGGTACAAAAGATTTCTACGTTTCAACAGAAAGTACCTTGATTGATTTTCTAATGGTTTCTTAATGGCTTTTGTAATCGTGGATGTACTTCAAAATATCTCTTGCCTCTATGTGCAAAATGATTTTCAAATATCCAACACACATATTGAGGGAGAGAATTTACCAAGAAAATCAAATGGTTTTTTCTAAGGAAATTGTGATCAAAGAAATTATCTCAAAAAACTCTTGCCTCCATGTGCTAAAAAATTTCAAAATCATATGCACATGTTGAGGGGGAGCATTTCTAAATGATCAAAACAATTAAAGTACAAAATGCTTTGATATTATATCACAAGTACCTTGATTGATTTTCCAAATGATTTTTCAATTGGTTTCAAGAAGGAAAGAACAATACCATAAGACCGACCAATTTAATTTATGCATGGTGATATAAGGATGGTTAGGTTAGGTATTCGTTCCCACGATCCCGCCAGAGCCGAAGGGATCTACCCAGGGACAATCCACTAGATAGTGTAGAAGTCCTTAGGTATGATGAAAAAAGGAAAAAAATGAGAATATGGGAAGAGTGCCAACTGAGACAGAGCTAGAACTGGAACAAACCCAATAAGGTTCTAGTAATGAAGTTTCAGTAAGCACTGAAGGGGTTGAAGAATGAAAAAGAAATGAATGAGAAAAGGGTGAAAAGAAATAGCCCTCCAATAATTCAACCTTAGGGTAGAAACCGGGTTCAATACATATGCTACTAGTGGTTACTAAGGTAACACTGGTATTGAAGACAAGACGTCATGGACCCAGTGACGCACTGCACTACAACTTCCCAAGCTACTCAAGTTCCTCTTAAAAGGGCTTGTTTCATTCTCATGGGAAACCTACATAATCTATCGACTTTCTCTTAGAGATTGTTGATATTGAAGAAGGAGACCCTCTCGCTAGTCTCCGGCACAGGAACCAAATGTGCATGATGCGCTCCAGAACAGTCAAGTTTTATCACTCAAGCCGGCCACTTGTGAATGGCCGATCGTAACAAACTTAAAACGGCTCAGGAACGAACTCAATGAAGATCTGGGGAGTATAGTGTTTCCCCGGGTCGTTATGTCCCAGCGAGCTATGCAATGGATTATCAAACGAATAGTGATCGAGGAATTTGAACGGAAAAGAGATTTGTGATAAGATTATAACTACAGAGAAAGCCAACAAATTACAACGGCTTAAATGCAAATTAAAGGAAATTAAAAAGATAAAAAATATTAAATAAACGCTATCACTATTTTTAAAATTGATGAACGTTTAAAACTTAAAACTTACGTTTAAATAAAATTACGTAAATGTACAAAATAAAAAGTGAGATTTAAGAAATAAAAGTCCTAAAAATATGAAAAATACATTTTTACAAACCTAAAGATAAAAGAAAATTATTTTTATAACTATTTAATTAATTATTATTAATTAAAAACTATTTTTAACTATTAAGTAATAGCCTAAAATACAAGAAATTAGGAAATAAAGCTAGAAAAATAAAATTAAGACTTAGAAAAATCTAAAATATCAAAATAGAATTTTCAAACCTATTTTTGTAATTTCTGATTATTTTTCTATTTTCTAGGAATTAAAAACTATTAAAAACTAATTAAATTATTTAAAAATACAAATTTAACTAAGAAAATATGGAAAATATTTTTTGTCTTTTATATTTATCTAAACTTAAGAAAATAGAAAAATTATTTTTTTAAAGCTTTTCTTAATTATTTGTATTTAAAGCTAATTAAAAAGTGCTAAAAAGTGATTTAAATTAAGAAAAATAGCAAACAAGCTTAGAAAAATCTGAAAATTTCAGGAAAAGTCTAAAACTATATTTGGAATCTAGGAAAATTGGAAAAACAAGTGCTTATGTGGATTTGAATGCTATGGAAGTGCTTATTGAAATAAGCACTTGATTAAGCAAAAGAGCACCAATGGCTACCAAACTGATAATGAGGCTATAATAAGCTAAAATGACCAAAATGCAATGAGTAACAACAAGCTTGAACCTCTGATAAGCAAGATTAACCAGGTTTGATGATGTGAGATTATGAGCTACAACAGTTAAAGGGTACCAACTTTAGACACAAGCATAATCTTCAAATTAAGCTAAAAATGAAAAAACACAAATTGGCACCTAAAGAAGACCTGGGTGAGACCTTACACACCAAAATTCAGACCATGACTAGCTCTTATGAGCCATGTGCAACCTTGCACAAAACTGAGAAAATCTCAGTATCAACTGAGACAGTGGAGCAGGGGACTTCACACCCAAAAGAGAAGCAGTTTTGAAGCCTTTAAATAAATTGCAAAATTTCACAAAAATGCTAATAAGTGATATGTGTCTAATTACACATATATTTTATACTATTTAAACCCACAAAACAACCAAAAACACACAAATGACTCACAAAATGTTATAAATATCATTTAAATGTGTTTTTATGTGATTCAGGTACAAAAGATTGAAAAACAAGTGAAAAATGATCAATTTCACAAACAAATGTCGTTTTAGTCCCTGAGTACACACAAATTGGCAAAACTAGTCCCTAAATGTTTTAAATGAATGAAAAGTCAACTTAAGTCCTTGGGAAACCAAAAATATTCACAAATGATACCTGGATGAAAGTTTACACAAAATGGCAATTTTTACCCCTCAAGTTACAAAATTGGCAAAAATGGTCCCTGGTATTCTAAACTTGGAATTTTACAAATAATACCCTTGTACTATGCATGATTGAAAATTTGGAACATTTTGATAAACTTTGGAGAATTTACATGTTTGGTCTCTCAAGTTTCAAACTTGACAGTTTTGGTCCCGGATTTACAAAATGGAAATTATCAATTAAGGTCCTTGTACTATTCACATATGGCAGGAATGGTCCTTGTGAGAGCTTTGGAAAATGTTCAAGATCAGACCTTCAACTTTGGCAGAATTACATATTTGGTCCTTGTTATTACTAAGCTACAAACCAAGCCGGATCCATTCCTAAGCCCAAATCCAGTCCAAATAACACAACCCGGCCCAACTTTTAAAATCAAAATAAACCGCTACCACTGTAGCTTGTCTCCCTCACCCCTGTAATCCCAATACCAGTGGTATTTACCACTTGCCTTCCACCTCTTCAACTCCACCTCACCA
Source organism: Chrysanthemum makinoi (assembly GCA_910596185.1). Classification (NCBI taxonomy): domain Eukaryota; kingdom Viridiplantae; phylum Streptophyta; class Magnoliopsida; order Asterales; family Asteraceae; genus Chrysanthemum; species Chrysanthemum makinoi. The sequence continues at coordinate 109,794,914 of OU343223.1, forward strand.
TTTCCAGTTGTTTCTCCACTTGATTACATCTCACTTCCACCTCCACATCAAACCAAACCCAATTAATGAAGAAAACCTGCTCAAAGACTTTGGCCCAAAAGTAAAATTGATGGCTAGGATCTGTTTTTGAGATCCAATGATGGTGGGATATGCTGTAATACTAGTGGGAACTCAGAAGATGTATAAAAAGAAGAGAAGAAAGCTGGGAAACTACTTTTGACTAGCCAGAGTCACGTAGTGTAATTTTTTAAAAAAGCTTTCTTTAATTTTATGTCTTTTACAGTTTCAATGTTGTACTTTTCATCAAATTAGTGTAATGGAACTCTAGTTTCAGTTTAATTTCAGTTTCATTTCAGTTTCATGTTTTTACTTATTTTCCTTTAATTTTCATGTTTTTCAAGTTCTTGTTAAGTAGTTGTTTAATGGACTCTATAAGCCACATAAGCTCCTGACAAAGCTCATTAAGCTTTTAGAGACATTAAAACAAACTTAGACTTTTAAAATTTTAAAAATACTAAAAATCAAGAAAATCAATGAAAAATCAAAAATAGTGGGTTAATGAAGAAGATGATGAAGCAGGGGTAAATTTGGATTACTAAGGGTATTAGGAGCTTGATGGGAAGCTATTGGGTGTAACCTTGTCCTTGGTTCCATGTTTCTCAGTTTGATGCATCTTGTAAGCTCATTTTCTCAATTTTTGCATATTACTGTTTCAGTCCTTTTTATGCTTTAATTCTCATATTTCTGTGTTTATATGTTGATTGTTCATGATATTATAGCTTAATATAAGTTTGTTATGTTTTGGAATTGATTGTGCTTGAATATTGCATTTTCATTGTCAAAAACTTGATTTTTGATAATCATATGCATGAGCTTGTGTGACTACTTTCTGTTGAAAAGGTCCATGTTGACACCTTGGATCCTCTGGATTTGATAAATGATGTTTACTCAGTCTTATGTAATGAAAAGCTCAATTAAATTCCATTTAAGGTTGTTTGGTTGTGATAGATGATCTGTGTTACAGGCTCTATTGTGTGTCCTTCTTGTTTGTTGTATGCATGATATGACCTTAATGACTCAGTGAAACACTAACTAAAGAGTATATAGGTAGAAAGTCAAAATGACTCTTGACTGTCTCATTATGAGTATTTTGAAGTTGTCACAACCTTAAATCTTGCTAATGTGTTTATAAGTTATTCTTAATTGTTTATCTCATGTTCTTTTAGCTTAATATGTCATAATCAGTTGTTAAATTCAGATCAAAGTTGATCAAAGTCAACTTTGATCATAAACTTAAAAAGTCAAATTTCCATTTTGGTCGTTTTTGATTAAAATAGATAATTTTGTGTAGCTTTTAATACTTAGTTTCATAACCTGTGCTTTTAGTATGTTTTAGTTTAGTTGCTAATCTAAATTAGAAAAATGCTAGTTTAATCGCTTTTTAAGTGCTTATTTTCTAGCTTTTTGTGGATACCTGTTCTGAAAACATGCCCTGCACCACAGTTTTAGGTGTCAAGTTGATAAGCTTTCATGAGCTTCATTACTTGACCCTAGCTTGTGTACTTGGCTTCTTTATGTTGCCTGTGTGGCCTTTTTGTTATATGTCTATTTATTTTTCCCTTATTAGCTTATCTAGTTAGCTTAATCAACCCAATCTTTTTGTCCCATTTTACCCTTCCACCACTGAAGCAAACAGTGGAAGTGGAGTTGTTTTTCCTAGTTCATGAAAAGTTCCCCACTAAGCTTGAGCTTGTGATTTTTGGCTTCTTGTGAGGCTATCTATTCATACTCAATGTCTCAAGATTGTTGGAGAGCTCTCATGAGCTTGCTAGATAAGTTGTGTGAGATTGTTGTTTGCCCACTCACAACATACCCTGAGCAATTCAGTGGTATTACACCATTTCCACAAGCTCACACCAAGCTCATTAGTGATCACAAGCCTTTGTGGCTTGGCTTTTTAGGAAGCCTAGCAACCCAGTTTTATGGTTTTGCACTTTTATCTCACCTTGTAGCTTATTTACACAGGCTACAAGTAGCTTTAACTTATCACGAATTCACTGAGCACACTAAGAAATCAGTGAACTCATAGCTTCTTCATAAGCTCACAAAAAGCTTATCTGTTGGACTTAGCTTGTGAAATTAGTTTCTTTTAGAAGCTAACCAACCAGTTAAGAGGTTCCAGTGTTTAAATCCAAGCTTGTAGCTCATTCACTAGGGTGCAACATGCTTTTTGTTTTGTCCCATTACTCAGTACCAACTGACTCAACTTGAGCTGAGCAGTGGTCTGGTACCATCTTCATAAGCTCTCCAAAAGCTCTATAGTTATCCATAGCTTGTGATTTGGCTTTTGGAAACTCAACCAGCCCAGCTTGCTACCCAATTCCTATTTTGCCATTTTGCTTATACTTTTAATTTGCAATTCAAAAGGTAAGCGGTCTGTGGTTCTGCAGTGTATTGGGGCTTATTTGCTTATTCCTGAGCTTATGTTATTTCAAAGTGCATGCTTGTTCATATATATATTATACTTGTACAAATATATTTTATACTTTGTTTTTTTTAAGTATGGAGCTTATTAGGGTTCTTTGAAGTCTTATCCAAGTCAAGCCCTTGGCTTGATTTCTAAACCATAAGCTTATAAGCACTTCTCGTTTATTGTTGTATATTCTCACCTATTATACCTGTTCATATATACTTTTACCTTTTATTTTCCCTTTATAGCTTTTTCTAGCTTATTGTGAGCTTATGAGTCCCTCAGCCCATAAGCTTGACTGAATGACTCATAAGCTCATGTATAGCTTATTTATAGGTTTTATAAGCTTTGTTTTCAGTAAACATGTATAATATCAGTACTTATTTAGTTCCTAAAAAGAGAAAACCAAAAAGCTCCCTTTTGCTAAGTGATATTTTCCTTAAAAGCTTATTTGCTTATTAGATTATTTTCATTAAGCACATATAGTTTTTATATTTTTCCTAGTTTCTTTTATTTATTTTAGAATTTTGTAAAAAGTTTCAGATTTTTATTTATTCATTTAATATTTTTAATAAATCTATAATAGTTTTTAGTGATTAATAATAGTAAATAATTAATAATAAATAGAATAATAGCATAAAAAATATCTTTTCAGTTTTAAAATAAGTTTTATCACATTTTAGATTTTTCTAAGTTTTAATTTCATTTTTCTAGGTTAATTTAAGTTTTCTTATATTTTAGTCCATTTTAAATACTTAATAAATAGTTTTTAATTAATAATAAATAAATAAATAGTTGTAAAAATAATTTTCTTTTTCTAATAATTTTCTAATATTATTAGGATTGTAAAATATAATTTTCATATTTGTAGGCCTTTTATTTCTTACTCACGTTTTATTTTGTACGCTACGAATTTTATTTAAACGTACGTTTTAGGTTTTAAACGTTCATCATTTTAAAAATAGTGATAGCGTTTATTTAATATATTTTATCTTTTATTTCCTTTAATTTGCATTTAAGTCGCTAAGACATGCAAATCCCTACTATAGTTATAATCGTTTTGTTTTTATACGTTTACGTTTTAGTTAAACGTACGCTTGTATATATCTTTTAGATTTTTAGGTTTCGATTGTACGCTTTTATTGACGCATGAGCTATTACTATTCACATTCCTAGTGTTAGTTAATCAGATTCCTGTTTTTCCTATACTAATATTATTTTCAACAATTCACAAGTCATTGTATTCAGGATATCACGCTCACCGGGACATAAACGATCTAAGGATATTTTTAATCCTTGGTAAACTTGTATTCTCCCCGGGCTGCCGCCCTTTATCATCTTTACGTTGGACACAGCGGTTGATTAGTGTGATGGAGAAATAAAAGAAGGTAGTTCGGGAGGAATCAAATTTTGGCGCCGCTGCCGGGGAGCCGTGCTATATTATGACTTGTATTTTGTATTTTGTTGAAATACCTATCCTTGTTTGTATATTAAACCTTATCATTCAACTACCGGGCTGTCAGGATATATTTATTACAGTTAATCATTCACAAGTGATTAACTAGCGTAAACCTGACACCAGCGGGGAGGTAATGATTACTTATATCTGTATCATATTTCTTTTCAATAAACAATATAAAATACAAAAACATTTTTCCTTTGCACACAACTTGCCCAGTTTGATGAGTCCCTCAGTTACAACATTTGGTTGTTGGCTGTTTACAGTTGTTGAGCTCTGTCAGACCCAGATTCCCTTCGAGGGCGGTTGTAAGGAATTTTCTTTCTTTTGTACATATATATAAAATTAAAAATACAAAAACATTATAAAATTAAAAATCAAAAAGATTCTCCCTACCTTATCATTTATAATTCTGTGAGTGGCAATCCCACTCCAATTTCTCACCCAATCTTTGAGTGGCAATCCCACTCCACTTCCCCATGAACCATTAATTCGGGTCGAGTCAAGCTAGTGACTTGGTTATGAAAAATAAGCCATACAATATGGGTTTTCACCCATATTTCTGTCTTTTTCCCCTTTCTACCATCTAAGTGTGGGGGAGATGCCCCACATGTTGTATATAAATTTTAAAATGAATGAAAATTGTAAATATTAAAAAAGAGAATAATTGTTGTGTTTCTACACGTAGCTAGTAATGTTATCTTTTTACGTTCTAAGTTTCGGCATAACAGCCATAGGTACTTGAATATTGAGGACAATATTCATTTCTAAGTGTGGGGGGAATTCGGCGAATTTGATCATAAATGTACCCTTTTAATCTCTTTTCCCCCCAAAATGGCCAAATTTAATTTTTTTAATGGAAGTACTATGTACTAAACACGACAAATGGTAATCAGTCCACCATGTCTAACCCACATAAGGATTGGCTAATCCAGGAGCAAACGGCTCTTGGTAAAGATTTCTCAAATCCGTTTATGGCTTGCAATTTGCCCAAAATTGTATGGTGTTCAGCTCACCATATCTTTAAACTAGTGAAAAGTTGGCTAGCCCGCAAGTTTATGGCTTGTGGTAAAGGCAGTTGAAAATCCATAATTGGTAATCGGCTCACCAAAGATAATATTGATAATTTATCTAAGAGTTGGCTAGTCCAGAAGCAAACGGCTTCTGGTAAAGACAAATCAAAACCGTTGAAAGCTGGTGATTTGCTCAAAATCATTTGGTTATCAGTGTACCAAGGTTCTTACTTGAACTGAAACATTTGGCTACTCCAGAAGTGATGGCTTTTGGTAAAGAGTTTTTCAAATCCATTAAGTTTTAAATAAAAGATTGCTAGGGACTAGCAATAGTTTAGTGTGGGGGATTTGATATGTGTCTAATTACACATATATTTTATACTATTTAAACCCACAAAACAACCAAAAACACACAAATGACTCACAAAATGTTATAAATATCATTTAAATGTGTTTTTATGTGATTCAGGTACAAAAGATTGAAAAACAAGTGAAAAATGATCAATTTAACAACAAATGTCGTTTTCGTCCCTGAGTTACACAAATTGGCAAAACTAGTCCCTAAATGTTTTAAATGAATGAAAAGTCAACTTAAGTCCTTGAGAAACCAAAAATATTCACAAATGATCCCTGGATGAAAGTTTACACAAAATGGCAATTTTTACCCCTCAAGTTACAAAATTGGCAAAAATGGTCCCTGGGTATTCTAAACTTGGAATTTTACAAATAATACCCTTGTACTATGCATGATTGAAAATTTGGAACATTTTGATAAACTTTGGAGAATTTACATGTTTGGTCTCTCAAGTTTCAAACTTGACAGTTTTGGTCCCTGGATTTACAAAAATGGAAATTATCAATTAAGGTCCTTGTACTATTCACATATGGCAGGAATGGTCCTTGTGAGAGCTTTGGAAAATGTTCAAGATCAGACCTTCAACTTTGGCAGAATTACATATTTGGTCCTTGTTATTACTAAGCTACAAACCAAGCCGGATCCATTCCTAAGCCCAAATCCAGTCCAAATAACACAACCCGGCCCAACTTTTAAAATCAAAATAAACCGCTACCACTGTAGCTTGTCTCTCTCACCCCTGTAATCCCAATACCAGTGGTATTTACCACTTGCCTTCACCTCTTCACTCCACCTCACCATTTCCAAATGTTTCTCCACTTGATTACATCTCACTTCCACCTCCACATCAAACCAAACCCAATTAATGAAGAAAACCTGCTCAAAGACTTTTTGGCGCCAAAAGTAAAATTGATGGCTAGGATCTGTTTCAGAGATCCAATGATGGTGGGATATGCTCAGAATACTAGTGGGAACTCAGAAGATGTATAAAAAGAAGAGAAGAAAGCTGGGAAAACTACTTTTGGACTAGCCATTAGTCACGTAGTGTAATTTTTTAAAAAGCTTTCTTTAATTTTATGTCTTTTACAGTTTCAATGTTGTACTTTTCATCAAATTAGTGTAATGGAACTCTAGTTTCAGTTTAATTTCAGTTTCATGTTTTTACTTAATTCCTTTAATTTTCATGTTTTTCAAGTTCTTGTTAAGTAGTTGTTTAATGGACTCTATAAGCCACATAAGCTCCTGACAAAGCTCATTAAGCTTTTAGAGACATTAAAACAAACTTAGACTTTTAAAATTTTAAAAATACTAAAAATCAAGAAAATCAATGAAAAATCAAAAATAGTGGGTTAATGAAGAAGATGATGAAGCAGGGGTAAATTTGGATTACTAAGGGTATTAGGAGCTTGATGGGAAGCTATTGGGTGTAACCTTGTCCTTGGTTCCATGTTTCTCAGTTTGATGCATCTTGTAAGCTCATTTTCTCAATTTTGCATATTCTGTTTATGATCTTTTATGCTTTAATTCTCATATTTCTGTGTTTATATGTTGATTGTTCATGATATTATAGCTTAATATAAGTTTGTTATGTTTTGGAATTGATTGTGCTTGAATATTGCATTTTCATTGTCAAAAACTTGATTTTTGATAATCATATGCATGAGCTTGTGTGACTACTTGTGTATGTTGAAAAGGTCCATGTTGACACCTTGGATCCTCTGGATTTGATAAATGATGTTTACTCAGTCTTATGTAATGAAAAGCTCAATTAAATTCCATTTAAGGTTGTTTGGTTGTGATAGATGATCTGTGTTACAGGCTCTATTGTGTGTCCTTCTTGTTTGTTGTATGCATGATATGACCTTAATGACTCAGTGAAACACTAACTAAAGAGTATAGCATGGTAGAAAGTCAAAATGACTCTTGACTGTCTCATTATGAGTATTTTGAAGTTGTCACAACCTTAAATCTTGCTAATGTGTTTATAAGTTATTCTTAATTGTTTATCTCATGTTCTTTTAGCTTAATATGTCATAATCAGTTGTTAAATTCAGATCAAAGTTGATCAAAGTCAACTTTGATCATAAACTTAAAAAGTCAAATTTCCATTTTGGTCGTTTTTGATTAAAATAGATAATTTTGTGTAGCTTTTAATACTTAGTTTCATAACCTGTGCTTTTAGTATGTTTTAGTTTAGTTGCTAATCTAAATTAGAGAAATGCTAGTTCTCTTTTAATCAGCTTTTTAAGTGCTTATTTTCTAGCTTTTTGTGGATACCTGTTTCAAAACATGCCCTGCACCACAGTTTTAGGTGTCAAGTTGATAAGCTTTCATGAGCTTCATTACTTGACCCTAGCTTGTGTACTTGGCTTCTTTATGTTGCCAGTGTGGCCTTTTGTTATATGTCCGCTTTATTTTTCCCTTATTAGCTTATCTAGTTAGCTTAATCAACCCAATCTTTTTGTCCCATTTTACTCCTTCCACTGAAGCAAACAGTGGAAGTGGAGTTGTTTTTCCTAGTTCATGAAAAGTTCCCCACTTAGCTTGAGCTTGTGATTTTTGGCTTCTTGTGAGGCTATCTATTCATACTCAATGTCTTAGTGATTGGTTGAGCTCTCATGAGCTTGCTAGATAAGTTGTGTGAGATTGTTGTTTGCCCACTCACAACATACCCTGAGCAATTCAGTGGTATTACACCATTTCCACAAGCTCACACCAAGCTCATTAGTGATCACAAGCCTGTGTGGCTTGGCTTTTTAGGAAGCCTAGCAACCCAGCTTTATGGTTTTGCACTTTTATCTCACCTTGTAGCTTATTTACACAGGCTACAAGTAGCTTTAACTTATCACGAATTCACTGAGCACACTAAGAAATCAGTGAACTCATAGCTTCTTCATAAGCTCACAAAAAGCTTATCTGTTGGACTTAGCTTGTGAAATTAGTTTCTTTTAGAAGCTAACCAACCATTTAAGAGGTTCCAGTGTTTAAATCCAAGCTTGTAGCTCATTCACTAGGGCTGCAACATGCTTTTTTTTTTGTCCCATTACTCAGTACCAACTGACTCAGCTTGAGCTGAGCAGTGGTCTGGTACCATCTTCATAAGCTCTCCAAAAGCTCTATAGTTGTCCATAGCTTGTGATTCTTGGCTCTTTGGAAAGTCAACCAGCCCAGCTTGCTACTCCAATTCCTATTTTGCCATTTTGAGCTTATACTCTTAGCTTAATTTTCAATTCAAAAGGTAAGTCTCTGTTTGGTTCTGCAGTGTATTGGGAATTGCTTATTTGCTTATTCTGAGCTTATAAGTTATTTCCAGTGCATAAGCTTGTTCATATATATATATTATACTTGTACAAATATATTTTATACTTTGTTTTTTAAGTATGGAGCTTATTACAGGTTCTTTGAAGCCTCCATTCCATCCAAGTCAAGCCTTTGGCTTGATTGTCTAAACCATAAGCTCATGCTTATAAGCACTTCTCAGTGCTTATTGTTGTATATTCTCACCTATTATACCTGTTCATATATACTTTTACCTTTTATTTTCCCTTTATAGCTTTTTCTAGCTTATTGTGAGCTTATGAGTCCTCTGTGAGCCCATAAGCTTGACTGAATGACTCATAAGCTCATGTATAGCTTATTTATAGGTTTTATAAGCTTTGTTTTCAGTAAACATGTATAATATCAGTACTTATTTAGTTCCAGAAAAAGAGAAAACCAAAAAGCTCCCTTTTAAGCTAAGTGATAGCTTTTCCTTAAAAGCTTATTTGCTTATTAGCTTATTTTCATTAAGCACATATAGTGTTTATATTTTTCCTAGTTTCTTTTATTTATTTTAGAATTTTGTAAAAAGTTTCAGATTTTTATTTATTCATTTAATATTTTTAATAAATCTATAATAGTTTTTAGTGATTAATAATAGTAAATAATTAATAATAAATAGAATAATAGCATAAAAAATATCTTTTCAGTTTTAAAATAAGTTTTATCATATTTTAGATTTTTCTAAGTTTTAATTTCATTTTTCTAGGTTAATTTAAGTTTTCTTATATTTTAGTCCATTTTAAATACTTAATAAATAGTTTTTAATTAATAATAAATAAATAAATAGTTGTAAAAATAATTTTCTTTTTCTAATAATTTTCTTTTATTATTAGGATTGTAAAAATATAATTTTCATATTTGTAGGCCTTTTATTTCTTAAAACTCACGTTTTATTTTGTACGTTAACGTAATTTTATTTAAACGTGTTTAGGTTTTAACGTTCATCATTTTAAAAAATAGTGATAGCGTTTATTTAATATTTTTATCTTTTATTTCCTTTAATTTGCATTTAAGTCGCTAAGACATGCAAATCCCTACTATAGTTATAATCGTTTTGTTTTTATACGTTTACGTTTTAGTTAAACGTACGTTTGTATATCTTTTAGATTTTTAGGTTTCTGATTGTACGTTTTTATTGACGTAGCTGTGACAGAGCTATTACTATTCACATTCCTAGTGTTAGTCAATCAGATTCCTGTTTTTCCTATACTAATATTATTTTCAACAATTCACAAGTCATTGTATTCAGGATATCACGCCTCACCAGGACATAAACGATCTAAGGATATTTTTAATCCTTGGTAAACTTGCAATTCTCTCCCGGGCTGTCGCCCTTTTATCATCTGTTACGGTTGACCGTTCACAAGCGGTTGATTAGTGTGACGGAGAAATAAAAGAAGGTAGTTCGGGAGGAATCAATAAGTAAACAGACCAGGTGAAGTTTCTAAAATGCCAAATTTCACTTGATGAGTCCAAAAAATGAGCTCAAGAAAATTCCTTGTAGTTGGCTCAAAAACAGATTTTAGCAATTTGACTTTTTGATGATATTGAAGAACTTTGACTAAAATGGATTTTGAATCCAATTTTAAGACTGATGTTGATGTTATTTGATGTAGTGAACCTAATTCAATCAATGTTAATGAAGTCTAAACACAAAACAAGGATTTGCCAATCCTAAAATTACAACAGAGCAGTGTTGAGACAGAGTTTTATTGATGTTTGACTTTCAGTGCTTGCAGACCCAAATTATCAACTAGTATGTGCTCAAATAAGCTTAATAGACATGGACTAACAGAATCAACCATGCATAAGCCTTAAGGGCTTTAAGCTTATGAACCAAACACTCCTTTAGTACATCGATATGTAATTAAAATGAAATAACAACTGAGCAATCTTGAATTAATGATCAAACTACATTAATGTAACTTAAATACAACTATTTGAACAGATTTTAACTAGTTTTGACAGTGGAAACAGATTATGCTTTTGAACTAAATAACAACTTACAAGATGTCCATTAGCCACTATGGCTTGAATCCAAGTACCAGAGAACCACTAACCTAAATATCAACCCAAATGAATCGAAAGCAACCCATATCTACCTCTACATCACCCATTTCCATTTCCATTGCTATTTTTGACCTGTTGACTTTCTTTGACCAATATCCAAATATGCTTAAAACTTGAATTTAAGCTTGTAAAAAGCTATTATAAGCTTGTATAAGCTTATTAGAACTGAGAGATGAGCTGTTTGAAGCTTGTAAACAAGACTTAGACTTGGAATTTTGCAACAGTGGACATAAACTGAGGATTATAACAATAAACTGAAATTGGTACTTGGAATGAGTTTCAATACATTTAAATACTTAAAGTTGATACAATTTAACAAAACATTACAAGTCTCACACTGAATTGAAAGATTTAACATAAAAACGACATAAGTAAAAATGAAAACTAGTAGACTCCTTTCTTCCTCCTCTTTTTGCTTCTTATATAACCCAAAGCCATTCTCTCTCTCTCAATCTTTCCCATCAAGCCTAAGCCATTGGATGGCTTAAAATCAATCCTGGCCGTTTAAATCAGTTTTGGCGCCAAATTTCTTATCTGCCAATTGGGGTTTGAGTGAGGGGTTAGGGATGCATTAAATGAACTTTTGGATGTTAGTTGTGGAGTGGGGAACATATTTGAGTGGAAATTGAGGAGGAGGGATGGGAGGAGATGTGTTGCGTGCAGCATTGGTGCAGGTAGGAGAAGACTTTTTGGCGGGTTGAGATTTTTGACCAGAGTTTAATAATACATGTGGGGTCACAATTGCATATTGAGTGGGTCCAAGGTTTGACAAGGGTCCAAAATTGGTTAATAAAGAGTTTAAATGATAGGGACCTTTGTGCAATTTACTGAAATTAAGGGATTTGAACTGCCAATCTTGCAAAGTTTCTTCCAAGGACTAAAAGTGACACTCTCAAAAAGTATAAGGACCAAAATAGCCATTTTACAATTTTCCAGGGGCCATTTCTGCCAATTTTCAAAGTTGAAGGACTAAACTTGTAATTTTCTCAAACTTTTTATATTTTTCACCAAAGGACTTAATTTGACAACTTTTGATTTTAAAAGGACCTTTGGTGACTTTACTTTTGAAATTATGTGCTCAGGGACTGTTTTTGACAACTTTTGAAACTTGGGGGACTAAAACTGCAATTTTTGCAAATTTGATATGTTTTTCATCTGATTTTGATATTTTTGCATTTAAAACATATAAAACACTGATTTGTGATATTTTCATCATTTTGATGCATTTTTGAGTGTTTTCAGATGATTTTGCAGTTTATATTGTACAAAAATGATGAGTATTTACACACTCATCAGTGCACTATTGAGTCTAGAGCCAAGAGATCATCCACAATATCTCATTAGGACACAAAAGTAATGAAGACCTTCTGTTTCACACAATGTGGAAAGTAAGTATATATTTAGAGTCATAACGTTATCCTTGTGGTATTGCCAGAACATCCGAGTGATATGAAAATATTCACGATGAAGATTGAAATCCTTCTAGAGCCAACATCAAACAAGCTCTTGGTGGGTGACATGTGAAATCTTGCAAAAGATCAAGCTTGTGACAACTTGATAGAAACAATGGGGCGATTCAATCTTGAATCAACCTTGGTCCAGGAAATGAATTGACGAATACTTTTGGAAAAACCGCTCGATGTGCAAATCTTCTTTTCTCTAGCACATCGAATGTGTATTCATTTTCAAACACAAAAAGTATCTCTGATTGAAAAATAATTTTGGAAAAACCGTTCAATGTGTAAAATTCTTCTTTTCTCTAGCACATCGAATGTGTACTTATTTTATAATACAAAAAGTATTTTGATTGAAAATTTATCTTTCTCATAAAACCTTCGTCGTATTGCAAAACTCTTTCTTCAAGCAATACACGATTGTTTTTTCAAATCAAGTTTTCATCAATCAATGAATCTCAATTCGCTAGTTCACTCACTTCGTGTTGTCTTCTTTGAGACGTTCCGGTTTGAGAACGGCTAGAACAGCTGCGAAACCCTGTCAAGGAGATTCTTAGGAATCCTACATGATCACAGGAAGTACTTGTACTGATCAACGGGGAACCGTGGGCCGTGTACCTCAATTCAACGAAAGTGATCAAAGACAATTTCGTATGTTTTATTGCTAACTGTTGTTTGCAGGTACATTTGGACGGTTGCAGCTGATCAGAATTGAGGAGTCAATCCAAAGCCACATGCTTACATCATCCACACTTAATTGAAGAAATAATGACTGGTGCATATCTACAGAACCTGGCTCTGATATTTGTATACTATATTTCTACTACGCTGCTGCAAATGTCATGAGCCAGTAAAGCTTCCGCTACTCTGATGAAAGATGTCATGATCCAAAAGTGTGAGCATGTCGGTCCAAAAGTCACAACATCACATGAAGGCAACACAACTATGGATGATCCAGAGAGATTTAGGCTGATGATCTCAAAGAAAGCTCAAAGATCATCAAAGACGTGGATCAGTTCAAAGACCTCCACTGAAAGTACAAAGCATTCAGACTTTGAAGTTGCACTACTTAAGCACAAAGATTGCGGAAGTGAAGAATTAAAGTCTACGAGCTCAAGACTGAAGATAAGATAGAATGCTAGGTTTCAAAATTTAAAACATGGGGTGATGTTAGGATTTAGTAAATCCAGTCATTAAAGAGTCGGTCACCTCAAGTATATGTAATCGTTAGAAAGCTAGTAGTCGTAGATTATTTAATGTTAAGTAGTATTTAGTTATGTAACACCGTGGAGGACGGACGGGTCTTTACCCACTGTATGCTTGATCCACAGCCCGTAGGTGGCGATTTGTGTAAGACTATAAATACTCTCTACCTCCTAAGGTAGAGAGTTGGAGCTCATAATAATACTTTTACTTTCTCTCACTAAGTTCCCAAACCTCTAACTCTTTCTCTCTCTAAAACCTCATCTTATACGCCTCTTTTGATTATGGTTTGATGTGTTTGTGAAATCCAATATGTTACAAATGGTATCAAGAGCCATGGTTTGATCATCTCTCTTACATATCCTTGGATTTCTAGTGGTTTTAGATGGTTTTTGAGTTTGAAAAAGTTTAGTGGTTTTTGCATCATTTGGATCATTTCTAGTGTTAAAGTTTGAATTTTGGGTGTACTTTTGTGTTTAGAATCATTGTAAGTGCTTGGGTTTTGATTTGGTAAGCTTGAATCACTGTCGTTGAGCTTGTTTTGGATTGAAAAGTGTGTTTTTGAAGTTTTTCTTGCTAGCGACTTGGTTCTCGTAGTGTTTTTCATCGTAGCGACTTGCTTCAGTAAAAGGTAGCGAGTTGTAGTGTTAATTGTTAGCGATTTGGTCCTAGCGACTTGTCTATTGAGACAAGCCAACAAACAGTACAACTTAGTGGATTCTCCACTACGGCTAGCGACTTGGTGAAGTTAGCGACTTACTTTCAATTTTGTTAGCGACTTGTACTTAGTATTCTTAGCGATTTGGTGTTAGCGACTTGGACCTTAGCGAGTTGCTCTTTAGCGACTTGACTGTGTAGCGATTTGGTGCTTTAGCGACTTGTGTCCAGCGACTTGGGTCTTAGCGACTTGGGCTTAGCAACTTGGTTCAAGAATTCTTAGCGACTTTGTTGATTTTTGTTTGTAATACGGTTTTCTCTTGATTTAGTAAAATCCCGTGAAAGAATCTATTTCTCGGTTTAATCATAGAGTTATAAAATCCCGTGTAATCTGTTAACATGTCTACCAACGTACCTACAATCTTCTCCACTGTTGCTGAGGATGTTCAAGCAGCTGGTTCAGATACTCGTCCACCCATGCTTGACAGAACTGACTACGACTCTTGGGCTCAACGAATCAGATTGTACTGTCTTGGAAAGGAAAATGGGGTCAACATTCTCAAATCCATTGATGAAGGACCTTATCAGATTGAGACTACAAGAGACTTAATTGATACAGCTGCAAATGGAACAATGATCTATGGATTAGACAGACCAAAGACGTATGATGAGCTCAATGATAAGGAGAAAAAGAGATTCGATGCTGATATCCGGGCTTCTAACATTATACTTCAGGGTCTTCCAAAAGATATCTACAAGCTTATCAATCACAACACTGAAGCCAAGGCAGTTTGGGATAATGTCAAGATGCTTCTCTCAGGTTCTGAATTAACCAAGGAAGACAGAGAATCACAACTGTATGATGAGTTTGAGCACTTCAAGATGAAACATGATGAGAGTGTCTATGAGTACTACGTGAGATTCCATAAGCTTGTGAATGATATGAGGAACATCAAAATGACCATGCCAAATATTCAGTTGAACTCAAAGTTTGTGAGCAACATGAATCCCGAATGGCACAAATTTGTCACCGCTGTGAAGCTAACCAAAGGATTGAAGAATACAAACTATGAGCAATTGTATGCCTTTCTTCTTCAAAATGAGAGACATGCTATGTTTGAAAAAAGGATTCTTGAACAGTTCAAAACCAACCAGGGAGAAACAAGTTCTTCAAATGATTCAACAGCCTTTTACACAAATGTTGGAATTACCACCAAAGCTTCTCAAGTTATACCCACGAGTAATGGTAATCACAAACTCATTCCCGGTCCAATGTTCAAACAAGCCGATGATGCTGATACCGTGGGACATTTCATTAATCAACTGGCTCTTATGGTTAAACAAAACTTGACTCTCAATCCACATACCAACAGTCTTCACACTAACAATGAGATCAGAACTACATCCAACCTTCACAATCATGCGGTTGTCAGAGATGGAAAAGTTATGGTGCAACCAGTTCAAGGAAGGCAATATGAACAGGGAAGAGGTGGAGTAGGTGGAGGTTATATTGGAAATCAGAATCGGGGAAGGAATGGAAATCAAGGTCAAGCAAAGCCAATTAAGTGCTACAACTGTGGTGGTGAGGGACATATTGCTAGGAGCTGCACATCTCCAAAACATCCACAGAATGCAGAATACTTCAGAGACAAGATGTTTCTTGTGCAAGCTCAGGATAATGGAGCAGCTTTAGATGAAGAGGAGTTGTTGTTTCTTGCTGAGGGAAATGCCCGAACCTATGATGTTGATGTTGATGAATAGCCAATTCAGGAGATAGGTCATAATCATCAAAATGCATTTCAAGTAGCTGACTGTGATGCATTTGACTCTGATGTCGATGATGAACCTACTGCCCAAACAATCTTCATGGCTAGCATCTCACCTATGGTCTCTCCAAAGGTCTCTTCACCACAACAGGCTGGCCCATCCAAAGATTCAATCATTTCAGAGGTAATAAAACTATATGATGATGTTGATGAGCAAAAGATGCATAATAAAGTACAATCTCTTGAAACTTTTGAATCAGATATTGATGATGAGGGTAATAGTAATATTGTCCCATATGATAAATATGTGAAGCAAAGTGAAAGTGAGATTGTACCAAGTAATGCATCTTCTGCGGTCAATGATGATTATGTTTTTTATGAATACACTGCATGTGCCCCTGATGATTCTGTTACCTCTGAACTGAATGCCTATAAAGAACAAGTTGCCATTTATGAACAACGTGCTAAGTTTGAGTTAACCACTCGTGAGCAGGAAATGGATGACCAAATGCGTACAATTATTAGAAAAAGTAATTTTAGAGAAGAAGTATTAAAACAAGAGTTAAACTCCTTACAAGAAAAGCTTTCTAAAACTGCTAAGCAAAAACAAGAACTTCAAGAAAATGTTAAAATGCTTAAGCAAGAATTCAATGCTAAGGAATCAAAACTTTTGAATGATTTTTCTAATCTAAAAACTTTGAAAAACAAGCTTGAAAATAAGCTGTACGTACAAGGGAATACCATTCAGACTGCTCACTTGTTCACTAAGCATAGAGTCTTAAGCGATAAGCATAGCATTCCCATTGTTGAGGAACCAAATCCAGAGGTCATTAAAAAGGCTAGAGATGCTAATAAGGTACTTTATGATGGTAATGAAATCCTTAAGCCTAGGCAGAAACCTAGTTGCGCTGAGTGCATTGAGGAAGATAAGAAATCAGATGAAGTCACTAGGGAGAAAATGAATAAGAAGCTAGAAGATCCTGAGTGTAAAATGAATAAGATAACGATAAAACCCCATGGTTACACTAAGGAAAATTGGATATCCTTAAACAAGTTTAAGCCTCAGACTCTATTAACCCCTGAACAAGTGTTCTGAAAAAGGATATGGATATGCAAAAAGCTGAAAACCTTGTTGAAAAGAATCCCCCTTGTAGGAAATTGCCTCAAGCAACTGTGTATCCTCCTAACACACCAATGCACTTAGTTCCTAGATCTATTGCCACTAATAGCAAGGCCTTAATCAGCCTGTATGTTGTTTATCAGCTGTTTGTTGATTTTGAGAAAACGTGTTAGAAGAGAATCACACCTACAGGGATAACTGAGGGGAAAGGGGTTTTGAGCAAACTAAAGAATGTTATTTAACTGAGGTCATGCCTTTCTTTAAACAATTAAAAGGTCAATTTGAAAGTCTTCAAAAAGGGATAAATTCAGATATTAAAGAAATGGAAAAGGAATTTGATGCAATGATAGTTGAGGTCAATGATTATGAACAGGAACTCAAATATAATGAAGTTGAAAGGAAGAACTTGCACATCTTAAATGAGAATTTGATTTTGAGTTGTGTTTCTCAAGATGTGTTTTATACTGTTACTAAGCACTCTATTACTGCTTCTCGATTTCATGAATTATCTATTGCATTGAAAGTTTCCCATGATCGTGTCATTGAGCTTGAAAACAAAAACTCCGAACTAAATGAGAAAATTGATCAGGATGATCACGATAATTTGGTAAAACATCTTTCTAAACTAGAAGTTGAACATTTTAATTTACAACTAAAATATCAACATCTTAAAGAAAATGTCAAAACCTCAAATATCAAGACATCCTCAGATGTTCCAGAGTTTGATGCAGTTTTTCAGATAAACAAACGTGACAAATAGATTCAAGCTCATTGTAACACGATCAGAAAGTTGAAAGCCCAAATCTCTCAATTAAATGGTGAAAAGAACAATATGACAGGCTCCCAAATGCCTCCTCCTTTAGATTCTCAGTATTCTCAAACTTTTCATCTTCAAAACTTAGTTAATGCTTTACAAAAAGAAAACAAGAGTTTTCTAGAAGAAAATGAAAAAGTTAAACGACACTTCAAAGAGTTATATGATTCAATGAAAGTCACTTATGACAAAAACAACGAAAACATAATGTCTTTACAAAAAGAAATTAAGAATTTGAGGAGTCAGGAAAAAGGGAAATTGCCACTTGTTTTTAATGAGAATGTTGCATCAAAGTCATCCTCAGACTGCAAATATACTGTGACTGTTAAATACATTCCTCCTCATCTTAGGAATAATGAACATGTGTTTCATAACTATTGTGCTCACCTTAAGGATAGTCTAGAATGTCTTCGTGAGATTGTGGAAGAGGATTTCATAAATAAGCCTCTTGATAGAGAAATTAGGTTTGCTTGCATTCAGGCCAAACGATCTCAAGAGTTGCTAGAATGTTTAATAGCAACATGTCCTAAATCCTCAGGTGCGAAAGGTAAAGCTGTGACACCTTGTTCTATGCCTAGTGCCAAGCATACAAACCATTCTATGCCCAGTTTTAAGAAAGTAAACACTAATGTACCTTCAAGTAGTTCAATCCTGCACTTCTAATTCAGGAATGCAAAAAGTAGATCAACCAACTAATGTTCCCATAATTCCATCTACAGGAGTAATCAGTGACATTAAAGCAAGCGGGTTAAAGCCTCCAGGCAATACCAAGCAAGATAGGACCTCGCAAGCTAAGAATGTGCATTGGAAGAGAGTAGAAGATCAACCTAGGAATATTAAGTTTGAGTTGAATAAAACGAATCGTGTTGATTCTAGTATTAGCTATAAGCGTAGTGTAATTAATTCGAATTCTGCTACTATTCGCAAACCATGTAATGATGACTGCTTGATTTCTATTACTAATCATGAATGTGGTGTGAATGTTTTGTCTAATGCTGTCAAATGCCTTGTTAAAACTGCTAATGCTAAAAATCAAGCTAAGAATGCTAAAAGGCAAAGGCGAAATAAAGTTAGAAAATAGTGGAAACCCACAGGAAGGAAATTTAGTAATATAGGTTATCAATGGATACCTACTGGGCGTAAGGTTAATGAGTTTTGCCCTAAATTTGCTAATTCAATGCCAATTAGAAAATGGATGCCTACTGGTAGAACTATTCCCTTAAGAAGTGAACATACTTTGAATAGGACAAATATGGACACTAGCACTGCATCTATTTCTAATGATTCCATTGTTTCTACATCTGATGTGGGTGTTCCAATCACTATTACTAACCAAGTGGAACCCATTATTGCATGGGGTTCCCAATTATCCAGTTATCCATTTTTGTCTGTGTTCAACTGCAGATAGTTCAAATCGTTCTGTGGTACCTGGAATCAGGCTGTTCCAAGCATATGACTGGTGATCGCTCGCGGCTCATGAACTTCGTGAGTAAATTCGTCGGGACTGTTAGATTCGGGAACGACCATTTTGGAGCAATTATGGGTTATAGTGACTATGTAGTTGACAAAAGTGTAATCTCCAGGGTATATTATGTTGAAGGTCTTGGTCATAACTTGTTTTCTGTTGGTCAATTCTGTGATTCTGATCTAGAAGTGGCATTTAGAAAACATACTTGTTTCGTTAGAGAACTCGATGGTGTGGAACTATTAAGAGGAACCTGTGGTTCAAATCTATAAACCATCTCTATCGAAGACATGATGAAGTCCTCTCTAATCTGCTTGTTGTCAAAGGCTTCGAAAACAAAGTCATGGTTATGGCATCGTCGTCTCAATCACTTGAACTTCGGAACCATTAATACCCTTTCCAGAAATTACCTTGTCAGAGGCTTACCCAGATTAAAATATGAAAAAGATCATCTTTGCTCAGCTTGCCAATTGGGAAAAAGCACGAAATATGCCCACAAACCAAAACCCACAAACTCAGTAATGGAAGTTCTTCATACCCTTCATATGGATCTGTACCGACCAATGAGAGTGCAAACGATAAATGGGAAGAAATACATTCTAGTCATTTGTTAGGACCGAAAAACATATAGATTTATGTGGTTTTGGGAGGTCTAGGTTGGTGGAAGAAGATAAAGATCTGCATCCTTTTAGAGAGAGGAAGTAGAGAGAGGGAGGAGAAAACACAAAGATGAGTTTATTGATAGAGAAACAATACACTAACTAAATGATTCACCTCACCCCTCATGGAGAGTCATGAGGGGTATTTATAGGCTCAACAAACCTTAACTTTGCCACTTAAACGATACTAGTCCCTCTAGGCAAAGTATACTATGCATCTAGTCCAATTCGCGTAAGTGACGTTATCTTTATAAAAAAGCGAGGCTAACAATCTCCCTCCAAGATACCGTCACACGTGAATGGTTACAATGAGACCTATAAATACAAAACAAAGTAAATTATAATAGTAATGAACAATGTTGACTTTGTTGAAGCGCAGAGTCTCTGTAGTCTAGATACTGAGGCAAACTTGAAGTTCTCCCTTCCGACGATCTCGGCATTTGATCTTTGGCGCTGACGGCACAAATTCTTGTAGCTCTGAACTTCAACTGTAACGGTCTAGTTAGGTTATTACTCCCTCCTAACTAGTGAGCCTTTTTCTTTCTTTTGCTCTCTCCTGAACCGACAACTCTCTTCCAACACGCAGCGGAGAAAGTAAACTCTTGATTGTACAATGGTTGTCGTTCTGGGAACATCGTAACAACATAACTCACTTAGTATTGCATCCAAGTTGGTAAAAAGCCCCGATGTACACACACTACTTCTCCTTCTTCAGTCTTAAGCACAAATCCCTTCGTAATCCAATCACGGAAGATGAAATAGCAACTTCTCCCTCCTGATGGTTGCGAGCTATCGGAATCATCATAGTGTTGCGTACATGCCGTATTACCTTTTTCTTGATGCCATATTAACATCATAGCTTGATCTAAATTCTGTGAGAATATGTCGCAAAAATACTCTCAATAAATTTCTCTAACCAACCTTTTATCGAACCTCCTTTGAATTCACCAGCTAATTGTAATGACCACATGTGGAGAAAACCCGATACGACTGACTTGAAAAGGAAGCAAACATCCCAATTTTGTGACTTACTGCTTGTTCTAAATTTTTGAACAATCCACAACGCCGTGTGACACTGAGCACTACAACGTAACTCCTTAAAGTGATGGTTACACACTGTGAGCACTACAACGTAACTCCTTACATCAGTCATAACCAGATTGTCAAATTTCATAATGTGCTCCAACAAGTTATCATGAGACATGCATCCAACCAACCATCGTCTCAAAGATAAAGAAGATCACCCGTGAAACGTCACTTCAATTTCGCATCAATAATACCGTACAAAAACCCCGTAGTCATTTTTCAAATTTCGTGCAAGCCGTGAATTTAGTATCCCTCCGTGAAAATTTATACCATACCAATAATACCATTTCTATAATCCAAAATTTATCAAAATATATTTATCCAAAACATCAATTTGGATTAACCATTTTGATATGCCAATGAATACTCATAGCAGTCCAACCTTATGTCATATTAGCCCATTGCAATTCTTATACACACCCATTACAGCCCAACTTCGAATAGATAGGCCCAAGTCCAAGTGAGAAGGCCACGATCCCAGTTGACTGAAAAACAACCCGATCCATTTGACTATAACTGGTATTAATACTTTACCCTAAATATTCTCACTTTGTTATCTTAACCAAACCCTAAAACACAATCTGAAATATTCGCCTACCACTCTTATCTCTCCAAAAGCATATCTGAAGAAATAACTCATCTCCCATCAAAATAATCTCAAATTCGTTCATCTAAACTCATTCTTCATCAGTCGATCACTAAATATCAAAGACACAACAACCCAAATATTCATTATAGCAAGATTCCTGAAAGACAAACGCGTCTAGATCAAGATATTGATCTCGGGTAGGTTTTTTCTTTTTTGTATTGAGTTTTTGAGTCTTAACGAATTAAAGGAAGGATTATAACAAAGTTGTTATCAATCGGTCTTTAATAGTTTGGATATTAACGAAGCATAGCTTCGAAAAAAATGGTCGATGATGATGATAAGTCATGAGTTAGATTATGAACAGTCTTGATGTTTCAATATAAGTCACGAATTAATGATCTGAGATTTCGATTGATGTCGTTGTTTTATTTATTCCGTGTCTAGTTTAGGTTTAGAGTTGGAGTTGGGTATGATATGCATCCAATGGACTGATGAAGTTTGTAAAAAACAAACTGAGGTTGAATGATGTTTGTGGTATATGGTATATTGTTGGTCTTGGTCTTACGCATAGCCTCCATTTTCTGATCTTACGCGTAACTTTTTTCTACAACCTTATGCGTAGAGCTATGCTGCATATGCGTAAACAGGGTCTAGCTTATGCGTAACCAAGCTTAGGCGTAAGCCTAGGCTTAGGCGTAAAAGCATACGCATAAAATTTCTACGCATAACTTCACAGTTATGCGTAACTTTCTCTATAGATGCTCTTTATGCGTAGAAAAAGAGGGTTTTGACCCTTTGACTTTTTTTGGGCGAGTTTTTCCGACCATGTTATTCTGTTCAGTCTTCATAAAAAACCCAGAAAAGCATATAAAACTGCTTCAATTTGACCTATTTGACCATATGAATCTGACTTTGACCACAAAAATTTCACAGTTTTGGTACCAAAAGCCACATAAAGAAGAACACAACCTGTTTGGATGAGACAAAGCAGATTGAGACTTGTTGGACCAGGACTTTTGACCAAAATAAAAGGATACCAAACTTTGTTAAAAAAAACTGTTTTTCCTCAATATTCGGAAAAAAAAATTTCCGACCCACAGAAATATCACAAAAAACAGTCAAAAAACATGTATAAAACCAACATAAATCATCAAAAGATAACCATGACTCTATACCACTTGTTAGGACCGAAAAACATATAGATTTATGTGGTTTTTGGAGGTCTAGGTTGGTGGAAGAAGATAAAGATCTTCATTCTTTTAGAGAGAGGAAGTAGGGAGAGGGAGGAGAAAACACAAAGATGAGTTTATTCATAGAGAAACAATACGCTAACCAAATGATTCACCTCACCCCTCATGGAGAGTCATGAGGGGTATTTATAGGCTCAACAAACCTTAACTTTGCCACTTAAACGATACTAGTCCCTATGGGCAAAGTATACTACGAATCTAGTCCAATTCACGTAAGTGACGTTATCTTTATAAAATAGCGAGGCTAACATCATTGTTGATGACTACTCTCGATTTACTTGGGTAAAGTTTTTGAGGACAAAGGATGAAACTCCAGATGTCATCATCAAACTTATCAAACAGCTTCAGGTTCGACTCAACAATACTGTTAGAATTGTTCGAACAGACAATGGCACAGAGTTTGTTAACAAAGACTTAATTCAGTTTTATGAAAGTGTTGGGATCAGTTGTTGGATCGATATACTTTAATCAAACTAACTTAACTAGCTTGTTAAGGTTTAACAACCTCGGATAAATCCTAAGTTATTAACAAAGAAACACTGAGCAGTCTTTATCAAGTACGCGGAATTTACTTAACAAAGCTAAGAAGAATAACTTTTATTATAAACTCTAAATCTGCTTTTTATGCAGATACTCTAATACAACTTTAATATAATCGAACTTCTCTCTAAAACACTAATTAACTTGTGAATTCGTAAACTCTAATACTCATAGACTCGTACGTCTAATGCCAATCTAGGAGTCCTTTTATAGGCTCAAGGATATCCTAGTCGGTTTACAATTTGTAACCTTGTACGACAAGTAATCTAAACATAGAATACAATACTTTCCATAAACGAATATAACAGTTCTTTTGTTCTTCCAGTACTTTGACTTCGAGGTGCAGTACTTTGACTTTGTCTTTAGCAGTACTTTAACTCTTTGACTTTTTCCAGTACTTTGCAGCTTACAGCACTTTCATATCTTCACCACTTTCATATCTTCAGTACTTTCATATCCCAACAATCCTCCCCTAACTTGAATTCTACTTGCTTGACTTCAAGTTCCTTTGTGAATGTTTCTTTAACAGCTTCATCTTTAAGAACAGATTGTTTCTTAGTATTTAGATTGTATCTCTGTAGTGTCTGTGCTTGTCAAAGTATCTCTTAGAATTGTTCTTTCTCAGCAGCATCCAGCAAACTTCATCTTTTCAGCAACACAGCAACATATGACAATTTGTACATTAATTCTGTTTAAGTTGCATACTATTCTCATCACTTCCAGGTGTGTTAACTCCTGTGAGAGGTGAATCATTGAAAATTTAATGGATTTAGATCTCTTTACCAAAGCCATTATCTTTGGAGTAGCCAGATGTTTTGGTGTGTAAGACCATGGTACATTGATAACCATATGATTTTTAGCAAATCATCAGCTATCAACATATTTGATTTGTCTTTACCAAAAGCTGTACCCTTCTGGACTAGTTAGTTCTTCTATCTAATGGTAAACTAATTACCAATAATGGATTTTCCACTGCCTTTACCACAAGCCATTTTCTTGTAGGCTAGCCAACTCTTCACATTAACTGATATGGTGAGTTGATTACCATACAACTTATTAGCAAGTTGTCAACTAAAAATGGATTTGAAATATCTTTACCAGAGCCGTTTGCTCATGGATTAGCCAATCCTTTTGTAACCATGGTGGATTGATGACCTATTGATGTTACCATCTCAAAATCCATTTATTTCACTTAACCTTTGTTTTCAAAATATTTGATACTTTAACAAAAGGTTTCTTTCAAAAATCACTTTAACTGGTTTAAAAGGATGCAAGCAGTACTTTGATGAAAGTACAGTTTGATCAGCAGTACTTTGAATAAAGTACTGATTTATCAAAAATAAATTATTCAATGAAATTTATACTAGTTTACTCATCTTCTTCAGAAATGGTAGTCCAGTTGATGAACAAATTGATAACCATGCATGCAGTTTCATTATCCTCTTCTACTTCCAATCCGTGCTCTAGCATTCTTCTCATGAGCTCGACTGTGAGAGGGTATCTTCTGTTTACAAACATGTGTAACATTGTACCATTTTCTAGCTCTAAAACATGAACTCCAGACTCTTCAAAGAATCTCCAGCAAACAATTTCCCAGTTTTCTTGATTCTTCCATATATCATTAGTGCTTTCCTCTTCAGTTTCCCATGCAGTTGTAAGATCTCCCAGTAAAACTAAGCCAATCCCTTCTAATGGATTATGTTCAAAATAAGCTTTTGCCACATGATATAGATAGAATAAATCCACTCTATCTATAATGTGCAATAAATCCCATAGCCTATTGAAAACTTTGAAGCTTTCATCTTCTTTATGAAAAATCATATAATCTCCATCTTTAGATTTCACAACTTCAAAAGCACTAATCTGAGATCTGTTCATCTTCATGTCAGCATCTTCTTTTGAATAATCAAAATCAACTGTTCTGAGATAATTTCTTAATGCATCTCTAGTCTCAGATCTTAATTCAACTCTTTCTTTCTTTGAGAACTGTCTATCTGTAACTTCAGTTTTTCTTTTTCTTTTTAAACTCTTCTTCCTTTCTTCTTCAGTCCAAGGAGCTTCTTCTCTAAAATCTTTAATGCCTGAAACACTCTTCTTATAAGCTTCTGTCTCAGCATCATATAGTCGTTTCATATCAACATAGTTCAACTTCTGCAATCCTTTATATCCTCGACCTTTCAAATAAGCCATCATAGCATTCCTGTCTTTAGCTAAATTAGGTCTTCTTGGCATATATCTAACAGGGGTAGGTAACTGTAATGGTTCATCAGCTTCAGCATTCAATTGCTCTTGCAACTTCCTAGCTACTTCTCTACTTTGAGCTTCTTCAGCTTCTTGAGCTGCTTTATCTTTAGCATTTAACTCTTCTTGAAGCTTTCTAGCAGCAGCTTCATTCCTAGCAACTTCAATTTCTCTAATTTCTGCCAAAGTAAGTTTTTTCTTCTTTACTTCTACTAGAACACCTTTCCCTTTATCCTTAGGATCAATTGCAGGTTGAGAAGTTCTTTGTTGTTCTTCTTCTTGCACTTCTCGAATAGTAACACCACCTCTTGGTTGTGATAAATCTTCTAAAATTGTAGCAATGAACTCATCATCACTTGCAGAATGAATAGGTTTGAGTGTAGCTTCCTCCTCTTCTTGTATAACAGTTGTAGAAGGACCAGCTTCCTCTTCAAAATTCAATACTCTTGGAGTTATTACCTCTTGTCTAAAAGTATCTTGCAAAGCAGTACTTTGTTGTTCAGTACCTTGATCATCAGTATCTTGAACTTGAACTTGTTCCTCTTGTTCCTCAGTACCTTCAGGTTCTTTCTCCTTCTCAACATCTTCTTTCAAATTTTCTTCTTCTAAATTCCTCCCCAATTGGACAGAAGAGTGTTGATGAAACTTTTGGCACTTTCTTTTCCTAGACTGCCTTTACGCCTTCTTCTTTGATTTGACCCAGATACGAAATTCTTGAACCAATGGCCACACAAAAGTTTTTAGCCGTCTAAACTTCAGTTTCAATTTCTTTATCTGCTTGGCTTGAACTTCAGTAGTCTTTTTCAATTTAACCAACTCCCTTGTCAAAACATAATTATCCAATGTTATTTCTTCAGGATGGATGGTATGTGAATCGTCTCCTTGAATTGGTGAATGTTCCTCTGAGTGAGAAACAGGAACAGATCGTTGTGGAGATGGAGATGGTGAGACTGCAACATCCTCTTGAACTTCAGTACTTGGAGAAGCAGTACCTTGTGGAGATGCAGTACATTCTTTTGATACAGTTTGTTGGGAAGCAGTACTTGCAGATGCAGTACTTTCATTAGCTTCATCATCTTCATCATTAGCTCTAACAGCAGCAACAACTTCCATCATGGAAGTAGTTAAAGGAGTATTTGGACCCCTGAATAAAGCACTCCTTTTTGCCATAAAGGTAAAAATCTTCGATTGTTGAACAATAACAGGCAATAAATCTGCAGGTTTTGGCACATCAGCAAGTTGCTTATTTAAGAAAACCTGTATAAACCTTGGGTACATTAGCCAAGTAGATCCATGTGAGATATGTGAGAGCATTCCATCCAATATTAGCCTTCAGAAGTTAAACACCCGATCTGTAGCTAACCCAACTATAGCAGATGCTATATTTGACCCAAACTGCTCCCAAGAGGTACTCTTAGCACTTATGCAATGGAGCAACACATGAACCAAAAATTTCCAATGCGGACAAAATAATTGTTTTCGAAACGTTTGTTCATTCAAAGATCCTTCATAACCAATATGTCGAAAAGTATCCCATATCAACTGCTTATCAAACCGTATAGCCCCATATGCATCATTGAACAATAAATCTTCTCTGATGGAGGCTTCAGTGATCTTAACAGTTCTTCCAGCAACTGTTGATCCAACATAATATTCATCATTCTCCATGTTATCCCTAGCATTAGCCCAAAATTCTTGAATCCAGGGCTCAATGATATCCGGCTCTACTAAAAGAGCATAACTAATGGGCGATCCAGTAAGATAATCAATTATATCATGAAAGAGTATATTTGCTTCAGTCTTATCCAAATTAGCCACCATATTGTGCTTTGAAACAGTTGGACGATTAGCCATGATAGAATATATGAGCACAAAAGAATTGTAATCGAAGAATATGGATATGATGAGAGAAAGATGGAAAAGATTCTAATGTATCAATATAAGAGGGAAAATCGGAAAGTAGTTATTTATAGGTGAGGTTTGAAAAATCACAGCCCATAAAAACATTGTTACCATTAACATTAATTACCCCTCAATATAACTGTTGGAACATTACTTTAATAAGACAAACAGTACTTCCACGTAAGCAGTACTTTCCCAAGCAGTACTTTCACGAAAAACAGTACTTTTCCAATTTCTTCAGTATCAACTAAGTATACATAACTATCCTCCCCTCAAGCAATACACAGGACTATACTAATACTAAATAGTCCTCCCCTTAAATGTAGCTTAGTAGTTAATCATGCCAATGCTCACCACCAAGTGATTGAATCTTGAAACATCAAAGCCTTTGGTGAGTAAGTCAGCTACATTATCATCTGTGTGAACCTTAACCACATTAATGAGCCTGTGCTCATAGCAATCTCTAATAAAGTGATGCCTAATCTGTATGTGCTTGGTCTTGGAATGATAGACTGGATTCTTCACAATACAAATGGTACTCTCATTATCAATGTTGATAGGAGTATTCTTGAAATTGAATCCATAGTCCAAGAGCTGATTTTGCATCCACAAAACTTGTCTACAACAGCTTGCAGCAACTACATATTCAGCTTTAGTAGAGGATGTTGTGCAATTGTTTGTTTCTTGCATTGCCAGGAGACTAATCTTCTTCCAAGATATTGGCATCCTCTAGTGGTTGATCTTCTATCATAGTTATCACCTACATAGTCACTATCTGAGAAAGCTTCCAAGTGAAAAGGTGACTCTTTTGGATACCACAACCCCAACTTTGGTTGTTGCTTCAAATAACAGAAGATTCTCTTAACTGCATTCATGTGAGAAATCTTTGGTGAGACTTGATATCTTGCACATAAACAAACTGCAAACATAATATCAGGCCTTGATGCAGTGAGATACATAAGAGAGCCAATCATTGATCTATATAACTTGACTTCAACAGGTTGTCCATCTTCATCTTTGCCCAATGAATTGATAGATTTAATAGGTGTAGTAACAGCCTTCATATCATCAAAATTGAATTTCTTAAGTATGTCTGTAACATACTTGTCTTGACTTATAAAAATACCTTCCTTTGACTGCTTAACCTGAAGTCCTAAAAAGAAAGTTAACTCTCCCATTGAACTCATTTGAAATTCCTTCTGCATCAGCTGCTCAAACTCTTAACCATGGACTGTTTGGTAGCCCCAAAGATGATATCATCAACATAGACTTGAACTAACATGATATATTTCTTGTCTCTCTTGATAAACAAAGTCTTGTCAATAGCTCCCCTTCTGTATCCATGTTGCAATAAGAATGTAGAGAGTCTCTCATACCAAGCTCTAGGTGCCTGATGAAGACCATAAAGAGCCTTAACCACCTTGTAGACTTTGTTTGGGTGTTTAGGATCTTCAAAACTAGGAGGTTGCTTGACACAAACTTCCTCTGTAATCTTGCGATATAAAAAGGCACTTTTGACATCCATCTGGTAAACTTGAAATCCCATATAAGAAGCAAAAACAAGAAATATTCTAATAGCTTCAATCCTTGCTACAGGAGCAAACACTTCATCATAATCTACTCCCTCTTCTTGTCTGTAGCCTTGTGCTACTAACCTTGCCTTATTTTTTATAACATTACCTCTTTCATCTCTTTTGACTCTAAAAACCCATCTGTTTCCAATAACTCTCTTCCCATCTGGAAGATCACACAAAACCCAAACTTTTTGAAGTTTAAATTGAAGAAGTTCTTCTTGCATAGCTTCAACCTAGCTTTCTTTAGTCAAAGCTTGAGCAATATTCTTGGGTTCCTCTTGAGAGATAAAACAAGTAAATAGGCAGGTTTGATGGTCCTTATGATTCAGCCTATTTTTTTTATACACAAAGCTAAGTAAAGCATCGTGAGGTGTAGAGAAAGTCTTAGCTTTGTGTCTAGTCATTACTCCAGAAGTAGAGGGACCAATGATTTGATCAGAAGGATGATTCTTATGAATCCTTAAGTTAGGAGACTGTGGAACTCCATAAGTATCCTCCAAATTAGTAACATCAGCACCTTCATTGGAATTTGGGAAAATACCTTCATCTTCAAATTCATCATCAGTATCTTCTAATCCAGGCATGGTAGGATCATCCAAATCATCTAAAGTACTGTCAACAGGTGCAACAGTACTTTGGTCGAAAGTACTGTCCAAAGTACTGTGAGAGTACTCTGCAGTCTTGTTCTTCTTCTTTGCCTCTTCATAAGCTCTCCTTTGTTCATCAGTGTAAGAATGTGCTAAAACATCTTGAAGAAGCATCTGATTAAGTTCCTCCTGAATAGATTGATCCTCAGCAGATAATGGGGATTCTGATGCAACAGTACTTTACTTTGGAACTTCAGTACTTTGTTTTGGACTAACAGAATCTTCAACAGGGACAACATCAGATATAATATGAACTCCATGAACAACATATTGTAAATCCTCTCCATTATGCAAAGGTTGATTTTCTTCTCTAACAGGTACATAGTTCATAGATGGAGTTAAAATCTCAAGATCAAACATCCAATCAGGACCTTTACCTTTCTCATTGTCTTGATCTTCTAAAAACTCTACATGAAGACAATCTTGAACCTTCTTAGTAACTCTGTTGTATACTCTAAAGCCCTTACTGTTAGTGCAATAACCCAATAAGTATCCTTCTTCTGACTTGCCATCAAACTTCCCCAAATTATCAATGGTGTTTAAAATAGTGAGAGGGCATCCAAAAGGCTTCATAAAATGAATGTTGGGTTTATTTCCCATCAGCAACTCATAAGGTGTCTTCATCTGTTGTTTGGTGATAGAGACTCTGTTAAGTACATAGCAAGCAGTACTTACAGCTTCTGCCCAGAATTGAATAGGTAGATAGGAATCTGCTAGCATTGTCCTTGCTGCTTCAATCAAAGTCCTATTCTTCCTCTCTGCAACACCGTTCTGTTGTGGTGTTCTTGCAATACTAAACTCCCTTTTTATGACTTTGTTAGCACAAAATTCATCCATCAGCTTGTTCTTGAATTCAGTCCCATTATCACATCTAATACCTCTAACCTTGAGTCTCAATTGGTTTTCAAGGGCTATAATCAGTGTTTGAATAGCATCAAAAGTATCATCTTTAAAACCCAAGAAAAATACCCAACTGAATCTACTGCAATCATCTGTTACAACTAAGCAGTACTTTTTCTTGTTTAAACTTGCCACAGAAACAGGTCCAAACAAATCCATATGTAACAATTCCAATGGTTCTCTAATAGTTCTCTCGGCAAGCTTCTTGCAGGAAGCTTTGTGTTGTTTACCCTTCTTGCATGCCAAGCATGATTGATCATTCTTGTAAGTCTTTGAAGGTAAACCTCTAACAAGATTGCCTTTGACCAGTTTGTTGATATTCTTGAAATTAACATGGCCCAATCTTCTATGCCATTGATGTGCTTCTTCAGATGTTGCTTTAGCCACCAAACATGTTGCTCTTCCATAAGAATGTAGACTCTTCATGTCTTAACTATACACATCATTTGTCCTTGGTACTCTAAGTACTACAAAGTCATCATCAACAGGCTTAAAATCAGAGGAAAGGATGAGAAATTCTGTGTCTGTGAATAACACAGGATGCTTTTTATCACAAATTTGAGAGACTGATAATAGGTTGAACTTTAACTCCTTCACATATCTAACATTCTCAAAATCTATAATCCCTGCTTTGATAGTTCCTTTTCCAGTAATCTTTCCTCCATTGGGATCATTCCCAAATGCAACTCTTCCTCCACTAATCTTCCTAAAATCAGACAGGATCTCTTTGTCTCCTGTCATACTTCCAGAGCAACCACTATCCACAATAAGATGATCTTTAAGCTCCTCTTCTGGGTTGCCCTGCACACAAAGAAAAGAGTTAGTGATTTTTAGGAACCCAAGCCATTACTGACTTGTGTTCCCCTTGTGGAGTTACAAACTCAAATTCTTTGAGTATGTAATGTCCACTATCTTTCAAATGATGATCCAGAATTATCTTTTGATCTTTAGCATGTGGTTTTTCAAAACTTTCTGGTTTTTCAACATAACTCTCTTTTACAAGATCATTTGCTTTTTCTTGTATCACAAAAACATCAGATTCACTTTTGGTTGAAAGTACTGTGTGAACCTCTGCAGTACTTTCCCTCTTAACCCATTCTGGTTTAACACGTGGTTCTTGTGATCTAGATCCCCTATGTGAATTATAATACCTTCTAGGTTGATAGTGAGATCTCCTAGGACTCCTATTCCAAATAGTGTGATTAGTACCTTGTTTTGGCTGAGCAGTACTTTGAGAAAGTACTGGTCCAGAATTAACAGTACTTTGGAAAGTATTGTGAGATACTGAGGGTTTAGAAAAAGGTCTTCTCTGGTGAGGGTATCTATGATTTGGAGAGAAATTTCTGTGATTGACCCTATTTGAATTATTCCAAACTTGTTTGTGCTCTCTAGGTTTCTGGTTGACAGTCCTGTTCTTTGAAAATTTACTAAGATATTCTGAGTGATGTTCACAATCCTTGATTAAATGAGTAGGACTAAAACACACAAAACACAGTTTTTGACCCATATTTCCAAAGTGACTTCTTCTATGTCTATGCCCAAAATTATTTTGCCTTCTTGGTGAATGATTAAACCTGTTTTGACCAAAGTTATCCCAAAAAGGTTTAGCAGTACTATTTTGAAAAGGTTTTACAGAAGGTACTGCTTGTGGAGCAGTACTTTGATTTGAAGGTACTGCTTGATTTTGAACATTGTTTCCAACAGGTTCTTTGGGTGTTTCAGACCTAGATTGAGCTACAAGCTTTTTCCTAAACTCTAGACTGTCTACTCCAAAACGAGAAACATCAGGCCTAGGGGGTTGATGAATGCCAGTGGGATGGGGAACAGCATGATAATCATTAGCTTTCTTATATTGTGGAGGTGAGTCACTTATTGAACCCCCATTACTAGATGTATCTACATAATTAATGAGTTCTTCATCACTAGTGGTTATATCCTCATACTCACCTTCATCCTGATCACTAGATTGGTTTTCTTCTAGTTTACTAAAATCCATTCCAAAACCTAATCCAGTTTTAAGGTAAACTCTTTGCTGTTTTTGAACATAAGAAACATGTGACAGACCAGACTCTCCCCAAGCAGCAAACTTAGCTAACAAATCATCTCTTTCCTTAGTTAATTTCTGAATTTCAGCAATTTTACAGTTTAATTTCCATTCACTAAGTTTTAACTGGTAATCCTGTTGTTCATATTTTTCAGCCCAAGCTACTTCATTAGTTTCATGTGCTAAGATTTTGGCTTCCATAGATTCTAAGGTTATTTGATAACCAGCTACCTCAGGCCTAACCCTAACACAATTATCTCTTTCAATCACATAACTACCAAGTAATTTGTGATAAAAATCATGGCAATTTGAGCAAACCTCAGAGATAGGGGTGAACTTGATGAAGTAGCCACCATTGCTAGTTGAACAGGATCATCTTCACTTTCCTTGCTCCAATCAAATCCTCCAAAGCCATCATCAAATTCCAAAACAGCATGTTAAGGTTCCTCATCAAAAACAGTGCTCCAGTCCAATGCTTCCACTGATTCTTTAAAAACTTCTTCCACTGCTACCATACAGTAAGTCACTGGTTCATCATCAAATTCTTCACTCCAGTCAACTTCTGATAACTTCTCTTGAGCAACCAAAGCCTTTGTTTCAATAATTGGAATTTCTTTGAGCTCAAGTTTTGGCTTCTCAGATGTCCTGTTTGCTTGATACTTAGCAAACCTACACTCCCTTGCAAAGTGACCAGTCTTTTGACAATTGAAACATTCAATTTTGGATTTGTCAAAAGTTATTCCCTGTTTTGGTTTGAAATCAATGCTTTTGCCTGTCTTCTTCATGTACTTTTTGATCCTTGTAGTGATCATAGCAACTTGCCACCTGATATCAATTTCTTCAAGTGCATCTTCTTCAATCTGTGCTAGATCTTCTTCATAGGTGACATGTAAGCTAGCTTGTTGTGCAAAGAAGGAGCACATAACTTCATCTGAGGGCATAGTGGTAGTTGGTGGGGCCTGCTGAGCATATGCGGGGGGGGGGGTGTAAACAGCAGTACTTTGAGAAATAGTACTTTGAGCAGAAGCAGTATTTTTTATGGAAGTACTGCCCTTCTTTTCAGATGATAGCAAAGTAATACTGTGAGACTTGGAATTTGTTTGACCACTCATCTCATGCTCATATACCTTCAGTTGATGATAGAGATCATCAAAGTCCATGACATCCAAACCTTGTTGTCCTCTGATCATTGTAGCAATCACATGCCATGTAGATGGCAGACTCCTTAGAAACTTCAAATTAGCATCCTCAACTGATACTTCTGCCTTGTATAATTCTAACATGTTAAGGAGATTTTGAAACCTATCATATGCAGCATCAAGATTCTCTCTTTCACCAACTGTGAAAGTTTCAAACTGTTGCTTCAGCAAATTTCTGTGCATCTTCTTAGAGGCTTCATTCCCTCCAAATCTGGTCTTGAGAGCAGCCCAGAGCTGCTTAGCATCTTTAGCATCATGAAATTTGATAAGATGTCCATCTGGAATGGCAGACAAGAGAATGTTTAGTGCCTTCTCTTGATTCCTTAAGGTTTCTGCTGGTAAGACTGGTTTTGGTGCTTTGGGTTGTCCAGGAACATCAATGGGTTCTGGAACAACTTCATTCCCATTAACAATTACATTCCATAGAGCATGGTCTGTAATGTCAATATACTGCCTCATCTTCATGCACCAGATATCATATTCTCCCTTCTTGATAATTGGAATTCTGAGTGAGGTGATTGAGGGTGGTGGAACAGCTTCAGTCGACATCTTGAATATTGTTGTAGTAGGGTTTCTTCCTAGTCAGAGTTTCCACACAAGCTCTGATACCACTTGTTGGATCGATATACTTTAATCAAACTAACTTAACTAGCTTGTTAAGGTTTAACAACCTCGGATAAATCCTAAGTTATTAACAAAGAAACACTGAGCAATCTTTATCAAGTACGCGGAATTTACTTAACAAAGCTAAGAAGAATAACTTTTATTATAAACTCTAAATCTGCTTATTATGCAGATACTCTAATACAACTTTAATATAATCGAACTTCTCTCTAAAACACTAATTAACTTGTGAATTCGTAAACTCTAAAACTCATAGACTCGTACGTCTAATGCCAATCTAGGAGTCCTTTTATAGGCTCAAGGATATCCTAGTCGGTTTACAATTTGTAACCTTGTACGACAAGTAATCTAAACATAGAATACAATACTTTCCATAAACGAATATAACAGTTCTTTTGTTCTTCCAGTACTTTGACTTCGAGGTGCAGTACTTTGACTTTGTCTTTAGTAGTACTTTGACTCTTTGACTTTTTCCAGTACTTTGCAGCTTACAGCACTTTCATATCTTCAGCACTTTCATATCTTCAGTACTTTCATATCCTAACATCAGTCATCAAAGAAGTGTTCCACGAACTCCTCAACAGAACGATGTAGTTGAAAGACGAAATCGAACTCTTGTGGAAGCCGCAAGAACAACGCTAATTTATTCAAAGGTTCCAATGTTTCTATGGGCTGAAGCCATTGCCACTGCTTGCTACACCCAAAATCGTTCCCTTATACATACCTCTCATGGAAAAACTCCATATGAACTTGTCCATAAACGAAAACCTGATCTCTCCTACCTTCGTGTGTTTGGTGCTTTGTGCTACCCAACGAATGACGGTCAAGATTTAGGTAAATTAAGAGCTAAGGCGGACATTGGAGTTTTTGTAGGTTATGCATCTAACAAGAAGGGTTACCAAATCTACAAGAAAAGAACTCGAGATATCATGGAAACTATTCACGTCACGTTCGATGAGCTGTCTGGGCAAATGGCTCCAAGACAATCCAGTTATGGACCCGCATCTCAACCTTCATCAAGTAGTCCTATCAGTTCTACACTTGTCTCTAATCCCTCTCCAGCAACTCCTTATGTACCTCCATCAGAAGATAATTTAAAGAAATTGTTTGATCCAATGTTTGATGAACACTATGAGCCAAATGCTAATGAAATGTCAATTCCATCAATAGAGGCTGCTCCTATCCCTATCAATGAAGTCAACCCTTCAGTTTCAATATCATTAAGTCAAGAAGCGCCTGCTGCTGATCACTATGTCTCATCAACAAATCATCAATCATCGATGTACATCAAGGAATTGTTTCCGGCACCCATGATGAAGTTAATCCCTTTGCTACTCCCGAAGATGCTCCATTTGAAAACATATTTGCTCCTGAATCATCATCAGAACCATCTTCATCAGGAGATATCGACTCTGCTACGTCAGTTCCTCAACTACAACCACATGAACACCTTAGAAAGTGGACACATGATCATCCATTGGACAACATCATTGGAAACCCTTCTCGTCCAGTATCCACACGGAAACAACTTGCAACCGATGCCTTATGGTGCTTCTTCAACTCCATACTCTCTAAGGTCGAACCAAAAGATGTTAAAACTGCCATGAATGAAGACAGCTGGTTCAATGCCATGCAAGAAGAAATTCATGAGTTTGATCGACTAAATGTATGGGAATTAGTACCTGCTCCAGATTGTGCTATGATCATTGCTCTAAAGTGGATCTTCAAAGTGAAACTTGATGAGCATGGTGATGTTTTAAAGAAAAATGCTCGATTGGTTGCAAAAGGATACCGTCAAGAGGAGGGTATTGACTTTGAAGAATCATTTGCTCCTGTTGCTCGTATCGAGGCAATCAGAATCTTCTTGGCTAATGCTGCAAGTAAGAACATGGTAGTCTATCAGATGGATGTAAAGACGACTTTTCTTAACGGAGATCTTAAAGAAGTCGTATACGTCATCCAACCTGAAGGCTTTGTGAATCCAGAGCATCCTACTCACGTCTATCGTTTGAAGAAGGCTCTTTACGGCTTGAAGCAAGCTCCAAGGGCATGGTATGATATGCTATAAAAGTTTCTTCTATCTACTGGATTCAGCAAAGGAGCAGTTGATCTGACATTGTTCACCAGAAAGTCAGGCAAACATTTAATTCACGTTCAAATATATGTTGATGATATTATTTTTGCCTCGACTGACCCCAATGAATGTGATCATTTTTCAAATGAAATGGGTTCCAAATTTCAAATGTCAATGATGGGACAAATGTCATTTTTCTTGGGATTACAAATTTCACAAAGTCCCGGAGGCATTTTTAAAGAAATTCGGATTTGATTATAGTGACCCTGTTGACACTCCCATGATAGAGCGTACTAAACTGGATGAGGACCACTCAGGGATCATGGTAGACCAAACGAAATATCGTAGTATGATCGGATCCCTGATGTACCTCACAGCCAGTAGACCAGACATTATGTTCGCTCTTTGCATGTGTGCTAGATATCAGGCTAAGCCCACCAAAAAGCACCTTGAAGCGGTTAAACGGGTCTTTCGGTATCTCCAAGGAACTATCAATATGGGACTTTGGTACCCGAAGGACACCGGTATGTCACTAACAGCCTATGCAGATGCTAATCATGCAGGATGTCAAGATACACGTCGAAATACGTCTGGAGGTGCTCAGTTTCTGGGTGATAAGCTTGTGAGCTGGTCTTCAAAGAAGCAAATGAGTACTTCTATCTCCTCTATAGAGGCTGAATACATAGCCATGTCATCTTGTTGTGCTCAAATCCTATGGATGAGATCCCAATTATCTGACTATGGCTTTGAATTCAACAAAATCCCTCTCTACTGTGATAATAAAAGTGATATTGCTCTCTCATGCAACAATGTACAACACTCAAGAGCAAAACACATCGACATTCGACATCATTTCATCAGGGAGCAAGTAGAAAATGGTGTGGTGGAACTTTATTTTGTGAGGACTGAATACCAGTTAGCAGACATCTTCACCAAAGCTCTTCCTAGAGAACGTTTTGAGTTTATCCTCCCACGACTTGGTCTAAAGAGTCTTCAACCGGAAACACTAAAACGTCTTCAAGAGGAAGAAGAGGAGTAAAAGGTCTCTCTTCATCCATCTCTTGTAAATATTTATTCGAAAAACAAAATACAAAATTTCAAAACCTTCAAAAAGCAAATAGAAAAATATAAAACTTTAAAAAATCCATAAAAATTTGAAATATATATATATATATATATATATATATATATATATATATATATATATATATATATATATATATATATATATATATTGTCATTTTGTCATGTTTTTCTCGATTCGAAAATATCTACGGTCTTTGTGATGTCATTCAAAGAATGACACGGGACTTTAGATATTGTTCGAATGTTCTTTAAAAAAAATAAAAAAAATAAAATTTGGGAGAAAGTGAAACTATGTTTTATTGTCATTTCAGGCAGTAACCCGTTTTTCAAAGAAAGAACAGAGTCATGCTTTATCTTGTTTTTCAAATCTCATGCTCTGATTTTTTAAAACAATTACTTACCATCTAATGAAAACTAATTGCTTTGTTAAATAACTCGAACTCTATTTTTGAAAATTATCTGGACTTAACTTTTGTCAAAATATCTATCTCTCAATCAACAACTTATGTCATTGATTGAGGGGGAGAATGATTTCAATTAAATCAAAAGGTTGTTCGTCATACAATTGTTTTCAAAGGATAATCATGCATATATAATCAATGGAGTGTAAAGTCTCAAAATCCGATCCTTATCAAAATCCGATCCTTATCAGTTAAAATGTTCTCATAATCAAGTCACAATTCTCCTCGAAAGTTTTCAAAATCAATTTAAATCTACAGAGATCACAAATCTCAAATGATTTGAAAATTGTGATCGGGGAGAATTTGTGATTTAAATTGGATTTAAACTGATAATTTGATAAATGGTTTCATAAGTGTTTAGCAAGCTTTCCTCCCCACATGTGCCAAAATTTTTCAAATTTTCCATGCACATGTTGAGGGGGAGCATCTATTTTAAAACCACAAAGAATTGAAACGTGACTGATATGTATCTAAGTGCATATTCCCTCTAGTATGTGCAAAACTTTTCAAACCTCGAG
Source organism: Chrysanthemum makinoi (assembly GCA_910596185.1). NCBI lineage: Eukaryota > Viridiplantae > Streptophyta > Magnoliopsida > Asterales > Asteraceae > Chrysanthemum > Chrysanthemum makinoi. The sequence goes on from OU343223.1 coordinate 109,833,475, forward strand.
GCACATATTGAGGGGGAGCAATTTTTTTGAAAACCTCACCCTTCCCCAATATTCTTTATCTACTTGATTTAATCAGAAGTGATGTTGATATCTTTTAGAAAATGGTAATCAAAGAAGTTAATCCTTCCTCTTGCCTCCGTGTGCTAAAACGATTTCAAATACAAGATGCACATGTTGAGGGGCTCTCTTCTAAAAATATCAAAAACAATTCAATACAAAATGCTTTGATAATATATCACAAGTATCTGGATTGATTTTCAAATGGTTTTTAATTGATTCCAATGGCAGATGAACAATACCAAATAGACCGACCAAATTTATTTTATGTATGGTGATATAAGGATGATAAGGTTAGGTATTTGTTCCCATGATCCGCCAGAACCGGAGGGATCTACCCAGGGACAATCCACTAGATAATGTAGAAGTCCTTAGGTTTGATGAAAAAAGGAGAAAAGTGAGATATGGGAAGAGTGCGGACTGAGACTGAGCTAGTACTAGAATAAACCCAACAAGGTTCTAGTTATGAAGTCTCGGTAAGCACTGAAGGGGTTGAAGAATGAAAAAGAATTTAATGTGAAAAAGGTTGAAAAGAAATAGCCCTCCAATAATTCAGCCTTAGGGCAGAAACCGGGTTCAATTCATATGCTACTGGTGGTTATAAAGGTAACATCGGTATTGAAGACAAGACGTCATGGACCCGAGTGACGCCTGCACTACAACTTCCCAAACTACTCAAGTTCCTCTTAAAAGGACTTGTTTCATTCTCACGGGGAACCGACATTATCTATCGACTTTCTCTTAGAGTTTGTTGATATTGAAGAAGGAGACCCTCTCCCTAGTCTCGGCATAGGAACCAAATATGCACAATTGAGTCTAGAGCCACGAGATCATCAAATAAATCTCCTTAGGACACTATCAATGAAGACTCTCTGTTTTACACAATGTGGAAAAAGAGATTATATCTTATGAGTCCTACGCATTATCCTTGTGGTATTGCCAAAACATCTGAGTGATATGAAAACATATTCACAATGAAGATGGAAAGCCTTCTAGAGCCATCATCAAACAAGCTCCGGTGGTGGCATGTGAGATCTAATCAATAGATCAACCATGTGACAACTGAACAGAAACAATGGGGCGATTCAATCTTTTGAATCAATCTGGTTCAGGTTATGGATTGACGGATACCTTTGAAAAACCGGTCGTTGTGCTTAAAAACTCGTTACTTTAGCACATCATTTGTGTATAATATTTCAAAATAAAAGGTGTTTATGATTGATAATTGATTTTCATTAAAACCTTCGTTGTATTGCAAAACAATTTCTATTGAGCGATACACGATTGTTTTTCAAATCTCTTTTCATCAATCGATGAATCTCAATTCACTGGTTCACTCACTCCGTGTTGTCTTCTTTGAGACATTCTGGTTTGAGAACGGCTAAAGCTCGAAACCCAAGGAAATTCTTGAATTATACTTGATCAAAGCGATACTGTACGATCAACGGGGAACCGTGGGTCGTGTACCTCAATTCAACGAAAGTGGTCAAAGACACTCTCGTGCGCTTTATTGCGTTGTATCAGGCGACGCGGCGTTTGGTATCGAGAATGAAGCGGTCAATCCATAGCCGCGTCACCACTACATTCATCTCTAAAGAAATCATGAAAGTGCATCAATGACTCGATATTTTCACTCCATGCTTCTGCTACCGCCAATATCATGAATCAACCAAAGCTTCCGCTACTCTGATGAGAATATATCATGATCCAGAATGTGAGCATGTCGGTCCAAATGTCACAACATCACATAATACCAACACCACAATGGAAGAGTCAGAGATTTATGATAGCTGATGATCTCAAAGCTGGCTCAAAACTCATTATCACGTGGATCAGTTAAAGACCTCCACTTGGATTAACCAAACATGCAAAAATGAAGAATCAATGACTACGAGCTGCAGAGCAAAGAACTTTAACAAGAATCCAAGAACAATCTTATTGTAATATCTGTTTGTATTCAATGTATTTTTGAGGTGACCTCCCTTAGGGGGAGATTGTTAGGATTTAGTAAATCCAGTCATTAAAGAGTCGGTCACCTCAAGTATATGTAATCGTTAGAAAGCTCGTAGTCGTAGATTATTTAATGTTAAGTAGTATTTAGTTAAGTAACACCGTGGAGGACGGACGGGTCTTTACCCACTGTATGCCTGATCCACAGCCCGTAGGTGGCGATTTATGTAAGACTATAAATACTCTCTACCTCCCAAGGTAGAGAGTTGAAGCTCATAATAATACTTTTACTTTCTCTCACTAAGTTCCCAAACTTCTAACTCTTTCTCTCTCTAAAACCTCATCTTATACGCCTCTTTTGATTATGGTTTGATGTGTTTGTGAAATCCAATATGTTACAGGTGACCTCCCTTGGGGGAGATTGTTAGGAATTAGAAATTCCATTGTGAAGAGTCGGTCACCCCAAATATTATCTAGCATAAGTTAGCTCGTAGACATGTCGTTATTTACGTTATGTTGTAGTTAATCCCTTTGCTACTCCCGAAGATGCTCCATTTGAAAACGTATTTGCTCCTGAATCATCATCAGAACCATCTTCATCAGGAGATATCGACTCTGCTACATCAGTTCCTCAACTACAACCACATAAACACCTTAGAAAGAGGACACATGATCATCCATTGGACAACATCATTGGAAACCCTTCTCGTCCAGTATCCACACGGAAACAACTTGCAACCAATGCCTTATGGTGGCTTCAACTCATACTCTCTGAGTCGAACCAAAGATGTTAAAACTGCCATGAATGAAGGCAGCTGGTTCAATGCCATGCAAGAAGAAATTCATGAGTTTGATCTACTTGATGTATGGGAATTAGTACCTGCTCAGATTGTGCTATGATCATTGCTCTAAAGTGGATCTTCAAAGTGAAACTTGATGAGCATGGTGATGTTTTAAAGAAAAATGCTCGATTGGTTGCAAAAGGATACCGTCAAGAGGAGGGTATTGACTTTGAAGAATCATTTGCTCCTGTTGCTCGTATCGAGGCAATCAGAATCTTCTTGGCTAATGCTACAAGTAAGAACATGGTAGTCTATCAGATGGATGTAAAGACGGCTTTTCTTAACGGAGATCTTAAAGAAGTCGTATACGTCATCCAACCTGAAGGCTTTGTGAATCCAGAGCATCCTACTCACGTCTATCGTTTGAAGAAGGCTCTTTACGGCTTGAAGCAAGCTCCAAGGGCATGGTATGATATGCTATAAAAGTTTCTTCTATCTACTGGATTCAGCAAAGGAGCAGTTGATCTGACATTGTTCACCAGAAAGTCAGGCAAACATTTAATTCACGTTCAAATATATGTTGATGATATTATCTTTGGGTCTACTGACCCCAATGAATGTGATCATTTTTTAAATGAAATGGGTTCCAAATTTCAAATGTCAATGATGGGACAAATGTCATTTTTCTTGGGATTACAAATTTCACAAAGTCCCGGAGGCATTTTTAAAGAAATTCGGATTTGATTATAGTGACCCTGTTGACACTCCCATGATAGAGCGTACTAAAACTGGATGAGGACCACTCAGGATCATGGTAGACCAAACGAAATATCGTAGTATGATTGGATCCCTGATGTATACCTCACAGCGAGCCGAACATTCTGTTCGCTCTTTGCATGTGTGCTAGATATCAGGCTAAGCCTACCAAAAAGCACCTTGAAGCGGTTAAATGGGTCTTTCGATATCTCCAAGGAACTATCAATATGGGACTTTGGTACCCGAAGGACACCGGTATGTCACTAACAGCCTATGCAGATGCTAATCATGCAGGATGTCAAGATACACGTCGAAGTACGTCTGGAGGTGCTCAGTTTCTGGGTGATAAGCTTGTGAGCTGGTCTTCAAAGAAGCAAATGATTACTTCTATCTCCTCTATAGAGGCTGAATACATAGCCATGTCATCTTGTTGTGCTCAAATCCTATGGATGAGATCCCAATTATCTGACTATGGCTTTGAATTCAACAAAATCCCTCTCTACTGTGATAATAAAAGTGATATTGCTCTCTCATGCAACAATGTACAACACTCAAGAGCAAAACACATCGACATTCGACATCATTTCATCAGGGAGCAAGTAGAAAATGGTGTGGTGGAACTTTATTTTGTGAGGACTGAATACCAGTTAGCAGACATCTTCACCAAAGCTCTTCCTAGAGAACGATTTGAGTTTATCCTCCACTTGGTCAAGAGTCTTCAACCGGAAACACTTAAACGTCTTCAAGAGGAAGAAGAGGAGTAAAGGTCTTTCTTCATCCATATCTTGTAAATATTTATTCGAAAAGCAAAATACAAAATTTCAAAACCTTCAAAAAGCAAATAGAAAAATATAAAACTTTAAAAAATCCATAAAAATTTGAAATATATATATATATATATATATATATATATATATATATAA
>OU343223.1:109838042-110004191 GCA_910596185.1 Chrysanthemum makinoi
CCTTGGTTTGCTGACTTTGCAAACTATCTCGCTGAAGGAATTCTCAGAAAAGGTTTAACATATGCTCAAAAGAGCAAATTCTTTTCGGAACTTAAATACTATTTTTGGGAAGAGCTATATCTTTTCAAAATGTGTCCTGGCGGAATGATCCGAAGATGTGTTTCTGGTTCCGAAACCTGCAAAATTCTTGACGAATGTCATCATGGCCCAAATTTGGGACATTATGGTCCTTCTACCACGAAAAAAAAGTTTTTGATGCTAGATTCTATTGGCCAACAATATTCAAAGAAGCACATACACTTGTTCATAATTATGACGCTTGCCAAAGAACCACAAATCTTTCACGAAGAGATGAAATGCCATTGACAAGCATCCAAGTGTGTGAAATATTCGATATTTAGGGAATTGATTTCATGGGACCTTTTCCTAAATCTCACAAATATGAATACATTCTGATCTGTGCTGAAAACAGTCAAGCTACCTCACACAAACCGGCCACTTGTGAATGGCCGACCGTAAGAAGCTTAAAACCGCTTAAAACACAAATACAATGAAGTCCAGGAGAATATAGTGAATTCCCGGGTCGTTAAGTCCCACGGAGACTCAATGGTGTGTAAAACACAAACTCAGACGATAGAATGATCACTAAGGATAGTGATCGGAAAGGATTTGGATAGAATATTACACTACTGAAAAAGGTTATAAATTAAAGCGACTTAAATACAAATTAAGAAGATTAAAAAGATAAAAGATATTAAATAAACGCTATCACTATATTTAAAGTGATGAACGTTTAAAACCTAAGACTTACGTTTAAATAAAAATTTACGTATAACGCACAAAAATAAAACGTGAAAACTACACAATATAAATCCTAAAAATATGAAAAATACATTTTTACAATCCTAATGATAAAAGAAAATTTATAGAAAAAGAAAATTATTTTTACAACTATTTATTTAATTATTATTAATTAAAAACTATTTATAACTATTTATAAATACTCTAAAATATAAGAAAATACAAAATTAACCTAGAAAAATGAAATTATAACTTAGAAAAATCTAAAATATGATAAAACTTATTTTAAAACTGAAAATATATTTTTTTGAATTTTTATGTATTTATTATTAATTTAAAACTATTTAAAACTAATTAAAATGCTAGAAAATACTTTTTAAACTAAGAAAATTATGGAAAAATACTTTTTATGACTTTTACATTTATCTTAACTTAATAAAAATGAAAAATTATTTTTTTTGAGACTTTTCTTAATTTATTAGTATTAAAAGCTAATTAAAAATGCCTAAAAACTGTTTTTAATTAAGAAAAATAGCAAACAGTTATGAAAAATTATGAAAATTTCAGGAAAAGTCTATTTTAATATGTAGAATCTAGGAAAAATAGAAAATCATGGACTTGTGTGGAGAAATATGCAACTGCAGTAGCAACTGCTTATTAATAAGCACTTGAAATAAGCTAGAAGGACACAACAAGCACCAAAATGATACACAAGCTAAAATAAGCTATAAGAACTCTAATTCAACTAGAAACAACAAACCATAACCTCTGAATTGCAATTTAGCACAGATTTGATGTTTGAGCTTAATGAGCAAAACAGATTTTAGTAAGCTACTTTGAGCTTATGCACAGAACACAAAATAAGCTAAAACTGAAAAGCAATGAATGGAACTTGTATAAGACCTGGTTGACTACCTAGAAACAAAAGATGAGATCAAGATAGGCTAACATGAGCTTGTGAGAAGCTTTTTCAAACCTGACAAACAAGCTGAGTAAAACTCGTTAATGCTGAGTGACTTTGGACAAAATGATAAGCACAAGCAGGCCTAGTAAATAAGCTGAAAATGGAAATTTTAAACTTGGAACTTAAAAAGGACCAGGTTAACTATCCAAAGATCTAAAAATCACAGGTTATGGTCAACTAATAAGCTCTATAGGAGCTTATGATTTAGCTAGTAAAACTGGTGCACAGGGCACTTTGACTTTTCTAAAAACCAAATAGGTTGACTTTTATGAAGTTTGGATTGATTCTAAGCACTGATTGTGTAGTATTAAGCTAAAGTATGATTGAATTAAGTTAAGTTGACAGGATATAAGCTGCTGTAATGAAGTTTGACACTTTAACAACTAACAGTTAACTAGTTAAATAGGATTAAAAGTATTTTTGACTTTTGAACTAATGACCACTGGTTTTCTTGCTTGTACTGAGTTATTAAGAACTAGTATGACATGTAACAACCAAGAACAAAGTCTGCAACAACTGCTACACGAGAGAACTACACAAATCCAAACACACCTAATGAGACTGTTTTGGAACTTTTTCAAAGAGTTTCAAAGATTCAAAACATTCTACTGATAACAAACTTTATAATATCAATTACTAGGACTAAAGAAACACTAAATGACAGCAATAACCACATAGAACTGAGAAATTATAACTATGCTAATAAAACTGTCAAGATGAGAATTTTTTACTAACTACCAATTAAAAAGAACAAGCTACTGGTTTTAATGTTTAATATGACTTAACTATCACTAATGAACAATAATCAACAGATATTAAAGCTACTGAATAAGCAAAATAGTGAAATGCCAAATTGAACAAAGAGCTTACAAGTGGCTTTGAACTTAGAACACAGAACTGAGAACTTGTAAACATCTCCTAAAGCTTACCAATAAGCTACTAACCCAAGGCCATCCATAATACACCTTGCTCTAGCTGTGAACACCTTCTCCAAGTGATTTTTTATTTTTCACCTATTTAATTGGTATTTTTGTGATTTTTGATTTTTGATGCTAGACTGAATTTTTGGATATCTAAAAGCTTGATTAAGCTTTCTAGGAGCTTAAGTGACCTATTCTAGTCCATACAAACAACTGAAAACATCATTTGAACCAACATGAGATTTTTTGAAAATGAGGAAAATTGCATAAGCTGAAATACAATTTGATACTTGAATTAAAGTTTCACAAAAGCTTTCTTATAACAATAGAACTTGAAATACAGAGTTTGAAGATAAAAACATACACTTAAAACTTAAAAATGCTTAAAACGACAATAAAAACTTAAATTACACTAGATACTAAGATACATTGCATTTTCCTCCCTATATAATGACTTTTCAAACTCCCCATGTGCTTCTGATTGAATCCCACTTCATCTGAGCCCTTGAATCACTGAAATGAATCAAAACCGTCCAAGTGGATATTTGGCGCCAAATTTCTTCAAAGCAGGTTTTAGCTTTAATGAGGGTTTGGTTTGAGTCAATTAAAGGATTTGGAGTTTAGAGGAGGTGGAGGGGACATAGTATGGGAGGGGTGTTGAAAATGTGGTGAAAACCAGGACTGGTTTTGAGATATCAGCTATGGGAGAGATGGAGCTACAGTAACAGTGGTATTTGGGCACGTTTTTTCTCTTGGTTTGACTTTTTGTTGACCGGGGCTTAATAATACGGGGTCCAAGGTTCAAGTTCAAGCCAAAGGGTTCAAGGCCAAGGGGTCAAGTGATGTTGGGCTTGTTGGGTTGGATAGTGGATTGGGCTTGTTTTTGTTATTAAAGGATCCGTTTGGTTTTAGCTTAGTATACAAGGACTAAAAATGTAATTCGACCAAACTTCAAGGACTGAAAGTGATATTTTTCCAATGCTCTCACAAGGACCAAACTTGACAACTTTTGATAGAACAAGTATCCTTTTTGCATAAAATCCATTTTTGAAAGGTCCAAGGACTAAATTTGCAATTTTCCAAAGTTTAGGGACCTTTCTTGCCAATTGACCAAAGAATCATTCAAGGATCATTTTAAACAACTTAGAATACTTCAGGGACCTTGAATGATAAATTTCCACATTTTGATATTCCAGGGACTAGATTTGACAACTTTTAAAACTTGGGGGACTAAAACTGCCAATTTTGCAAACTTGAATCATTTTTCATCTGATTTTGATATTTTTGCATTTAAAACACATAAAACACTGATTTGTGATATTTTGATCATTTTGATGTGTTTCTGAGTGTTTTCAGATGTTTTTGCAGTTTAGATTATACAAAAATGATGAGTATTTAGACACTCATCAATCCCCCACACTGAGATATTGCTAGTCCCTAGCAATGATTTGAGAAAACTTTTGATGGATTTGAAAAACTCTTTACCAAAAGCCATCACTTCTGGAGTAGCCAATTGTTTTGATTCAAGTAAGAACCTTGGTACAACGATAACCAAATGATTTATTGGCAAATCATAAACCATATAACGGATTTGATTTTCTCTTTACCGAAGCCGCATTCTGGACTAGCCAACTCTTAGATAAATTATCGAATTATCTTTGGTGAGCTGAATACCAATTATGGTTTTTCCATTGCCTTTACCACAAGCCATAACCTTGCGGGCTAGCCAACTCTTCACTTTTTAGGATATGGTGAGTTGAGAACCATACAATTTTGGGCAAATTGCAAGCCATATAAACGGATTTGAGAAATCTTTACCAAGAGCCGTTTGCTCTAGGATTAGCCAATCCTTTGTCTTACGACAAGGCGACTGATAACCAAGATGAGTAAGTGTAGAACACTTACTCCAAAAAAAAAATTTGGCCAAAACGGAATTGGGTAGATAATATATGAAATTCGTGAGAATTACCCCCCACACTTAGAAATGAATATTGCCCTCAATATTCAAAGTACCGGCGGTTATGCCGAAACAAAGAACGTAAAAGGGAAATATTACGGCCATTTTTTAGAAAGGATTTTTTTTTTAGAATGAGAATATACAATAGCGTGGGAAACTCCCACACTAGGGTGGTAGAAAGAGGGTAAGAAGACAGAATTATGGGTGAAAACCCATATGATGCGTGCTAATGTTTTTGATTACCGAGTCACTAGCTTGACTCGATCCCCGCATTCATTGGTTTATGGGGAATGTTTGTAAATCCGGGACAACCACAGGGGAAATGTCCTCTCCAAAGTAATGCTTAACTCGATGACCATTCACTTTAAAATTAGGACCATCGGGTTGAGATAACTCAACGGTACCATAAGGATAAACCTTAGCAATAGTGAATGGACCAGACCAGCGGGACTTAAGCTTTCCCGAGAAAATCTTCAATCTGGAATTGAAAAGAAGGACTCGATCACCAACGTTGAAAACGCGGTTTTTGATTTTAGAGTCATGAATCTTCTTTGTCTTTTGTTTATAGATCAAAGAGTTCTCGTATGCTTGATCACGAAGTTCATTTAGTTCATTCATTTGAACTTTTCTGTGATCACCGGCTGTCTGTATATCGAAGTTTGCATGCTTCAAGGCCCAGTATGCCTTGTGCTCTAACTCAATCGGAAGATGACATGCCTTTCCGTACACTAGCTTGTATGGAGTACACCCGATGGGTGTTTTGTAAGCTGTACGAAAAGCCCAGAGTGCGCCATCTAGCTTATCCGACCGGAGGCACGGTTTTCGCCAACCGTCCTCTCCATAATTCTTTTAATACCACGGTTTGAAACTTCCACCTGCCCACTTGTTTGGGGTGGTATGCAGTAGAGAGACGGTGGGTAACACCATACTTTTGCATGACTCTTTCAAATTGGTCATTGCAGAAATGTGTACCACGATCACTGATTATCGCTCTCGGAGTTCCAAACCCGGCAAACAGAGATTTCAAAAACTTCACAACAACTCGGGCATCATTGGTGGGTAGAGCTTTTGCTTCAACCCATTTTGACAGATAGTCAACAGCCACGAGTATGTACTTGTTACCACGAGAAGATGGAAACGGCCCCATAAAATCAATTCCCCATATGTCAAATATCTCACAAACTTGAATGGCATTTTGTGGCATTTCATTCCTTTGAGAGATATTACCATGACGTTGACAAGCGTCACAAGTTTTAACATAATCGTGGGCATCTTTATAGATTGTGGGCCAATAAAACCCGGAATCAAACACCTTTTTCGCGGTGTAGTTTGGACTATGATGGCCCCCGGTGGGTCCAGCATGGCAAGCTTTGAGAATGTCAAGAGCTTCTTGTCCATAAACACACCGTCGGATGACTTGATCCGCACAGATTTTGAATAAGAAAGGGTCGTCCCAGAAATAGTGTTTAACATCCTTGAAGAATTTGTTCTTCTGCTGGGTCGACATCCCTTTCACAATGAAGTTACCCGCATGGTAATTTGCAAAGTCAGCAAACCATGGGGTGGTAGAATTTCCACGAAAAGAAACCGCATTAAGTGTCTCGAGAGGAAATGTTTCATTTATTTCCTTTTTCTCGAAAACATCTTGGTGAGGGTTTTCTAATCTGGATAGATGATCAGCAGCTAGATTCTCGGCTCCTTTTTTATCACGTATAATGATATCAAATTCTTGAAGGAGGAGAATCCAACGAAGCAATCTCGGCTTTGCATCTTGTTTTGCAAAGAGATATTTAAGAGCCGAGTGATCCGTATACACTACGCATTTGGTCAAGATTAAGTACGGCCGAAACTTCTCAAAAGCATACACCACGGCTAATAGCTCTTTTTCTGTGGTGGTGTAATGAGTTTGAGCCTCAGTCATAGTTTTGCTTGCGTAGTGAATAGGCTGAAAGTGCTTATTTCTTCGTTGCCCTAGGACTGCACCGATAGCAAAATCACTTGCATCGCACATGAGCTCAAAAGGCAAGTCCCAGTCGGGAGCAACGAGAATGGGTGCTTCAGTAAGCTTTTTCTTCAATGTTTCAAAAGCTTCTATGCACGCAGGGGAGAAGATAAAAGGAGCATCCTTTTCATAAAGATGGGTCATAGGCCGGGCGATTTTAGAAAAATCTTGAATGAATCTACGATAGAAACCGGCATGACCTAAAAAACTCCTAATACCTTTGACGGTAGTAGGATGAGGTAATTTAGCAATAACATCGACTTTTGCTCTATCAACCTCAATCCCGTTCTTGGAAATCTTATGGCCAAGGACAATGCCTTCTTTGACCATAAAGTGACTTTTCTCCCAGTTTAGACAAAGATTGGTGTCTTCACACCTTTGAAGCATTTTATCTAAATGGGAGAGACATGATTGAAAAGAATCCCCAATGACTGAGAAGTCATCCATAAACACTTCCATTGTTTCCCCGATCATGTCGTGGAAAATGGCCATCATACATCGTTGGAACGTGCGAGGAGCATTACATAAGCCAAAAGGCATACGTTTGTAGGCAAAAGTTCCGTATGGGCAAGTGAATGTGGTCTTCTCTTGATCCTGTGGATCAATAGGATCTGAAGTAACCCGAGAAACCATCAAGGAAACAATAGTATTCGTTCCCTACTAATCTCTCAAGCATCTGGTCCATGAAGGGTAGAGGAAAATGGTCTTTACGGGTGGCGTCATTTAACTTACGATAGTCAATACACACACGCCATCCCGTAACCAAGCGAGTTGGAATTAACTCGTTATCTTCATTAGTGACAACAGTAATGCCACCCTTTTTCGTAACACAATGAATTGGGCTGACCCAAGGACTGTCTGAGATCGGGTAAATCAATCCGGCATCAAGAAGTTTGATAACCTCTTGTTTGATAACATCATGGATTTTCGGATTCACTCGCCTCTCGATGTTGAACTGCGGGTTTGAAATCATCCTCCATCAAGATTTTATGAGTACAAAACTCAGGATTTATACCTTTGATGTCGGAGAGTTTCCAAGCAATTGCTTGCTTGTGTGACTTCAAGATTTTAATGAGAGCAGCTTTTTCATCTTTACTCAAATCTCGAGCAATAATGACGGGTAATTTATCATCACCCTCAAGGAATGCATACTCAAGATGAGGAGGTAAGTCCTTAAGCTCAACCTCAGGAAATTCATCAGTTTTCTCAACTGACTTGATTTCCTTGTTATGAAGTTTGATGGGAGGGAGAGGAGGAGAAGTGTCCAGATTTGACAATTTCTCAAGAAGAATATCTCCCTCCAGATTAATCTCATTTTGATTAATCTCAACTGGGATTGAATCACTAGGGTGAGGGGTTGATGATGGATCATCATTGAGCAACTTCTCAATAAGAAGTATATCCCCTTCGATATCAATTGGAGCGTGATCAATTTCCCAAGGCACAGAATCACTAGCCAAGTATGCTTCAATCTCATCTAAGATGAAGTCGCTTCCCTTAAACGGAGTGAGAGAAGGAGTAGAATTGGCTATGATAGGTTGAGAAGATGTGGTGGAATCCCCACTCACAGAATTATGAGAATAACCAAGAACTTCTTGAGAGTACTCGTCAGAAGCAACATCAATGATATCTATTCGGTTAACCGATTCAGAATCATAATTTGCGGAGTACCTCGAAGTTTGGTCAAGGTTGAAGGTGACAGCTTCATTACCAACACGCAATGTGATTTCTTGCTCAAATACATCTATGAGAGCGCGGCCCGTTCTCAGGAATCCTCGACCAACAATGAGAGGAACCCGATGATCGGCATCAAAATCAACAACCACGAAGTCAGCTGGAAAATGGAACTTTCCTACTTTCACAAATACGTCCTCAGCAATGCCAAGAGGACGGGATATGGAACGATCGGCAAGCTCGAGAGTCATGCATGTAGGAGTGAGTTCCGGAAGAGAAAGTTTCTTCCATACTGAATATGGCATAAGATTAATGCTTGCACCAAGATCTGCTAGGGCAAAGCATTCAACCATTCTTGGGAATACACAAGGTAAGAGAAATTTCCCAGGATCTCCAAGCTTTTCTGGAAGCTTCTTCAGATGACTAGAGCGAGTTCTCGTTAAGAGGATTCTTAGCCATTTCAAACAGCTTTTCCTTATTGCTTAACATGTGCTTGAGAGTTGATGCAAACTTGGGCATCAACATGATAGCATCCGCAAAGCTTATGTCAAAGTGTAACTCTTGGAAAATTTGGAAAAATTTGTCCATTTGATGACTAGCTTTTTCACGGAGCTTTTGCTCATTCAAACGCGATGGATAAGGAATAGAATATTTGGATTTCTGATTCTCAACAGGAGCTACAGGAGGTTCAAATACAACTCCTTGATTTGATTTGGGTTTCTGTACCACTTGAGGTTGGACTACCGAAGGTTGGACGTGTGGTACCGTGGGCTAGAATAATGAACCTTGTCCGTTGTTTCCTTGGTAACTTGACTCATTGCCACAGGAGGAGGGGGCATTGGAGTCGTAGGTCCATTGTGTTTTGGAGGTTCACTGTCCACTACCTTAGGGAGAGAAGAAGAAGAAGAGGTAGTAGGAACAGCAGGTCCAGTGTATGAAACACCACTTTGGGTTGTGATCGCCTTGGCATAAGCCCCTCGGGTTAGCAATCGTGTTGCTCGGTAAAGTACCTGAGCCCGAGGGTCGATCATTTAAAGACTTCTTCAGATCGCAATCTGACGACCAACAACCGGTTCATTTCATCTTGGGATTTCATGAACTGCCTAACTCATCGATGATGGTCCGGAGGAGTAATGACGGTAGGAGCTGGAGGGACAATTTGAGGCCGTATGTTTTGATTATAGCCAAAATTCCCTTGATTAGGATTCATATTCCCATGAAATTGATTCCCTCGATTGAAATGGTTTTGATGAAGGTTTCCTTGATGTTGGAAACCTTGATTGGGTCCAGGATAGAAATTAACTTGGTTTTGATAACCTTGGTTCATTCTTGGTTGGTTTTGATTCCGGTTTTGCATGTTGTGATTCTGGTTAAAACCGGGTGGTGCCTGATTAGTGTTAGCACGGTAGTGTGGTTCATTTTGAGGACGGTATTGATTACCTCCTTGCTGTGAACTACCTGCTAGAGCATTGGCTTCAAAAGGACTACCATCGGTGGCAGTACAATTGTAATAAGCATGAGGACCACCACAAGTGACACAACTTTCAACTTTCTTCACTTCAGCATGTGTGGGTGTCTGAGTGAAGGTCACTTTCTTCTGGTTAGCAAGAACCAAAGCCTGAACAATGTCTGTGAGTTTATCAATCTTAGCATCGGTGCTAGATGTACTCACGGGGAATGAAGAAGAAGAAGGTCCAGATTAGACGATATGTCTTAGCTCTGAAAGGACGGACTTGAGATTTGTTCTCAATGATCTGCAAGGCCTCTTTGGTGGTCTTGCTCAGGAAATTACCTCCTGCGGAGGCATTCAAAGAATCTTGATTGGCCTGATTGAGACCATTGTAGAAAGTATCCATTTGCATTAACTCGGTAAAACCGTGATGCGGACACTTGCGAAGCAACTCTTTGTAACGATCCCATGCCTCCCCGAATGATTCATCAAATCTCTGAGAAAATTTCATTATCTCATTCTTAAGACTTGTGGTTCGGGATGGAGGATAGAACTCGTTAACGAACTTGGTGACAAGATCTTCCCATGTCTCTATAGAACGAGGGGGTTGTTTCTCAAGCCAATTCAGGGCTTGTCCCTCTAGAGAAAATGGGAACAGAAGAAGCTTGATAGCTTCATGTGGGACATTCTTATACTTGATGGTAGATGCTATCTTGTTAAACCATCGAATGTGTGCATGAGGATCATCCCGCTCAAAACCATAGAATTGGCTTTGGGTTACTAGATTAAGCAACCCGGTTTTGAGCTCGAAAGTGTCAGCCACGATGGCTGGAACAACAATGGCATCTCCGTAACCCTCGATGGGTGCTTGGAGAAGCTCATTCATGGGTTTGTCTTCTGCCATTTCGACAGGAGGTGGTGGTGGTAGACGTTCCTCAGTCACGGCTGAAGGAGCTGAACGTCCTCTACGTCTACGAGGAATGTTTCCAAGTTCTGAAAGTGGACTTGTAGAACTGGAAGAACGAGTGCGCATGCACTATGTATAAAAATCAATTTTCAAAACAAATGAGGCAAAACACAAGTGAACTTAACCAATAATCACAAATGAAATGGCTTCTTTGAAAAAGGTACACCAAATCACAAGTGACACAAAGGCAAGTTTTAAATCTGATGTTCGGGAACTTATTAATGGTCGCACCCCCGGTTAGGTAGTGCACTGCCTTGATTTGCGGTGGTTGATTTTTATGTATATGTTAAGTACCACTGAAAAGACGTAGGTAAGATTTGTGCAGATGGGTTCAAAAACTTTTGGACAATATTTTTGTTATCGTCCCGTTTAACCAAATCGTATCTCTTCAAGAATCACCTTAAAAGAGAATACAAAATAGAAAACGTTCCGATTGTTTTGTTGTTTTATGTTTTTTTGGAGTTTTTAACACTTTAGGAAAAGTGCTAATGAACTTTTTTGATTTTCTTATAACTTTACAAAAACTTTTTACAAATGGTAGGTATGTGCAACAATGGATCTGAAAATGGCTAAACACACGCTAAAGCCTCCCCGGCAGCGGCGCCAAAATTTGATCTGTGCTGAAAACAGTCAAGCTACCTCACACAAACCGGCCACTTGTGAATGGCCGACCGTAAGAAGCTTAAAACCGCTTAAAACACAAATACAATGAAGTCCAGGAGAATATAGTGAATTCCCGGGTCGTTAAGTCCCACGGAGACTCAATGGTGTGTAAAACACAAACTCAGACGATAGAATGATCACTAAGGATAGTGATCGGAAAGGATTTGGATAGAATATTACACTACTGAAAAAGGTTATAAATTAAAGCGACTTAAATACAAATTAAGAAGATTAAAAAGATAAAAGATATTAAATAAACGCTATCACTATATTTAAAGTGATGAACGTTTAAAACCTAAGACTTACGTTTAAATAAAAATTTACGTAAACGTACAAAATAAAAAGTGAAACTTATACAATATAAATCCTAAAAATATGAAAAATACATTTTTACAATCCTAATGATAAAAGAAAATTTATAGAAAAAGAAAATTATTTTTACAACTATTTATTTAATTATTATTAATTAAAAACTATTTATAACTATTTATAAATACTCTAAAATATAAGAAAATACAAAATTAACCTAGAAAAATGAAATTATAACTTAGAAAAATCTAAAATATGATAAAACTTATTTTAAAACTGAAAATATATTTTTTTGACTTTTTATGTATTTATTATTAATTTAAAACTATTTAAAACTAATTAAAATGCTAGAAAATACTTTTTAAACTAAGAAAATTATGGAAAAATACTTTTTATGACTTTTACATTTATCTTAACTTAATAAAAATGAAAAATTATTTTTTTTGAGACTTTTCTTAATTTATTAGTATTAAAAGCTATTTAAAAATGCCTAAAAACTGTTTTTAATTAAGAAAAATAGCAAACAGTTATGAAAAATTATGAAAATTTCAGGAAAAGTCTATTTTAATATGTAGAATCTAGGAAAAATAGAAAAACATGGACTTGTGTGGAGAAATATGCAACTGCAGTAGCAACTGCTTATTAATAAGCACTTGAAATAAGCTAGAAGGACACAACAAGCACCAAACTGATACACAAGCTAAAATAAGCTATAAGAACTCTAATTCAACTAGAAACAACAAACCATAACCTCTGAATTGCAATTTAGCACAGATTTGATGTTTGAGCTTAATGAGCAAAACAGATTTTAGTAAGCTACTTTGAGCTTATGCACAGAACACAAAATAAGCTAAAACTGAAAAGCAATGAATGGAACTTGTATAAGACCTGGTTGACTACCTAGAAACAAAAGATGAGATCAAGATAGGCTAACATGAGCTTGTGAGAAGCTTTTCAAAACCGACAAACAATGAGTAAAACTCGTTAATCTTGAGTGACTTGGGACAAAATGATAAGCACAAGCAGGCCTAGTAAATAAGCTGAAAATGGAAATTTTAAACTTGGAACTTAAAAAGGACCAGGTTAACTATCCAAAGATCTAAAAATCACAGGTTATGGTCAACTAATAAGCTCTATAGGAGCTTATGATTTAGCTAGTAAAACTGGTGCACAGGGCACTTTGACTTTTCTAAAAACCAAATAGGTTGACTTTTATGAAGTTTGGATTGATTCTAAGCACTGATTGTGTAGTATTAAGCTAAAGTATGATTGAATTAAGTTAAGTTGACAGGATATAAGCTGCTGTAATGAAGTTTGACACTTTAACAACTAACAGTTAACTAGTTAAATAGGATTAAAAGTATTTTTGACTTTTGAACTAATGACCACTGGTTTTCTTGCTTGTACTGAGTTATTAAGAACTAGTATGACATGTAACAACCAAGAACAAAGTCTGCAACAATCTGTTACACAGAGAACTACACAAATCCAAACACACCTAATGAGACTGTTTTGGAACTTTTTCAAAGAGTTTCAAAGATTCAAAACATTCTACTGATAACAAACTTTATAATATCAATTACTAGGACTAAAGAAACACTAAATGACAGCAATAACCACATAGAACTGAGAAATTATAACTATGCTAATAAAACTGTCAAGATGAGAATTTTTTACTAACTACCAATTAAAAAGAACAAGCTACTGGTTTTAATGTTTAATATGACTTAACTATCACTAATGAACAATAATCAACAGATATTAAAGCTACTGAATAAGCAAAATAGTGAAATGCCAAATTCAACAAAGAGCTTACAAGTGGCTTTGAACTTAGAACACAGAACTGAGAACTTGTAAACATCTCCTAAAGCTTACCAATAAGCTACTAACCCAAGGCCATCCATAATACACCTTGCTCCAGCTGTGAACACCTTCTCCAAGTGATTTTTTATTTTTCACCTATTTAATTGGTATTTTTGTGATTTTTGATTTTTGATGCTAGACTGAATTTTTGGATATCTAAAAGCTTGATTAAGCTTTCTAGGAGCTTAAGTGACCTATTCTAGTCCATACAAACAACTGAAAACATCATTTGAACCAACATGAGATTTTTTGAAAATGAGGAAAATTGCATAAGCTGAAATACAATTTGATACTTGAATTAAAGTTTCACAAAAGCTTTCTTATAACAATAGAACTTGAAATACAGAGTTTGAAGATAAAAACATACACTTAAAACTTAAAAATGCTTAAAACGACAATAAAAACTTAAATTACACTAGATACTAAGATACATTGCATTTTCCTCCCTATATAATGACTTTTCAAACTCCCCATGTGCTTCTGATTGAATCCCACTTCATCTGAGCCCTTGAATCACTGAAATGAATCAAAACCGTCCAAGTGGATATTTGGCGCCAAATTTCTTCAAAGCAGGTTTTAGCTTTAATGAGGGTTTGGTTTGAGTCAATTAAAGGATTTGGAGTTTAGAGGAGGTGGAGGGGACATAGTATGGGAGGGGTGTTGAAAATGTGGTGAAAACCAGGACTGGTTTTGAGATATCAGCTATGGGAGAGATGGAGCTACAGTAACAGTGGTATTTGGGCGCGTTTTTTCTCTTGGTTTGACTTTTTGTTGACCGGGGCTTAATAATACGGGGTCCAAGGTTCAAGTTCAAGCCAAAGGGTTCAAGGCCAAGGGGTCAAGTGATGTTGGGCTTGTTGGGTTGGATAGTGGATTGGGCTTGTTTTTGTTATTAAAGGATCCGTTTGGTTTTAGCTTAGTATACAAGGACTAAAAAATGTAATTCGACCAAACTTCAAGGACTGAAAGTGATATTTTTCCAATGCTCTCACAAGGACCAAACTTGACAACTTTTGATAGAACAAGTATCCTTTTTGCATAAAATCCATTTTTGAAAGGTCCAAGGACTAAATTTGCAATTTTCCAAAGTTTAGGGACCTTTCTTGCCAATTGACCAAAGAATCATTCAAGGATCATTTTAAACAACTTAGAATACTTCAGGGACCTTGAATGATAAATTTCCACATTTTTGAATTCCAGGGACTAGATTTGACAACTTTTAAAACTTGGGGACTAAAACTGCCAATTTTGCAAACTTGAATCATTTTTCATCTGATTTTGATATTTTTGCATTTAAAACACATAAAACACTGATTTGTGATATTTTGATCATTTTGATGTGTTTCTGAGTGTTTTCAGATGTTTTTGCAGTTTAGATTATTCAAAAATGATGAGTATTTAGACACTCATCAATCCCCCACACTGAGATATTGCTAGTCCCTAGCAATGATTTGAGAAAACTTTTGATGGATTTGAAAAACTCTTTACCAAAAGCCATCACTTCTGGAGTAGCCAATTGTTTTGATTCAAGTAAGAACCTTGGTACAACGATAACCAAATGATTTATTGGCAAATCATAAACCATATAACGGATTTGATTTTCTCTTTACCAGAAGCCGTACCCTTCTGGACTAGCCAACTCTTAGATAAATTATCAGGATTATCTTTGGTGAGCTGAATACCAATTATGGTTTTTCCACTGCCTTTACCACAAGCCATAACCTTGCGGGCTAGCCAACTCTTCACTTTTTAGGATATGGTGAGTTGAGAACCATACAATTTTGGGCAAATTGCAAGCCATATAAACGGATTTGAGAAATCTTTACCAAGAGCCGTTTGCTCCTGGATTAGCCAATCCTTTTGTCTTACAGACAAGGCGGACTGATAACCAAGATGAGTAAGTGTAGAACACTTACTCCAAAAAAAAAAAAAATTTGGCCAAAAACGGGGGAATTGGGTAGATAATATATGAAATTCGTGAGAATTCCCCCCCACACTTAGAAATGAATATTGCCCTCAATATTCAAAGTACCGGCGGTTATGCCGAAACAAAGAACGTAAAAGGGAAATATTACGGCCATTTTTTAGAAAGGATTTTTTTTTTTTTTTTTTTTTTAGAATGAGAATATACAATAGCGTGGGGAAACTCCCCCACACTAGGGTGGTAGAAAGAGGGTAAGAAGACAGAATTATGGGTGAAAACCCATATGATGCGTGCTAATGTTTTTGATTACCGAGTCACTAGCTTGACTCGATCCCCGCATTCATTGGTTTATGGGGAATGTTTGTAAATCCGGGACAACCACAGGGGGAATGTCCTCTCCAAAGTAATGCTTAACTCGATGACCATTCACTTTAAAATTAGGACCATCGGGTTGAGATAACTCAACGGTACCATAAGGATAAACCTTAGCAATAGTGAATGGACCAGACCAGCGGGACTTAAGCTTTCCCGAGAAAATCTTCAATCTGGAATTGAAAAGAAGGACTCGATCACCAACGTTGAAAACGCGGTTTTTGATTTTAGAGTCATGAATCTTCTTTGTCTTTTGTTTATAGATCAAAGAGTTCTCGTATGCTTGATCACGAAGTTCATTTAGTTCATTCATTTGAACTTTTCTGTGATCACCAGCTGTCTGTATATCGAAGTTTGCATGCTTCAAGGCCCAGTATGCCTTGTGCTCTAACTCAATCGGAAGATGACATGCCTTTCCGTACACTAGCTTGTATGGAGTACACCCGATGGGTGTTTTGTAAGCTGTACGAAAAGCCCAGAGTGCGTCATCTAGCTTATCCGACCAGGAGGCACGGTTTTCGCAACCGTCCTCTCCGAATTCTTTAATACCACGGTTTGAAACTTCCACCGCCCACTTGTTTGGGGTGGTATGCGATAGAGAGACGGTGGGTAACACCATACTTTTGCATGACTCTTTCAAATTGGTCATTGCAGAAATGTGTACCACGATCACGATTATCGCTCGGAGTTCCAAACCTGGCAAACAGAGATTTCAAAAATTTCACAACAACTCGGGCATCATTGGTGGGTAGAGCTTTTGCTTCAACCCATTTTGACAGATAGTCAACAGCCACGAGTATGTACTTGTTACCACGAGAAGATGGAAATGGCCCCATAAAATCAATTCCCCATATGTCAAGTATCTCACAAACTTGAATGGCATTTTGTGGCATTTCATTCCTTTGAGAGATATTACCATGACGTTGACAAGCGTCACAAGTTTTAACATAATCGTGGGCATCTTTATAGATTGTGGGCCAATAAAACCCGGAATCAAACACCTTTTTCGCGGTGTAGTTTGGACTATGATGGCCCCCGGTGGGTCCAGCATGGCAAGCTTTGAGAATGTCAAGAGCTTCTTGTCCATAAACACACCGTCGGATGACTTGATCCGCACAGATTTTGAATAAGAAAGGGTCGTCCCAGAAATAGTGTTTAACATCCTTGAAGAATTTGTTCTTCTGCTGGGTCGACATCCCTTTCACAATGAAGTTACCCGCATGGTAATTTGCAAAGTCAGCAAACCATGGGGTGGTAGAATTTCCACGAAAAGAAACCGCATTAAGTGTCTCGAGAGGAAATGTTTCATTTATTTCCTTTTTCTCGAAAACATCTTGGTGAGGGTTTTCTAATCTGGATAGATGATCAGCAGCTAGATTCTCGGCTCCTTTTTTATCACGTATAATGATATCAAATTCTTGAAGGAGGAGAATCCAACGAAGCAATCTCGGCTTTGCATCTTGTTTTGCAAAGAGATATTTAAGAGCCGAGTGATCCGTATACACTACGCATTTGGTCAAGATTAAGTACGGCCGAAACTTCTCAAAAGCATACACCACGGCTAATAGCTCTTTTTCTGTGGTGGTGTAATGAGTTTGAGCCTCAGTCATAGTTTTGCTTGCGTAGTGAATAGGCTGAAAGTGCTTATTTCTTCGTTGCCCTAGGACTGCACCGATAGCAAAATCACTTGCATCGCACATGAGCTCAAAAGGCAAGTCCCAGGTCGGGAGCAACGAGAAGGGGTGCTTCAGTAAGCTTTTTCTTCAATGTTTCAAAAGCTTCTATGCACGCAGGGGAGAAGATAAAAGGAGCATCCTTTTCATAAAGATGGGTCATAGGCCGGGCGATTTTAGAAAAATCTTGAATGAATCTACGATAGAAACCGGCATGACCTAAAAAACTCCTAATACCTTTGACGGTAGTAGGATGAGGTAATTTAGCAATAACATCGACTTTTGCTCTATCAACCTCAATCCCGTTCTTGGAAATCTTATGGCCAAGGACAATGCCTTCTTTGACCATAAAGTGACTTTTCTCCCAGTTTAGACAAAGATTGGTGTCTTCACACCTTTGAAGCATTTTATCTAAATGGGAGAGACATGATTGAAAAGAATCCCCAATGACCGAGAAGTCATCCATAAACACTTCCATTGTTTCCCCGATCATGTCGTGGAAAATGGCCATCATACATCGTTGGAACGTGCCAGGAGCATTACATAAGCCAAAAGGCATACGTTTGTAGGCAAAAGTTCCGTATGGGCAAGTGAATGTGGTCTTCTCTTGATCCTGTGGATCAATAGGGATCTGAAAGTAACCCGAGAAACCATCAAGGAAACAGTAGTATTCGTTCCCTGCTAATCTCTCAAGCATCTGGTCCATGAAGGGTAGAGGAAAATGGTCTTTACGGGTGGCGTCATTTAACTTACGATAGTCAATACACACACGCCATCCCGTAACCAAGCGAGTTGGAATTAACTCGTTATCTTCATTAGTGACAACAGTAATGCCACCCTTTTTCGGAACACAATGAATTGGGCTGACCCAAGGACTGTCTGAGATCGGGTAAATCAATCCGGCATCAAGAAGTTTGATAACCTCTTGTTTGATAACATCATGGATTTTCGGATTCACTCGTCTCTGATGTTGAACTGCGGGTTTGAAATCATCCTCCATCAAGATTTTATGAGTACAAAACTCAGGATTTATACCTTTGATGTCGGAGAGTTTCCAAGCAATTGCTTGCTTGTGTGACTTCAAGATTTTAATGAGAGCAGCTTTTTCATCTTCACTCAAATCTCGAGCAATAATGACAGGTAATTTATCATCACCTTCAAGGAATGCATACTCAAGATGAGGAGGTAAGTCCTTAAGCTCAACCTCAGGAAATTCATCAGTTTTCTCAACTGACTTGATTTCCTTGTTATGAAGTTTGATGGGAGGGAGAGGAGGAGAAGTGTCCAGATTTAACAATTTCTCAAGAAGAATATCTCCCTCCAGATTAATCTCATTTTGATTAATCTCAACTGGGATTGAATCACTAGGGTGAGGGGTTGATGATGGATCATCATTGAGCAACTTCTCAATAAGAAGTATATCCCCCTCAATATCAATTGGAGCGTGATCAATTTCCCAAGGTACAGAATCACTAGCCAAGTATGCTTCAATCTCATCTAAGATGAAGTCGCTTCCCTCAAACGGAGTGAGAGAAGGAGTAGAATTGGCTATGATAGGCTGAGAAGATGTGGTGGAATCCCCACTCACAGAATTATGAGAATAACCAAGAACTTCTTGAGAGTACTCGTCAGAAGCAACATCAATGATATCTATTCGGTTAACCGATTCAGAATCATAATTTGCGGAGTACCTCGAAGTTTGGTCAAGGTTGAAGGTGACAGCTTCATTACCAACACGCAATGTGATTTCTTGCTCAAATACATCTATGAGAGCGCGGCCCGTTCTCAGGAATCCTCGACCAACAATGAGAGGAACCCGATGATCGGCATCAAAATCAACAACCACGAAGTCAGCTGGAAAATGGAACTTTCCTACTTTCACAAATACGTCCTCAGCAATGCCAAGAGGACGGGATATGGAACGATCAGCAAGCTCGAGAGTCATGCATGTAGGAGTGAGTTCCGGAAGAGAAAGTTTCTTCCATACTGAATATGGCATAAGATTAATGCTTGCACCAAGATCTGCTAGGGCAAAGCATTCAACCATTCCTGGGAATACACAAGGTAAGAGAAATTTCCCAGGATCTCCAAGCTTTTCTGGAAGCTTCTTCAGGATGACTGCAGAGCAGTTCTCGTTAAGAGGAGTCTTAGCCATTTCAAACACCTTTTCCTTATTGCTTAACATGTGCTTGAGAGTTGATGCAAACTTGGGCATCAGCATGATAGCATCCGCAAAGCTTATGTCAAAGTGTAACTCTTGGAAAATTTGGAAAAATTTGTCCATTTGATGACTAGCTTTTTCACGGAGCTTTTGCTCATTCAAACGCGATGGATAAGGAATAGAATATTTGGATTTCTGATTCTCAACAGGAGCTACAGGAGGTTCAAATACAACTCCTTGATTTGATTTGGGTTTCTGTACCACTTGAGGTTGGACTACCGAAGGTTGGACGTGTCGGTGCTGTGGGCTAGAATAATGAACCTTGTCCGTTGTTTCCTTGGTAACTTGACTCATTGCCACAGGAGGAGGGGCATTGGAGTCGTAGGTCCATTGTGTTTGGAGGTTCACTTGTCCACTACCTTAGGAAGAGAAGAAGAAGAGGTAGTAGGAACAGCAGGTCCAGTGTATGAAACACCACTTCGGGTTGTGATCGCCTTGGCATCGCCCATCGGGTTAGCGATCGTGTTGCTCGGTAAAGTACCTGAGCCCGAGGGTCGATCATTTAAAGACTTCTTCAGATCAGCAATCGGTGACCAACAACCGGTTCATTTCATCTTGGGATTTCATGAACTGCTTCAGTAACTCATCAGATGATGGTCCTGGAGGAGTAATGACGGGAGGAGCTGGAGGGACAATTTGAGGCCGTATGTTTTGATTATAGCCAAAATTCCCTTGATTAGGATTCATATTCCCATGAAATTGATTCCCTCGATTGAAATGGTTTTGATGAAGGTTTCCTTGATGTTGGAAACCTTGATTGGGTCCAGGATAGAAATTAACTTGGTTTTGATAACCTTGGTTCATTCTTGGTTGGTTTTGATTCCGGTTTTGCATGTTGTGATTCTGGTTAAAACCGGGTGGTGCCGATTAGTGTGCACGGTAGTGTGGTTCATTTTGAGGACGGTATTGATTACCTCCTTGCTGTGAACTACCTGCTAGAGCATTGGCTTCAAAAGGACTACCATCGGTGGCAGTACAATTGTAATAAGCATGAGGACCACCACAAGTGACACAACTTTCAACTTTCTTCACTTCAGCATGTGTTGGTGTCTGAGTGAAGGATACTTTCTTCTGGTTAGCAAGAACCAAAGCCTGAACAATGTCTGTGAGTTTATCAATCTTAGCATCGGTGCTAGATGTACTCACGGGGGGTGAAGAAGAAGAAGGTCCAGCATTAGACTGATATGTCTTAGCTCTGAAAGGACGGACTTGAGATTTGTTCTCAATGATCTGCAAGGCCTCTTTGGTGGTCTTGCTCAGAAATTACCTCCAGCGAGGCATTCAAAGAATCTTGATTGGCCTGATTGAGACCATTGTAGAAAGTATCCATTTGCATTAACTCGGTAAAACCGTGATGCGGACACTTGCGAAGCAACTCTTTGTAACGATCCCATGCCTCCCCGAATGATTCATCAAATCTCTGAGAAAATTTCATTATCTCATTCTTAAGACTTGTGGTTCGGGATGGAGGATAGAACTCGTTAACGAACTTGGTGACAAGATCTTCCCATGTCTCTATAGAACGAGGGGGTTGTTTCTCAAGCCAATTCCGGGCTTGTCCCTCAAGAGAAAATGGGAACAGAAGAAGCTTGATAGCTTCATGTGGGACATTCTTGTACTTGATGGTAGATGCTATCTTGTTAAACCATCGAATGTGTGCATGAGGATCATCCTGCTCAAAACCATAGAATTGGCTTTGGGTTACTAGATTAAGCAACCCGGTTTTGAGCTCGAAAGTGTCAGCCACGATGGCTGGAACAACAATGGCATCTCCGTAACCCTCGATGGGTGCTTGGAGAAGCTCATTCATGGGTTTGTCTTCTGCCATTTCGACAGGAGGTGGTGGTGGTAGACGTTCCTCGATCCGGCTGAAGGGAGTGAACGTCCTCTACGTCTACGAGGAATGTTTCCAAGTTCGAAAGTGGACTTGTAGAGCTGGAAAAACGAGCAGTGCGCATGCACTAAATATAAAAATCAATTTTCAAAACAAATGAGGCAAAACACAAGTGAACTTAACCAATAATCACAAATGAAATGGCTTCTTTGAAAAAGGTACACCAAATCACAAGTGACACAAAGGCAAGTTTTAAATCGGATGTTCGGGAACTTATTATGGTCGCACCCCCAGTTAGGTAGTGCACTTTGCCTTGATTCGGTGGTTGATTTTTATGTATATGTTAAGTACCACTGAAAAGACGTAGGTAAGATTTGTGCAGATGGGTTCAAAAACTTTTGGACAATATTTTGTTATCGTCCGTTTAACCAAATCGAATCTCTTCAAGAATCACCTTAAAAGAGAATACAAAATAGAAAACGTTCCGATTGTTTTGTTGTTTTATGTTTTTGGGTTTTTAACACTTTAGGAAAAGTGCTAATGAACTTTTTGATTTTCTTATAACTTTACAAAAAACTTTTACAAATGGTGGTATGTGCAACAATGGATCACGAAAATGGCTAAACACTGCGCTAAAGCCTCCCGGCGCGGCGCCAAAATTTGATCTGTCTGAAAACAGTCAAGCTACTCACACAAACCGGCCACTTGTGAATGGCCGTGCTAAACCGTAGAAGCTTAAAACGCTTAAAACACAAATACAATGAAGATCTAGAGGAATATAGTGGATTCCCGGGTCGTTAAGTCCCACGGAGACTCAATGGTGTGTAAAACACAAACTCAGACGATAGAATGATCACTAAGGATAGTGATCGGAAAGGATTTGGATAGAATATTACACTACTGAAAAAGGTTATAAATTAAAGCGACTTAAATACAAATTAAGAAGATTAAAAAGATAAAAGATATTAAATAAACGCTATCACTATATTTAAAGTGATGAACGTTTAAAACCTAAGACTTACGTTTAAATAAAAATTTCGATAACGTACAAAATAAAAAGTGAAATTTATACAATATAAATCCTAAAAATATGAAAAATACATTTTTACAATCCTAATGATAAAAGAAAATTTATAGAAAAAGAAAATTATTTTTACAACTATTTATTTAATTATTATTAATTAAAACTATTTATAACTATTTATAAATACTCTAAAATATAAGAAAATACAAAATTAACCTAGAAAAATGAAATTATAACTTAGAAAAATCTAAAATATGATAAAACTTATTTTAAAACTGAAAATATATTTTTTGACTTTTATGTATTTATTATCAATTTAAAACTATTTAAAACTAATTAAAATGCTAGAAAATACTTTTTAAACTAAGAAAATTATGGAAAATACTTTTATGACTTTTACATTTATCTTAACTTAATAAAAATGAAAAATTATTTTTTTTGAGACTTTTCTTAATTTATTAGTATTAAAAGCTATTTAAAAATGCCTAAAAACTGTTTTTAATTAAGAAAAATAGCAAACAGTTATGAAAAATTATGAAAATTTCAGGAAAAGTCTATTTTAATATGTAGAATCTAGGAAAAATAGAAAAACATGGACTTGTGTGGAGAAATATGCAATCTAGTTGTACAACTTGCTTATTAATAAGCATTTGAAATAAGCTAGAAGGACACAACAAGCACCAAACTGATACACAAGCTAAAATAAGCTATAAGAACTCTAATTCAACTAGAAACAACAAACCATAACCTCTGAATTGCAATTTAGC
The DNA here is from genome assembly GCA_910596185.1 of Chrysanthemum makinoi. Taxonomy (NCBI): domain Eukaryota; kingdom Viridiplantae; phylum Streptophyta; class Magnoliopsida; order Asterales; family Asteraceae; genus Chrysanthemum; species Chrysanthemum makinoi. Next base: position 109,861,428 of record OU343223.1, read on the forward strand.
ACAGATTTGATGTTTGAGCTTAATGAAGCAAAAGAGATTTTAGTAAGCTACTTTGAGCTTATACGAACACAAAAATAAGCTAAATGCCCTAGTGCTTGAAAAGCAATGAATGGAACTTGTATAAGACCTGGTTGACTACCTAGAAACAAAAGATGAGATCAAGATAGGCTAACATGAGCTTGTGAGAAGCTTTTTCAAAACCTGACAAACAATGAGTAAAACTCATGGTTAAAGTCCCATGAAGTGACTTGGGACAAAATGATAAGCACAAGCAGGCCTAGTAAATAAGCTGAAAATGGAAATTTTAAACTTGGAACTTAAAAAGGACCAGGTTAACTATCCAAAGATCTAAAAATCACAGGTTATGGTCAACTAATAAGCTCTATAGGAGCTTATGATTTAGCTAGTAAAAGGTGCCAGGGCACTTTGACTTTTCTAAAAACCAAATAGGTTGACTTTTATGAAGTTTGGATTGATTCTAAGCACTGATTGTATGTATTAAGCTAAAGTATGATTGAATTAAGTTAAGTTGACAGGATATAAGCACAAGTAATGAAGTTTGACACTTTAACAACTAACAGTTAACTAGTTAAATAGGATTAAAAGTATTTTTGACTTTTGAACTAATGACCACTTGTTTTCTTGCTTGTCTGAGTTATTAAGAACTAGTATGACATGTAACAACCAAGAACAAAGTGCAACAATCTGCTTACAGAGAACTACACAAATCCAAACACACCTAATGAGACTGTTTGGAACTTTTTCAAAGAGTTTCAAAGATTCAAAACATTCTACTGATAACAAACTTTATAATATCAATTACTAGGACTAAAGAAACACTAAATGACAGCAATAACCACATAGAACTGAGAAATTATAACTATGCTAATAAAACTGTCAAGATGAGAATTTTTTTACTAACTACCAATTAAAAAGAACAAGCTACTGGTTTTAATGTTTAATATGACTTAACTATCACTAATGAACAATAATCGACAGATATTAAAGCTACTGAATAAGCAAAATAGTGAAATGCCAAATTGAACAAAGAGCTTACAAGTGGCTTTGAACTTAGAACACAGAACTGAGAACTTGTAAACATCTCCTAAAGCTTACCAATAAGCTACTAACCCAAGGCCATCCATAATACACCTTGCTCCAGCTGTGAACACCTTCTCCAAGTGATTTTTTTATTTTTCACCTATTTAATTGGTATTTTTGTGATTTTTGATTTTTGATGCTAGACTGAATTTTTGGATATCTAAAAGCTTGATTAAGCTTTCTAGGAGCTTAAGTGACCTATTCTAGTCCATACAAACAACTGAAAACATCATTTGAACCAACATGAGATTTTTGAAAATGAGGAAAATTGCATAAGCTGAAATACAATTTGATACTTGAATTAAAGTTTCACAAAAGCTTTCTTATAACAATAGAACTTGAAATACAGAGTTTGAAGATAAAAACATACACTTAAAACTTAAAATGCTTAAAACGACAATAAAAACTTAAATTACACTAGATACTAAGATACATTGCATTTTCCTCCCTATATAATGACTTTTCAAACTCCCCATGTGCTTCTGATTGAATCCCACTTCATCTGAGCCCTTGAATCACTGAAATGAATCAAAACCGTCCAGTGGATATTTGGCCAAATTTCTTCAAAGCAGGTTTTAGCTTTAATGAGGGTTTGGTTTGAGTCAATTAAAGGATTTGGAGTTTAGAGGAGGTGGAGGGGACATAGTATGGGAGGGGTGTTGAAAATGTGGTGAAAACCGGACTGGTTTTGAGATATCACTATGGGAGATGGAGCTACGATAATGTGGTATTTGGGCGTTTTTCTCTTGGTTTGACTTTTGTTGACCGGGCTTAATACGGGGTCCAAGGTTCAAGTTCAAGCCAAAGGGTTCAAGGCCAAGGGGTCAAGTGATGTTGGGCTTGTTGGGTTTGGATAGTTGGGCTTGTTTTGTTATTAAAGGATCCGTTTGGTTTTAGCTTAGTATACAAGGACTAAAAATGTAATTCGACCAAACTTCAAGGACTGAAAGTGATATTTTTCCAATGCTCTCACAAGGACCAAACTTGACAACTTTTGATAGAACAAGTATCCTTTTTGCATAAAATCCATTTTTGAAAGGTCCAAGGACTAAATTTGCAATTTTCCAAAGTTTAGGGACCTTTCTTGCCAATTGACCAAAGAATCATTCAAGGATCATTTTAAACAACTTAGAATACTTCAGGGACCTTGAATGATAAATTTCCACATTTTTGAATTCAAGGGACTAGATTTGACAACTTTTAAAACTTGGGGACTAAAAGCGCCAATTTTGCAAACAAGAATCATTTTTCATCTGATTTTGATATTTTTGCATTTAAAACACATAAAACACTGATTTGTGATATTTTGATCATTTTGATGTGTTTCGAGTGTTTTCGATGTTTTTGCAGTTTAGATTATTCAAAAATGATGAGTATTTAGACACTCATCAATCCCCCACACTGAGATATTGCTAGTCCCTAGCAATGATTTGAGAAAACTTTTGATGGATTTGAAAAACTCTTTACCAAAAGCCATCACTTCTGGAGTAGCCAATTGTTTTGATTCAAGTAAGAACCTTGGTACAACGATAACCAAATGATTTATTGGCAAATCATAAACCATATAACGGATTTGATTTTCTTTACCGAAGCCGTCTCCTGGACTAGCCAACTATTAGATAAATTATCAGAATTATCTTTGGTGAGCTGAATACCAATTATGGTTTTCCACTGCCTTTACCACAAGCCATAACCTTGCGGGCTAGCCAACTCTTCACTTTTTAGGATATGGTGAGTTGAGAACCATACAATTTTGGGCAAATTGCAAGCCATATAAACGGATTTGAGAAATCTTTACCAAGAGCCGTTTGCTCTAGGATTAGCCAATCCTTTTGTCTTACAGACATGGCGGACTGATAACCAAGATGAGTAAGTGTAGAACACTTACTCAAAAAAAAATTTTGGCCAAAAACGGGGGAATTGGGTAGATAATATATGAAATGCGTGAGAATTCCCCCCCACACTTAGAAATGAATATTGCCCTCAATATTCAAAGTACCGGCGGTTATGCTGAAACAAAGAACGTAAAAGGAAATATTACATTTTTTAGAAAGGATTTTTTTTTTTAGAATGAGAATATACAATAGCGTGGGGAAACTCCCCCACACTAGGGTGGTAGAAAGAGGGTAAGAAGACAGAATTATGGGTGAAAACCCATATGATGCGTGCTAATGTTTTTGATTACCGAGTCACTAGCTTGACTCGATCCCCGCATTCATTGGTTTATGGGGAATGTTTGTAAATCCGGGACAACCACAGGGGGAATGTCCTCTCCAAAGTAATGCTTAACTCGATGACCATTCACTTTAAAATTAGGACCATCGGGTTGAGATAACTCAACGGTACCATAAGGATAAACCTTAGCAATAGTGAATGGACCCACCAGCGGGACTTAAGCTTTCCAGAAAATCTTCAATCTGGAATTGAAAGAAGGACTCGATCACCGACGTTGAAAGCGCGGTTCTTGATTTTGGAGTCATGAATCTTCTTTGTCTTTTGTTTATAGATCAAAGAGTTCTCGTATGCTTGATCACGAAGTTCATTTAGTTCATTCATTTGAACTTTTCTATGATCACCGGTACTGTATATCGAAGTTTACATGCTTCAAGGCCCAGTATGCCTTGTGCTCTAACTCAATCGGAAGATGACATGCCTTTCCGTACACTAGCTTGTATGGAGTACACCCGATGGGTGTTTTGTAAGCTGTACGAAAAGCCCAGAGTGCGTCATCTAGCTTATCCGACACAGGGAGGCACGGTTTTCGCCAACCGTCCTTCTCCGAAGAATTCCTTTTAATACCACGGTTTGAAACTTCCACTGCCACTTGTTTGGGGGTGGTATGCGTAGAGGCGGTGGGTAACACCATACTTTTGCATGACTCTTTCAAATTGGTCATTGCAAAAATGTGTACCACGATAACAGCGATTATCGCTCCTGGAGTTCCAAACCGGGCAAAAAGAGATTTCAAAAATTTCACAACAACTCGGGCATCATTGGTGGGTAAAGCTTTTGCTTCAACCCATTTTGACAGATAGTCAAAGCCACGCAGTATGTACTTGTTACCACGAGAAGATGGAAATGGCCCCATAAAATCAATTCCCCATATGTCAAGTATCTCACAAACTTGAATGGCATTTTGTGGCATTTCATTCCTTTGAGAGATATTACCATGACGTTGACAAGCGTCACAGGTTTTGACATAATCGTGGGCATCTTTATAGATTGTGGGCCAATAAAACCCGGAATCAAACACCTTTTGGCGGTGTAGTTTGGACTATGATGGCCCCGGTGGGTCCAGCATGGCAAGCTTTGAGAATGTCAAGAGCTTCTTGTCCATAAACACACCGTCGGATGACTTGATCCTTGACAGATTTTGAATAAGAAGGGGTCGTCCCAGAAATAATGTTTAACATCCTTGAAGAATTTGTTCTTCTTTTGGGTCGACATCCCTTTCACAATGAAGTTACCCGCATGGTAATTTGCGAAGTCAACAAACCATGGGGTGGTAGAATTTCCACGAAAAGAAACCGCATTGAGTGTCTCGAGAGGAAATGTTTCATTTATTTCCTTTTCTCGAAAACATCTTGGTGAGGGTTTTCTAATCTGGATAGATGATCAGCAGCTAGATTCTCGGCTCCTTTTTTATCACGTATAATGATATCAAATTCTTGAAGGAGGAGAATCCAACGAAGCAATCTCGGCTTTGCATCTTGTTTTGCAAAGAGATATTTAAGAGCCGAGTGATCCGTATACACTACGCATTTGGTCAAGATTAAGTACGGCCGAAACTTCTCAAATGCATACACCACGGCTAATAGCTCTTTTACTGTGGTGGTGTAATGAGTTTGAGCCTCATCATAGTTTTGCTTGCGTAGTGAATAGGTGAAAAGTGCTTATTTCTTCGTTGCCCTAGGACTGATCCGATAGCAAAATCACTTGCATCGCACATGAGCTCAAAAGGCAAGTCCCAGGTCGGGAACAACGAGAATGGGTGCTTCAGTAAGCTTTTTCTTTAATGTTTCAAAAGCTATGATGCACTCGGGGGAGAAGATAAAAGGAGCATCCTTTTCAAGAAGATGGGTCATAGGCCGAGCGATTTTAGAAAAATCTTGTATGAATCTACGATAGAAACCGGCATGACCTAAAAACTCCTAATACCTTTGACGGTAGTAGGATGAGGTAATTAGCAATAACATCGGACTTTTGCTCTATCAACCTCAATCCCGTTCTTTGAAATTTTATGGCCAAGGACAATGCCTTCTTTGACCATAAAGTGGCTCTTCTCCCAGTTTAGACAAAGATTGGTGTCTTCACACCTTTGAAGCATTTTATCTAAATGGGAGAGACATGATTGAAAAGAATCCCCAATGACCGAGAAGTCATCCATAAACACTTCCATTGTTTCCCCGATCATGTCGTGGAATATGGCCATCATACATCGTTGGAACGTGCCAGGGGCATTACATAAGCCAAAAGGCATACGTTTGTAGGCAAAAGTTCCGTATGGGCAAGTGAATGTGGTCTTCTCTGATCCCGTGGATCAATAGGGATCTGAAAATAACCCGAGAAACCATCAAGGAAACAATAGTATTCGTTCCCTGCTAATCTCTCAAGCATCGGGTCCATGAAGGGTAGAGGAAAATGGTCTTTACGGGTGGCGTCATTTAACTTACGATAGTCAATACACACACGCCATCCCGTAACCAAGCGAGTTGGAATTAACTCGTTATCTTCATTAGTGACAACAGTAATGCCACCCTTTTTCGTAACACAATGAATTGGGCTGACCCAAGGACTGTCTGAGATCGGGTAAATCAATCCGGCATCAAGAAGTTTGATAACCTCTTGTTTGATAACATCATGGATTTTTGGATTCACTCGTCTCTGATGTTGAACTGCGGGTTTGAAATCATCCTCCATCAAGATTTTATGAGTACAAAACTCAGGATTTATACCTTTGATGTCGGAGAGTTTCCAAGCAATTGCTTGCTTGTGTGACTTCAAGATTTTAATGAGAGCAGCTTTTTCATCTTCACTCAAATCTCGAGCAATAATGACGGGTAATTTATCATCACCTTCAAGGAATGCATACTCAAGATGAGGAGGTAAGTCCTTAAGCTCAACCTCGGAAATTCATTCAGTTTTCTCAACTGAATTGACTTCCTTGTTATGAAGTTTGATGGGAGGGAGAGGAGGAGAAGTGTCCAGATTTGACAATTTCTCAAGAAGAATATCTCCCTCCAGATTAATCTCATTTTGATTAATCTCAACTGGAATTGAATCACTAGGGTGAGGGGTTGATGATGGATCATCATTGAGCAACTTCTCAATAAGAAGTATATCCCCCTCAATATCAATTGGAGCGTGATCAATTTCCCAAGGCACAGAATCACTAGCCAAGTATGCTTCAATCTCATCTAAGATGAAGTCGCTTCCCTCAAACGGAGTGAGAGAAGGAGTAGAATTGGCTATGATAGGTTGAGAAGATGTGGTGGAATCCCCACTCACAGAATTATGAGAATAACCAAGAACTTCTTGAGAGTACTCGTCGGAAGCAACATCAATGATATCTATTCGGTTAACCGATTCAGAATCATAATTTGCGTACCTCGAAGTTTGGTCAAGGTTGAAGGTGACAACTTCATTACCAACACGCAATGTGATTTCTTGCTCAAATACATCTATGAGAGCGGCCCGTTCTCGAGGAATCCTCGACCAAAAATGAGAGGAACCCGATGATCGGCATCAAAATCAACAACCACGAAGTCAGTTGGAAAATGGAACTTTCCTACTTTCACAAATACGTCCTCAGCAATGCCAAGAGGACGGGATATGGAACGATCTGCAAGCTCGAGAGTCATGCATGTAGGAGTGAGTTCTGGAAGAGAAAGTTTCTTCCACACTGAATATGGCATAAGATTAATGCTTGCACCAAGATCTGCTAGGGCAAAGCATTCAACCATTCATGGGAATACACAAGGTAAGAGAAATTTCCCAGGATCTCCAAGCTTTTCGGAAGCTTCTTCGAGGATGACTGCAGGCGGTTCTCGTTAAGAGGGGTCTTAGCCATTTCAAACAGCTTTTCCTTATTGCTTAACATGTGCTTGAGAGTTGATGCAAACTTGGGCATCAGCATGATAGCATCCGCAAAGCTTATGTCAAAGTGTAACTCTTGGAAAATTTGGAAAAATTTGTCCATTTGATGACTAGCTTTTTCACGGAGCTTTTGCTCATTCAAGCGCGATGGATAAGGAATAGAAGATTTGGATTTCTGATTCTCAACAGGAGCTACAGGAGGTTCAAATACAACTCCTTGATTTGATTTGGGTTTCTGTACCACTTGAGGTTGGACTACCGAAGGTTGGACGTGTGCGGTACTTCGTGGGCTAGAATAATGCACTTTGTCCGTTGTTTCCTTGGTAACTTGACTCATTGCCACGCGAGGAGGGGCATTGGAGTCGTAGGTCCATTGTGTTTTGGAGGTTCACTGTCCACTACCTTTGGGAGAGAAGAAGAAGAAGAGGTAGTAGGAACAGCAGGTCCAGTGTATGAAACACCACTTCGGGTTGTGATCGCCTTGGCATCGCCCCTCGGGTTAGCGATCGTGTTGCTAAGGTAAAGTACACGAGCCCGAGGGTCGATCATTTAAAGACTTCTTGAGATCAGCAATTTGACTGACCAACAACCTGTTCATTTCATCTTGGGATTTCATGAAACGCTTCATAACTCATCGGATGATGGTCCTGGAGGGGTAATGACGGGAGGAGCTGGAGGGACAATTTGAGGCCGTATGTTTTGATTATAGCCAAAATTCCCTTGATTAGGATTCATATTCCCATGAAATTGATTCCCTCGATTGAAATGGTTTTGATGAAGGTTTCCTTGATGTTGGAAACCTTGATTGGGTCCAGGATAGAAATTACCTTGGTTTTGATAACCTTGGTTCATTCTTGGTTGGTTTTGATTCCGGTTTTGCATGTTGTGATTCTGGTTAAAACCGGGTGGTGCCTGATTAGTGTTAGCACGGTAGTGTGGTTCATTTTGAGGACGGTATTGATTACCTCCTTGCTGTGAACTACCGGCTAGAGCATTGGCTTCAAAAGGACTACCATCGGTGGCAGTACAATTGTAATAAGCATGAGGACCACCACAAGTGACACAACTTTCAACTTTCTTCACTTCAGCATGTGTTGGTGTCTGAGTGAAGGATACTTTCTTCTGGTTAGCAAGAACCAAAGCCTGAACAATGTCTGTGAGTTTATCAATCTTAGCATCGGTGCTAGATGTACTCACGGGGGGTGAAGAAGAAGAAGGTCCAGCATTAGACTGATATGTCTTAGCTCTGAAAGGACGGACTTGAGATTTGTTCTCAATGATCTGCAAGGCCTCTTTGGTGGTCTTGCTCAGGAAATTACCTCCCGCGGAGGCATTCAAAGAATCTTGATTGGCCTGATTGAGACCATTGTAGAAAGTATCCATTTGCATTAACTCGGTAAAACCGTGATGCGGACACTTGCGAAGCAACTCTTTGTAACGATCCCATGCCTCCCCGAATGATTCATCAAATCTCTGAGAAAATTTCATTATCTCATTCTTAAGACTTGTGGTTCGGGATGGAGGATAGAACTCGTTAACGAACTTGGTGACAAGATCTTCCCATGTCTCTATAGAACGAGGGGGTTGTTTCTCAAGCCAATTCCGGGCTTGTCCCTCTAGAGAAAATGGGAAAGAAGAAGCTTGATAGCTTCATGTGGGACATTCTTGTACTTGATGGTAGATGCTATCTTGTTAAACCATCGAATGTGTGCATGAGGATCATCCCGCTCAAAACCATAGAATTGGCTTTGGGTTACTAGATTAAGCAACCAGGTTTTGAGCTCGAAAGTGTCAGCCACGATGGCTGGAACAACAATGGCATCTCCGTAACCCTCGATGGGTGCTTGGAGAAGCTCATTCATGGGTTTGTCTTACTGCCATTTCGACAGAGGTGGTGGTGGTAGACGTTCCTCATCCGCGGTGAAGGAGCTGAACGACCTCTACGTCTACGAGGAATGTTTCCAAGTTCAGAAAGTGGACTTGTAGAACTGGAAGAACGAGTGCGCATGCACTATGTATAAAAATCAATTTTCAAAACAAATGAGGCAAAACACAAGTGAACTTAACCAATAATCACAAATGAAATGGCTTCTTTGAAAAAGGTACACCAAATCACAAGTGACACAAAGGCAAGTTTTAAATCGATGTTAGGGAACTTATTAATGGTCGCCCCCCATTAGGTAGTGCGCGCCTTGATTTGCGGTGGTTGATTTTTATGTATATGTTAAGTACCACTGAAAAGACGTAGGTAAGATTTGTGCAGATGGGTTCAAAAACTTTTGGACAATATTTTTGTTATCGTCCCGTTTAACCAAATCGTATCTCTTCAAGAATCACCTTAAAAGAGAATACAAAATAGAAAACGTTCGGATTGTTTTGTTGTTTTATGTTTTTTAAGTTTTTAACACTTTAGGAAAAGTGCCAATGAACTTTTTGATTTTCTTATAACTTTACAAAAACTTTTTACAAATGGTGGGTATGTGCAACAATGGATCTGAAAATGGCTAAACACACGCTAAAGCCTCCCGCCGGCGCCAAAATTTGATCTCTTTGAAAACAGTCAAGCTTACCTCCACAAACCGGCCACTTGAATGGCCGACGTAAGAAACTTAAAGCGCAAACACAAATACAATGAAGTCAGAGAATATAGTGAATTCCCGGTCGTTAAGTCCCGGAGACTCAATGGTGTGCAAAACACAAACTCAGACGATAGAATGATCACTAAGGATAGTGATCGGAAAGGATTTGGATTAGAATATTACACTCTTTGAAAAGGTTATGGAAATTAAAGCGACTTAAATGCAAATTAAGAAGATTAAAAAGATAAAAGATATTAAATAAACGCTATCACTATATTTAAAGTGATGAACGTTTAAACCTAAGACTTACGTTTAAATAAAAATTTACGTAAATCGCACAAAATAAAAAAGTGAAACTTATACAATATAAATCCTAAAATATGAAAAATGACATTTTTGGACAATCCTAATGATAAAAAGAAAATTATATAGAAAAAGAAAATTATTTTTACAACTATTTATTTAATTATAATTAATTAAAAACTATTTATAACTATTAAATAATACTCTAAAATAAAAGAAAATACAAAATTAAGGCTAGAAAAATGAAATTATAATTCTTAGAAAAATCTAAAATACTGATAAAACTTAATTTTAAAACTGAAAAATATATTTTTGACTTTTTATTATTTAATTATTAATTTAAAACTATTTAAAACTAATTAAAATGCTAGAAAATACTTTTTAAAACTAAACTTGAAAATTATGGAAAAATACTTTTATGACTTTGAAAAATACAAATCTGATAACTAATTTTAAAACAGAAAAAATTATTTTTTGAGACTTTTCTTAATTATTTATTAGTAATTAATTACTATTTAAAAATGCCTAAAAACTGCTTTTAATTATAGAAAAATAGCTAAAACGTTATGAAAAATTATGAAAATTTTCTAGGAAAATCCTATTTTAATATGATGACTAGGAAAAATAGAAAAACATGGACTTTGAAAATATGCAACTGCAAGAGCTGCTTATTAATAAGCACTTGAAATAAGCTAGAAGGACACAACAAGCACCAAACTGATTTTTTTCTAAAACTAAGCTATAAGAACTCTAATTCAACTAGAAACAACAAACCATAACCTCTGAATTGCAATTTAGCACAGATTTGATGTTTGAGCTTTTGAAAAAACAGTTTTAGTAAGCTATATAATGAAACTTTAATAAAGAGCTTATGCAAAACACAAATAAGAAAGCTTACCAAAAAGCAATGAAACTTGGGATGAGCTAAAATGAAATAAGCTACACAGAAACAAAAGATGAGATCAAGATAAGCTAACATGAAGCTTGTGAGAAGCTTTTCAAAAACCCTTACGAAAAACAGTAAAACTCTAGAAAACTTGGGACAAAATGATAAGCACAAGCAGGGCTTGTTGCGACTAGCAAACAAGCTCCAAAATGGAAATTTTAAACTTGAACTTAAAAGGACCAGGTTGGCTATCCAAAGAACCAAGAACACAAGGTTATGGTCAACTAATAAGCTCTATGCAGCTTATCATTTAGTTAGTAAAACTGTGCACTTAAAAAAAAAGCACACCAAACAAGTGAGAAATAAGAACTAGCATTTTTTCTATTTTTCTAAAACCAAAGACTAATACCCCAAGAGATTGCTGAAAACTTAGTTATGAAAAGTTCCAATTTTATTCAAAAACGATTCTATCAATTTTGACTTTTGAGTATTAAGCTAAAGTTGATGATTTTGAATTCTTAAGTTAATAATATGTTAATGTGATATAAGCTAAATGAAGTTTGACAACTTTAACAACTAACACAAGATCTAAGATCTAGTTGTAAAACCCAACAGTAGGATAAGATAAAATCAAATGTATTTTGACTTTTGAACTAATGACCTGGTTTTCTTGCTTGTACTTGAGTTATTAAGAACTAGTATGACATGTAACAAACCAAGAACAAACTCTCTTGTTCAACAATCAACTGCTGAAATGAGAACTACAAAAACCAAACACACCTTTTATGACGTGACTTTATGAACTTTTCAAAAGTTTCAGATTCAAAACATTTCTTGATAACCATGAACTTGATTTGGACGCCTTGTATATCAATTACTAGGACTAATGAAGAAATACTAAACAACAATAACCACATAGAACTCGAAAATTATCAAAATGCTAATAAAACTGTCAAGATGAGAAAATTTTTAAACTACCAATTAAAAAGAACAAGCTACTGGTTTTAATGTTTAATATGACTTAACTATCACTAATGAACAATAATCAACAGATATTAAGCTAATTGAAGCAACAATAGTGAAATGCCAAATTGGTTAACAAAGAGCTTACAAATGGTTCCAACTTAGACAACGCAGAACCCAGAACTTGTAAACACCCTATAAGCTTACCACTAAGCTACTAACCCAAGGCCATCCATAATACACCTTGCTCCAGCTGTGAACACCTTCTCAAAGTGATTTTTATTTTTCACCTATTTAATTGGTATTTTTGTGATTTTTGATTTTTTCTAAACTGGATTTTCAAGATATCTAAAAGCTTTTAATGAGCTTTCTAGGAGCTTAAGTGATCTATTCTAGTCCATACAAACAACTGAAAACAACATTTGAACCAACATGAGATTTTTGAAAATAAGGAAAATTGCATAAGCTGAAATAATTTAATTGGATGATACTTAAATTAAAGTTTCACAAAAGCTTTCTTATAACATAGAACTTAAAATAAAGTTTGAAGATTAAAACATACACTTAAAACTTAAAAATGCTTAAACGACAATAAAAACTTAAAATTACACTAGATACTTGATACATTGCATCTTTCTCTCCCTTTTATAGACTTTTTGCATCATGAGACTGAATCTATCCCACCACACTTGAGCCCTTGGATCACTCAAATGAATCAAAACCGTACACTTGTGATTTTGGCGCCAAATATCTTCAAAGCAGGTTTGAGCTTTAATGAGGATTTGGTTTGAGTCAATTAAAGTTTTGGAGTGTTTAGAGGAGGTGGAGGGACATAGTATGGGAGGGTGTTGAAAATGTGGTGAAAACCACTCTGGTTTTGAGATATCAGACATGGGAGAGATGGAGCTAAGCGATGCAGTGGTATTTGGCGTTAGCTTGGTTTGACTTTATTTTGACCGGGGCTATAATATACAAAGGGGTCAAAAGGTTGTGGTTCAGAATGGGGTTCAAGTGATGGGGCTTGTTGGGTTGATTGGATGGGCTTGTTTTTGTTATTAAAGGATCCGTTTGGTTTAGAGCAAATACAAGGACCAAAAGTGTAATTGACCAAACTTCAAGGACGAGTGATATTTTTCAAATGCTCTCACAAGGACCAAACTTGACAACTTGATAGAACAAGTATCCCTTTTTGCATAAAATCCATTTTAAAAGGTCCAAGGACTAAATTTGCAATTTTCCAAAGTTTAGGGACCTTTCTTGCCAATTGACCAAAGAATCATTCAAGGATCATTTTAAACAACTTAGAATACTTCAGGGACCTTGAATGATAAATTTCCACATTTTTGAATTCCAGGGACTAGATTTGACAACTTTTAAAACTTGGGGGACTAAAACTGCCAATTTTGCAAACTTGAATCATTTTTCATCTGATTTTGATATTTTGCATTTAAAACACATAAAACACTGATTTGTGATATTTTGATCATTTTGATGTGTTTACGAGTGTTTTCAGATGATTTTGCAGTTTAGATTATACAAAAATGATGAGTATTTAGACACTCATCAATCCCCACATCTTGAGATATTGCTAGTCTCTAGCAATGATTTGAGAAAACTTGATGGATTTGAAAAACTCTTTACCAAAAGCCATCACTTCTGGAGTAGCCAATTGTTTTGATTCAAGTAAGAACCTTTGGTACAACGATAACCAAATGATTTATTGGCAAATCATAAACCATATAACGGATTTGATTTTCTTTACCAGAAGTACCTTAAGACTAGCCAACTCTTAGATAAATTATCAGATTATCTTTGGTGAGCTTTATACCAATTATGGATTTTCCACTGCCTTTACCACAAGCCATAACCATGCGGGCTAGCCAACTCTTCACTTTTTAGGATATGGTGAGTTGAGAACCATACAATTTTGGGCAAATTGCAAGCCATATAAACGGATTTGAGAAATCTTTACCAAGAGCCGTTTGCTCTAGGATTAGCCAATCCTTTTGTCTTCAGAAATGGCGGATTGATAACCAAGATGAGTAAGTGTAAACACTTACTCCAAAAAATTTTGGCCAAAAACGGGGAATGGGTAGATAATATATAAAATTCGTGAGAATTCCCCCCCACACTTAGAAATGAATATTGCCCTCAATATTCAAAGTACCGCGGTTATGCTTGAAACAAAGAACGTAAAAGGGAAATATTACGGCCATTATTTAGAAGAGATTTTTTTAGAATGAGAATATACAAACATGTGGGGCAAACTCCCCACACTAGGGTGGTAGAAAGGGGATAAGAAGACAGAATTATGGGTGAAAACCCATATGGTGCGTGCTAATGTTTTTGATTACCGAGTCACTAGCTTGACTCGATCCCTGCATTCATTGGTTCATGGGGAATGTTTGTAAATCCGGGACAACCACAGGGGAAATGTCCTCTCCAAAGTAATGCTTAACTCGATGACCATTCACTTTAAAATTAGGACCATCGGGTTGAGATAACTCAACGGTACCATAAGGATAAACCTTAGCAATAGTGAATGGACCGGACCAGCAAGGGACTTAAGCTTTCCGAGAAAATCTTCAATCTTGAATTGAAAAGAAGGACTCGATCACCAACGTTGAAAACTCGGTTCTTGATCTTGGAGTCATGAATCTTCTTTGTCTTTTGCTTGTAGATCAAAGAGTTCTCGTAAGCTTGATCACGAAGTTCATTTAGTTCATTCATTTGAACTTTTCTATGATCACCGGTATCTGTATATCAAGTTTGCATGCTTTAAGGCCCAATATGCCTTGTGCTCTAGCTCAATCGGAAGATGACATGCCTTTCCGTACACTAGCTTGTATGGAGTACACCCGATGGGTGTTTTGTAAGCTGTCGCACTAAAAGCCAGTGCGTCATCTAGCCTTATCCGACCGAGGATGCACGATTTTAAGCCTCTGTCCTTTCAAGAATCCTTTTAATACCACGGTTTGAAACTTCCACCTGCCCTTTGTTTGGGGTGGTATGCGAGTGGAGAGACGGTGGGTAACACCATACTTTGCATGACTCTTTCAAATTGGTCATTACAAAATGTGTACCACGATCACTGATTATCGCTCTGGAGTTCCAAACCTGGAAAAAAGAGATTTCAAAAACTTCACAACAACTCGGGCATCATTGGTGGGTAAAGCTTTTGCTTCAACCCATTTTGACAAATAGTCAACAGCCACAAGTATGTACTTGTTACCACGAGAAGATGGAAATGGCCCCATAAAATCAATACCCCATATGTCAAATATCTCACAAACTTGAATGGCATTTTGTGGCATTTCATTCCTTTGAGATATATTTCCATGACGTTGACAAGCGTCACAGGTTTTGACATAATCGTGGGCATCCTTATAGATTGTGGGCCAATAGAACCCGGAATCAAACACCTTTTTGGCGGTGTAGTTTGGACTATGATGGCCCCGGGTCCGGCATGGCAAGCTTTGAGAATGTCAAGAGCTTCTTGTCCATAAACACACCGGCGGATGACTTGATCCGCATTATTTTGAACAAGAAATGGTCGTCCCAGAAATAATGTTTAACATCTTTGAAGAATTTGTTCTTCTGTTGGGTCGACATCCTTTCACAATGAAGTTACCGCATGGTAATTTGCAAAGTCGAAACCATGGGGTGGTAGAATTTCCACGAAAAGAAATCGCATTGAGTGTCTCGAGAGGAAATGTTTCATTTATTTCCTTTTTCTCGAAAACATCTTGGTGAGGGTTTTCTAATCTGGACAGATGATGATCAGCTGATTCTCGGCTCCTTTTTTTATCACGTATAATGATATCAAATTCTTGGAGGAGGAGAATCCAACGAAGCAATCTCGGCTTTGCATCTTGTTTTGCAAAGAGATATTTAAGAGCCGAGTGATCCGTATACACTACGCATTTGGTCAAGATTAAGTACGGCCGAAACTTCTCAAATGCATACACCACGGCTAATAGCTCTTTTACTGTGGTGGTGTAATGAGTTTGAGCCTCATCATAGTTTTGCTTGCGTAGTGAATAGGCTGAAAATGCTTATTTCTTCGTTGCCCTAGGACTGCACCGATAGCAAAATCACTTGCATCGCACATGAGCTCAAAAGGCAAGTCCCAGTCGGAAGCAACGAGAATGGGTGCTTGATAAGCTTTTTCTTCAATGTGTCAAAAGCTATGATGCACTCGGGTGAGAAGATAAAAGGAGCATCCTTTTCAAGAAGATGGGTCATAGGCGAGGGCGATTTTAGAAAAATCTTGAATGAATCTCGATATAGAAACGGCATGACCTAAAAATCTCCTAATACCTTTGACGGTAGTAGGATGAGGTAATTTAGCAATAACATCAACTTTTGCTCTATCTACCTCAATCCCGTTCTTTGAAATCTTATGGCCAAGGACAATGCCTTCTTTGACCATAAAGTGGCTCTTTTCCCAGTTTAGACAAAGATTGGTGTCTTCACACCTTTGAAGCATTTTATCTAAATGGGAGAGACATGATTGAAAAGAATCCCCAATGACCGAGAAGTCATCCATAAACACTTCCATTGTTTCCCCGATCATGTCGTGGAAAATGGCCATCATACATCGTTGGAACGTGCCGGGAGCATTACATAAGCCAAAAGGCATACGTTTGTAGGCAAAAGTTCCGTATGGGCAAGTGAATGTGGTCTTCTCTTGATCATTTGGATCAATAGGGATCTGAAAGTAACCCGAGAAACCATCAAGGAAACAATAGTATTCGTTCCCGGCTAATCTCTCAAGCATCTGGTCCATGAAGGGTAGAGGAAAATGGTCTTTACGGGTGGCGTCATTTAACTAACGATAGTCAATACACACACGCCATCCCGTAACCAATCGAGTTGGAATTAACTCGTTATCTTCATTTGTGACAACAGATAATGCCACCCTTTTTGAACACAATGAATTGGGCGACCCAAGGATGCGAGATCGGGTAAATCAATCCTACATCAAGAAGTTTGATAACCTCTTGTTTGATAACATCATGGATTTTTGGATTCACTCGTCTCGATGTTGAACTGCTTGGTTTGAAAGTCATCCTCCATCAAGATTTTATGAGTACAAAACTCGAGATTTATACCTTTGATGTCGGAGAGTTTCCAAGCAATTGCTTGCTTGTGTGACTTCAAGATTTTAATGAGAGCGGCTTTTCATCTTTACTCAAATATCGAGCAATAATGACAGGTAATTTATCATCACCTTCAAGGAATGCATACTCGAGATGAGGAGGTAAGTCCTTAAGCTCAACCTCGGGAAATTCTTCAGTTTTCTCAACTGACTTGACTTCCTTGTTATGAAGTTTGATGGAAGGGAGAGGAGGAGAAGTATCCAGATTTGACAATTTCTCAAGAAGAATATCTCCCTCCAGATTAATCTCATTTTGATTAATCTCAACTGATTGAATCACTAGGGTGAGGGGTTGATGATGGATCATCATTGAGCAACTTCTCAATAAGAAGTATATCCCCTTCGATATCAATTGGAGCGTGATCAATTTCCCAAGTGCAGAATCACTAGCCAAGTATGCTTCAATCTCATCTAAGATGAAGTCGCTCCCTCAAAGGAGTGATAGAAGGAATAGAATTGGCTATGATAGGTTGAGAAGATGTGGTGGAATCCCCACTCACAGAATTATGAGAATAACCAAGAACTTCTTGAGAGTACTCTTGAAGGTGCAACATCAATGATATCTATTCGGTTAACCGATTCGAATCATAATTTTGCGAGTACCTCGAGTTTGGTCAAGGTTGAAGGTGACAACTTCATTACCAACACGCAATGTGATTTCTTGCTCAAATACATCTATGAGAGCACGGCCCGTTCTCAGGAATCCTCGACCAACAATGAGAGGAACCCGATGATCGGCATCAAAATCAACAACCACGAAGTCAGTTGGGAAATGGAACTTTCCTACTTTCACAAATACGTCCTCGGCAATGCCAAGAGGGCGGGATATGGAACGATCTGCAAGCTCGAGAGTCATGCATGTAGGAGTGAGTTCGGGAAGAGAAAGTTTCTTCCATATTGAATATGGCATAAGATTAATGCTTGCACCAAGATCTGCTAGGGCAAAGCATTCAACCATTCCTGGGAATACACAAGGTAAGAGAAATTTCCCAGGATCTCCAAGCTTTTCGGGAAGCTTAATAATCAGCAGAGCGAGTTCTCGTTAAGAGGAGTCTTAGCCATTTCAAACAGCTTTTCCTTATTGCTTAACATGTTCTTGAGAGTCGATGCGAACTTGGGCATCAACATGATAGCATCCGCAAAGCTTATGTCAAAATGTAACTCTTGGAAAATTGGAAAATTTATCCATTTGATGACTAGCTTTCTCACGGAGCTTTTGCTCATTCAAGCGTGATGGGTAAGGAATAGAAGATTTGGATTTCTGATTCTCAACAGGAGCTACAGGAGGTTCAAAACAACTCCTTGATTTAATTTGGGTTTCTGGACCACTTGAGGTTGGACTACCGAAGGTTGGACGTGTGCGGTACTTCGTGGGCTAGAATAATGCACTTTGTCCGTTGTTTCCTTGGTAACTTGACTCATTGCCAATGGAGGAGGGCATTGGAGTCGAGGTCCATTGTGTTTCGGAGGTTCACGTCCACTACCTTTGGAAGAAAGAAGAAGAAGGAGTAGTAGGAACAGCAGGTCCATGTATGAAACACCACTTGGTGAAGGGTTGACGCTTGGCATCGCCCTCGGGTTAGCGATCGTGTTGCTAGGTAAAGTACTGAGCAGAGGGTCGATCATTTAAAGACTTCTTCAGATCGACAATCTGTGACCAACAACCTGTTCATTTCATCTTGGGATTTCATGAACGCTTGTAACTCATCGAGATGATGGTCCGGAGGAGTAATGACAATTTGGAGAGGAGGGACAATTTGAGGCCATATGTTTTGATTATAGCCAAAATTCCCTTGATTAGGATTCATATTCCCATGAAATTGATTCCCTCGATTGAAATGGTTTTGATGAAGGTTTCCTTGATGTTGGAAACCTTGATTGGGTCCAGGATAGAAATTACCTTGGTTTTGATAACCTTGGTTCATTCTTGGTTGGTTTTGATTCCGGTTTTGCATGTTGTGATTAGTTAAAACCGGGTGGTGCCTGATTAGTGTTAGCACGGTAGTGTGGTTCATTTTGAGGACGGTGTTGATTACCTCCTTGCTGTGAACTACCGGCTAAAGCATTGGCCTCAAATGGACTACCATCGGTGGCAGTACAATTGTAGTAAGCATGAGGACCACCACAAGTGACACAACTTTCAACTTTCTTCACGGCATGTGTTGGTGTCGAGTGAAGGAGACTTTCTTTTGGTTAGCAAGAACCAAAGCTTGAACAATGTCTGTGAGTTTATCAATCTTAGCATCGGTGCTAGATGTACTCACGGGGATGAAGAAGAAGGTCCACATAGAGACCGATATGTCTTAGCTCAGAAGGACGGACCGAGATTTGTTCTCAATGATTTGCAAGGCCTCTTTGGTGGTCTTGCTCAAGAAATTACCTCCCGCGGAGGCATTCAAAGAATCTTGATTGGCCTGATTGAGACCATTGTAGAAAGTATCCATTTGCATTAATCGGGTAAAACCGTGATGAGGACACTTGCGAAGCAACTCTTTGTAACGATCCCATGCCTCCCCGAATGATTCATCAAATCTCTGAGAAAATTTCATTATCTCATTCTTAAGACTTGTGGTTCGGATGGAGGATAGAACTCGTTAACGAACTTGGTGACTAGATCTTCCCATGTCTCTATAGAGCGAGGGGTTGTTTCTCAAGCCAATTCGGGCTTGTCCCTCTAGAGAAATGGGAATCAGAAGAAGCTTGATAGATTCATGTGGGACATTCTTGTACTTGATGGTAGATGCTATCTTGTTAAACCATCGAATGTGTGCATGAGGATCATCCCACTCAAAACCATAGAATTGGCTTTGGGTTACTAGATTGAGCAACCCGGTTTTGAGCTCGAAAGTGTCAGCCACAGCGATGGTGGAACAACAATGGCCTCTCCGTAACCCTCGATGGGTGCTTGGAGAAGCTCATTCATGGGTTTGTCTTCTGCCATTTCGGCAGGAGGTGGTGGTGGTAGACGTTCCTCATCCGCGGAAGGCGACGTCCTCGTCTCTGAGGAATGTTTCCAAGTTCAGAAAGTGGACTTGTAGAAGTGGAAGAACGAGTGCGCATGCACTATGTATAAAAATCAATTTTCAAAACAAATGAGGCAAAACAACAAGTGAACTTAACCAATAATCACAAATGAAATGGCTTCTTTGAAAAAGGTACACCAAATCACAAGTGACACAAAGGCAAGTTTTAAATCGGATGTTCGGGAACTTATTAATGGTCACACCCAGTTAGGTAGTGCATGCCTTGATTTTGGTGTTGATTTTTATGTATTAATTAAGTACCACTGAAAAGACGTAGGTAATGATTTGTGCAAAGGGGTTTAAAACTTTTGGACAATATTTTGTTATCGTCCCGTTTAACCAAATATTATCTCTTCAAGAATCACCTTAAAGAGAATACAAAATAGAAAATTCCGTGTTTTGTTGTTTTATATATATTTTTTTTGAAGTTTTTAACACTTTAGGAAAAGTGTTAATGAACTTTTGATTTTAACTTTACAAAAACTTTTACAAATGGTGGGTATGTGCAATAATGGATCTGAAAATGGCTAAACACACGCTAAAGCCTCCCCGGCAGCGGCGCCAAATTTGATCTGTGGCGAAAACAGTCAATTACACAAAACCGGCCACAGTGAAGATATTAACCGTAAGCTTAAAAGCTGATTAAAAACACAAATACAATGAAGATCGAGAATACAATGAATTCAGGGTCGTTTAGTCCCGGAGACTCAATGGTGTGTCAAACAAACTCGAGGATAGAATGATCACTAAGGATAGTGATCGTAAAGGTTTTGATTAGAAATATTACACTCTGATTGATTGGAAAGGAATAGGATACAGAATTGGAAAGCACAACAATCAGATGAAAGAAACGTAAACGTAAGTTTTAAAACTCTTGTATCACGCACAAAATAAAAAGTGAAATCTAAGAAATAAAAGACCTAAAAATATGAAAATGACATTTTTGGAATCCTAAAAATAAAAGAAAATTATTAGAAAAGAAAATTATTTTTATGACTATTTAATTAATTATTATTAATTAAAAACTATTTTAACTATTTAATAAATACTCTAAATAAAAGAAAATAGGAAATAAGGCTAGAAAAATAAACTTATGAATCTGAAAAATCTAAAATACTATAAAACTAATTTTAAAACTAAAAATATATTTTTCACTTTTTTAATTTTATTACTAATTTATAACTATTTAAAATACACTTAAATACTAGAAAATATAAAATAAACTTGGAAAAATAAAATTTTAACTTTGAAAAATCTAAAATATGATAGAACTAATTTTAAAACAGAAAAGATATTTTTTATGCTTTTTAATTATGTATTACTAATTACTTACTATTTATTAACTATTTATAATTATAATAAATACTAAACAGAAAAGGAAAAATATGAAACTTTTTCTAAAAATCCTATATGATGACAAAACAAAAAGAAAATAGAAGAACAAGATTTTCTTATTAATAAGATGAAAAGAAAAATCAAAAAGCTAGAAAATCTTAAATAAACACTATCACTGTTATTTTAATTGGACTTTTTCTGGATTTTCTTTTTGAAAACTACTTTAATACTGATATAATGAAACTTTAATAAAGACAAAAATTTACAAAACACAAATAAGCTTTGTTTGTGACAAACTTATTAGCGATGAAGCTTAATGAGCTTATTTGATGGAAATAAGCTCAAACAGGCTTACAGCTGAAACAAAAGCTCAAAGTAGATTCAAACAAGCTATATGAACTATAATGAAGCTAAAAAGAACAGATAAGCACACTGAAAAGCTAGAACAAAGACAATAAGCACTTGGTTTTTACACAGAAATGGGACAAGCTTGAGGCTTCAGCCCTCTAAAAACAAGCTCAAAATGAAAACAAACTTGATACTTCAAGATGGCCAGGTTGGCTTTCCAAAGAACCAGAGAACACAATATTTGAACAACTAATAAGCTCTATGTGAGCTTATCAAGTTGGATCTATCAACTTGTCACAGGCACTATCTAGACAGTGTCCACAAAAGCATAAGAAATAAGCACTTAAAAGCGAATAAAAGAACTAGCATTTTTGTATTTTTCTTTAGCAACCAAACTTTAATATCCAATTTTTAGGCTAAAACTTATAGTTAAACCCACAGTGAAATTCCAAAGTTTATTCAAAATTGACCTTATGAAATTTTGACTTTTTTAGAACAACTAAAAAGTTGACCAAAGTGAACTTTGATCTGATCTTAAGTACTTAATATGTTATATTAAGGTGTAATAAGACTAACTTGAGCAAGATTAACAACTTTAACAAAAATCAAGATCCTATCTTTGTAAAATCCAACAGACAAGTAATGAGATGGAATCAAAAGAGATTTTGACTTTTATCCAAAGGAGAACTAGTTTTCTTGACTTGTTTAAGATAATAGGCACTCAAGTGACATAGAACAAAGACAACTGCATCTTAAAACTCTCTTGATCACAATTCAAACAAGCTAAAACAAACACCCCTTTACCTGTCTTAGAACTTTTTCATTTCAAAACGCTCACAAAATTTAAACCATGAACTTGATTTCAGACATCATATAATCATTAATTAAGACCAATTAAGCTTTAAACAACACCCACACAATAAAACTCGAAATGACCAAAATGCAATTTCAACTTTATAAAAGGAAAATTTGTAAACTATAAATTGAAAAGAACAAGCTCTTGATTTTAGGCTTAAACACATGATTATAACTAGATATCACAAAAGAAACAGAAATTGAAGCTAATTAACAAGCTGTAATAAAATGCCAAATTGGTTAAAAACTTACAAATGGATTTCAAACTATGCTGAATCAAGGACTAATGAACACCCCTATAAGCTTACCACTAAGCTACTAACCCAAGGCCATCCATAATCACCTTGCTCCACTGTGAACACCTTCTCAAAGTGATTTTTGATTTTTAGCTATTTAATTTGTATTTTTGGTGAATTTTTGATTTTGCTTCTAAACTGGATTTCAAGATATCTAATAGCTTTTATGAGCTATCTAGGAGCTTAAGTGATCTATTCTAGTCCATACAAACAACTGAAAACAACATTTGAACCAACATGAGATTTTTGAAAATAAGGAAAATTGCATAAGCTGAGATGTAATTTAATACTTAAATTAAAGTTTCATAAAAGCTTTCTTATAACATAAGAACTTAAAATCAGAGTTTGAAGATTAAAACATACACTTAAAACTTGAAAATGCTTAAAACGACAATAATAAACTTAAAATTACTCTAGATACTTGATACATTGCATCTTTCTCTCTCTTTATAGACTTTTCAGCATCCTTGATGACCTCTGAATCTTTCCCATCAAATTCTAGCCATTGGATTACTCAAACTCATCAGAACCATCCACTTGTGATTTTGGCGCCAAATATCTTCAAGGGTTTGAGCTTTGAGGATTTGGTTTGAGTCAATTAAAGTTTTGGTGTTTAGAGGAGGTGGAGGGACGTATGGGAGGGGTGTTGAAAATGTGGTGAAAACCAGGACTGGTTTTGGAGATATCAGGCATGGGAGAGGGGATGAACAGTACCTGGTATTTGAGCGCGCGTGGGTCTGGTTTGACTTTATTTTGACCGGGTTGCTAATAACAAAGGGCGGGTCAAGGTTTGGGCTTAGATGGGTTGACTTGGATTTGGGCCTATAAATTACAAAGGAATGGATTTGGTTTTAAGCTATAACAAAGGGACCAAAAGTGTAATTCATCAAACTTCAAGGACGATCTTGCAAATTTTTCAAACTTCTCACAAGGACCAAACTTGACAACTTTGATAATACAAGGACCCTTTTTTTGCATAAAATCCATTTTCAAAGGTCCAAGGACTAATTTTGCAATTTTCCAAAGTTTAGGGACCTTTCTTGCCAATTGACCAAAGAATCATTCAAGGATCATTTTTAACAACTTAAAATACTTCAGGGGCATTGAATGATAAAATTCCATATTTTGATATTTCAGGGACTAGATTTGACAACTTTTAAAACTTGGGGGACTAAAACTGCCAATTTTGCAAACTTGAATCATTTTCATCTCGAATTTGATATTTTTGCATTAAAAACTCATAAAACACTGATTTGTGATATTTTGATCATTTTGATGTGTTTAGTGTTTTTGAGATGATTTTGCAGTTTAGATTATACAAAAATGATGAGTATTTAGACACTCATCAACAACCAAGGATAAACCGCATCCAAACATATAACCACAAACCACTTATAAGAACATAGGTCATGACAAATCACTTTCAAGCATGTTCCTAACATTATGTGATTTTATTTGTCAAAAACACGATGATAAAAGCGCTTTCAACTAAGGGGAGATCAATTCTACCAATTATATTCTAGGTAGAAATACCATGCATCAACAATTAATTGCATAATTCAAAATCATCAAAAAATTACCCAAAATCTAAATCTACACAATGGGGTAACAACTTGAAGGGAAAACCCTAGAAGCCTTTGCCTATATAATTACAACAACCACTCTACAACTACAATTCTAAACCCAGTATGAACATGATGTGAAATTCATGGTTTTCAAATTATGAGAATGAAAACAAACCTAGAAGAGGTTTTCGAATGAGATTAGACAGGACGAATCTGCACAGATAATGATGATTAGAGGTGTAATTCGTGAAGGGATTTTGAAAAATAAATGTTAATCATAGTGATTTTACATACCACGAGTGTAGAAATGTATCCAGGCAACCGAAGAATTTTGAGAGAGAAAAAAGCTTTTGTTTGACTAAACTTTTGTGAGGTTTGACAAAATGACAATACGCTTCCCTTTTATCTCAAAAAACAATTTTCCTTTTTGACACATTTAGTCCTTGTATTTTACAAATCGCATAAGACACATGTTTTGACAAACCACTTCTTATTTATACCATTTTGACGCATTTGGAGATCAATGAGTTTAACAAATATATTAAGAAGACTTTGTTATGACAAGTCACATACAAAACTGTTGACTTAGACAAAACACACTTAAAAACACATAACTTATCATTATTTGGCAGATTCGATTCCTCTAAATGACATACAGCATTCTTAAGACCTTTAATATTCCTAGGGCATATTTCTCCATGATTAATGCATACAATAGCTTCAAAACCATTTCAAGCAACACATTTACCCGAGGAAGCAGTGACATACATTGAAAGAATATCTAGGAACCAATTAGTCACTTCGAAATACATACTTATCAAGAAACCATATAGAGCACATGAGAAAATACGAGAATGAAGCCCGTAATGCATAGAAAAATTTAGGCGGTTATAGCTATAGATAATTAATTCTCCCCTCAATCAATGACACGACATAGAATAATCCGAGTAGTCATTGATTGAATTTCGAACATTACGCACCTAAAATTTCTTAAAGAACATAAGTGTGAGAACAATAGGCATGTTTTTAACATAAGTTTGAACTGCGATTCGAACCATCAAAAGACTCGTGTCATTATTGAATGACATTTCTAGGACATTAGATGTTATCGATACGAAGACATACCCGTTGAATCTATTTATGTTGTTTTCTTATTTTTCAAATTTTTATGGGTCTCATGTTTTGAAAAAGAATTTTGACCTAAATTGAAAAGAAGAAAATTATTATGAAATAAAAGGATGAATTATATGATTCGAAAAAGAGAGATTTTGTTAACAAAGACTTAATTGAGTTTATGAAAGTGTTGGGATCGGTTGTTGGATCGATAAAACTTTAATCAAACTAACTTAACTAGCTTGTTAAGGTTTAACAACCTCGGATAAATCCTAAGTTATTAACAAAGAAACACGAGCAATCTTTATCAAGTACGCGGAATTTACTTAACAAAGCTAAGAAGAATAACTTTTATTATAAACTCTAAATCTGCTTTTTATGCAGATACTCTAATACAACTTTAATATAATCGAACTTCTCTCTAAAACACTAATTAACTTGTGAATTAAGTAAACTCTAAAACTCATAGTATACGTCTAATGCCAATCTAGGAGTCCTTTTATAGGCTCAAGGATATCCTAGTCGGTTTACAATTTGTAACCTTATACGACAAGTAATCTAAACATAGAATACAATACTTTCCATAGCGAATATAGCAGTTCTTTTGTTCTTCGGTACTTTGACTTGAGGTGCAGTACTTTGACTTTGTCTTTAGCGTGCTTTGACTCTTTGACTTTTCAGTACTTTCAGACTTACGGTACTTTCATATCTTCACCACTTTCATATCTTCAGTACTTTCATATCCCAACAATCCTCCCCTAACTTGAATTCTACTTGCTTGACTTCAAGTTCCTTTGTGAATGTTTCTTTAACACTTCATCTTTAGAACAGATTGTTTCTTAGTCTTTAGATTGTATCTCTGTAGTATGCGTGCTTGTCAAAGTATCTCTTAGAATTGTTCTTTCTGTGACATCCGCAAACTCCATCTTTTCAGCAACACAGCAACATATGACAATTTGTACATTAATTGAGTTTAAGTTGCATACTATTCTCATCACTTCCAGGTGTGTTAACTCCTGTGAGAGGTGAATCATTGAAAATTTAATGGATTTAGATCTCTTTACCAAAGCCATTATCTTTGGAGTAGCCAAATGTTTTGGTGTGTAAGACCATGGTACATTGATAACCATATGATTTTTAGCAAATCATCAGCTATCAACATATTTGATTTGTCTTTACCAAAGTTGTACCCTTCGGGACTAGTTAGTTCTTCTATCTAATGGTGAACTAATTACCAATAATGGATTTTCCACTTGCGCTTTACCACAAGCCATTTTCTTGTGGGCTAGCCAACTCTTCACATTAGCTGATATGGTGAGTTGATTACCATACAACTTATTAGCAAGTTGTCAACTAAAAGCAGTTTGAAATATCTTTACGAGCGTTTGCTCATGGATTAGCCAATCCTTTTGTAACCATGGTGGATTGATGACCTATTGATGTTACCATCTCAAAATCCATTTATTTCACTTAACCTTTGTTTTTCAAAATATTTGATACTTTAACAAAAGGTTTCTTTCAAAATCACTTTAGCTGGTTTAAAAACAAAGCGATGGTACTTTGATGAAAGTCACAGTTTGATCAGCTGATACTTTGAATAAAGTCTTGATTTATCAAAATAAATTATTCAATGAAATTCATACACTAGTTTACTCATCTTCTTGACAATGGTAGTCCGTTGATAAACAAATTGATAACCATGCAAGCAGTTTCATTATCCTCTTCTACTTCCAATCCGTGCTCTAGCATTCTTCTCATGAATTTCGCTCATTTGTGAGAGGGTATCTTCTATTTGCAAACATGTGTATCATTGTTCCATTTTCCAGCTCTAAAACATGAACTCGGACTCTTCAAAGAATCTCCGACAAACAATTTCCCAGTTTTCTTGATTCTTCCATATATCATTAGTGCTTTCCTCTTGAGTTTCCCATGCGGTTTGTAAGATCTCCAGTAAAACTAAGCCAATCCTTCTAATGGATTATGTTCAAAATAAGCTTTCAGCCACGTGATATAGATAGAATAAGTCCACTCTATCTATAATGTGCAATAAATCCCATAGCCTATTGAAAACTTTGAAGCTTTCATCTTCTTTATGAAAAATCATATAATCTCCATCTTTAGATTTCACAACTTCAAAAGCACTAATCGAGATCGTTCATCTTCATGTCGGCATCTTCTTTTGAATAATCAAAATCAACTTGTTCGAGATAATTTCTTAATGCATCTCTAGTCTGGATCTTAATTCAACTATTTCTTTCTTTGAGAACTGTCTATCTATAACTTCAGTTTTCCTTTTTCTTTTTAAACTCTTCTTCCTTTCTTCTTGATCCAAGAGCTTCTTCTAAAATCTTTGATGCTGGAACACTCTTCTTATAAGCTACGTCTCGATCATATAGTCGTTTCATATCAACATAGTTCAACTTACGCAATCCTTTATATCCTCGACCTTTCAAATAAGCCATCATAGCATTTCCGTCTTTAGCTAAATTAGGTCTTCTTGGCATATATCTAACGAGGGTAGGTGGTGTAATGGTTCATCAGCTTCAACATTCAATTCCTCTTGCAACTTCTTAGCTACTTCTCTACTTTGAGCTTCTCGACTTCTTGGTACTCTTTATCTTTAGCATTTAACTCTTCTTGAAGCTTTCTAGCAGCTGGCTTCATTCCTAGCAACTTCAATTTCTCTAATTTCTGCTAAAGTAAGTTTTTTCTTCTTTACTTCTACTAGAACACCTTTCCCTTTATCCTTAGGATCAATGCGGGTTGAGAAGTTCTTTATTGTTCTTCTTCTTGCACTTCTCGAATAGTAACACCACCTCTTGGTTGTGATAAATCTTCTAAAATTGTAGCAATGAACTCATCATCACTTGCAGAATGAATAGGTTTGAGTGTAGCTTCCTCCTCTTGTATAACAGTTGTAGAAGGACCAACTTCCTCTTCAAAATTCAATACTCTTGGAGTTATTACCTCTTGTCTAAAGTATCTTGCAAGCGATACTTTTGTTGTTGATACCTTGATCATCAGTATCTTGAACTTGAACTTGTTCCTCTTGTTCCTCAGTACCTTCAGGTTCTTTCTCCTTCTCAACATCTTCTTTCAAATTTTCTTCTTCTAAATTCCTCCCAATTGGGCGAGAAAGAGTGTTGATGAAAACTGGCACTTTCTTTTCCTAACTGCCTTTCGCCTTTTCTTTGATTTGACCCAGTCTGAAATTCTTGAACCAATGGCCACACAAAGTTTTTAGCCGTCTAAACTTGGTTTCAATTTCTTTATCTGCTTGGCGAACTTCAAAGATTTCTTTTTCAATTTAACCAACTCTTGTCAAAACATAATTATCCAATGTTATTTCTTCCGGGATGGATGGTATGTGAATCGTCTCCTTGAATTGGTGAATGTTCCTCCGGTGAGAAAGCGAGCAGTCGTTGTGGAGATGGAGATGGTGAGAATCTTCAACATCCTCTTGAACCCCGGTACTTGGAGGTGACGGCACCTTGTGGAGATGCAAGACATTCTTTTGATACTGATTTGTTGAAGCAGGTACTGCGGTACTTGCAGTCAGTACTTTCATGTCTTCATCATCTTCATCATTAGCTCTAACAGCAGCAACAACTTCCATCATGGAAGTAGTTAAAGGAGTATTTGGACCCCTGAATAAAGCACTCCTTTTTGCCATAAAGGTAAAAATCTTTGATTGTTGAACAATACAGTGACAATAAATCTAGGTTTTGGCACATCAGCAAGTTGCTTATTTAAGAAAACATGTATAAACCTTGGGTACATTAGCCAAGTAGATCCATGTGAGATATGTGAGAGCATTCCATCGAATATTAGCCTGAGAAGTTAAACACCCGATCTGTAGCTAACCCAACTATAGCGTGCTATATTTGACCCAAACTGCTCCCAAGAGGTTCTTGCACTTATGCAATGGAGCAACACATGAACCAAAAATTTCCAATGCGGACAAAATAATTGTTTTGTGTTTGTTCATTCAAAGATCCTTCATAACCAATATGTCGAAAAGTATCCCATATCAACTGCATCAAGCCGTATAGCCCCATATGCATCATGAACAATAAATCTTCTCGATGGAGGCTTGTAAGGAGATCTATAGTCACAGTTCTTCCGGCAGCTGATGATCCAACATAATATTCATCATTCTCCATGTTATCCCTAGCATTAGCCCAAAATTCTTGAATCAGGCTCAATGATATCCGGCTCTACTAAAGAGCATAACTAATGGCGATCCCATAAGATAATCAATTATATCATGAAAAGTATAATTGCAGTCTTATCCAAATAGCCACCATATTGTGCTTTGAAACAGTTGGGCGATTAGCCATGATAGAATATGTTGAGCACAAAGAGTTGAAATCGAATAATATAGGTATGATGAGAGAAAGATGGAAAAGATTCTAATGTATCAATATGAGAAGGAAAATCGGAAAGTAGTTATTTATAGGTGAGATTTGAAAAATCACAGCCCATAAAAAGATTGTTACCATTAGCAATAATTACCCCTCAATATAACCGTTGGAACAGTACTTTAATAAGACAAACAGTACTTCCACGTAGGCAGTACTTTCCCAAGCAGTACTTTCACCTAAAAAGCAGTACTTTTCAATTTCTTGTATATCAACTAAGTATACATAATTATCCTCCCCTCAAGCAATGCACAGGACTATACTAATACTAAATAGTCCTCCCTTAAATGTAGCTTAGTAGTTAATCATGCCAATGCTCACCACCAAGTGATTGAATCTTGAAACATCAAAGCCTTTGGTGAGTAAGTTGACTACATTATCATCTATGTGAACCTTAACCACATTAATGAGCCTGTGCTCATAGCAATCTCTAATAAAGTGATGCCTAATCTGTATGTGCTTGGTCTTGGAATGATGGATGGATTCTTCACTACAAATGGTACTCTTATTATCAATGTTGATAGGAGTATTCTTGAAATTGAATCCATAGTCCAAGAGTTGATTTTGCATCCACAAAACTTGTCCTAGCAGCTTGCGGCAACTACATATTCGCTCGAGTAGAGGATGTTGTGCAATTGTTTGTTTCTTGCATTGCCGGGGAGACTAATCTTCTTCCAAGATATTGGCCTCCTCTATGGTTGATCTTCTATCATAGTTATCACCTACATAGTCACTATCTGAGAAAGCTTCCAAGTGAAAAGGTGACTCTTTTGGATACCATAGGTTGTTGCTTCAAATAACGAGAAGATTCTCTTTCGCATTCATGTGAGAAATCTTTGGTGAGACTTGATATCTTGCACATAAACAAGCTGCAAACATAATATCAGGGCCTTGATGCGATGAGATACATAAGAGAGCCAATCATTGATCTATATAACTTGACTTCAACAGGTTGTCCATCTTCATCTTTGCCCAATGAATTGATAGATTTAATAGGTGTAGTAACAGTCTTCATATCATCAAAATTGAATTTCTTAAGTATGTCTGTAACATACTTGTCTTGACTTATAAAATACCTTCCTTTGGCTTGCTAACTGAAGTCCTAAAAAGAAAGTTAACTCTCCCATTGAACTCATTTGAAATTCCTTGCACATGTTGCTCAAACTCCTTAACCATGGGCTGTTTGGTAGCCCCAAAGATGATATCATCAACATAGACTTGAACTAACATGATATATTTCTTGTCTCTCTTGATAAACAAAGTCTTGTCAATAGCTCCCCTTCAATATCCATGTTGCAATAAGAATGTAGAGAGTCTCTCATACCAAGCTCTAGGTGCTTGATGAAGGCCATAAAGAGCCTTAACCACCTTGTAGACTTTGTTTGGGTGTTTAGGATCTTCAAAACTAGGAGGTTGCTTGACATAAACTTCCTCTGTAATCTTGCCATATAAAAGGCACTTTGACATCCATCACAGTAAACTTGAAATCCCATATAAGAAGCAAAAACAAGAAATATTCTAATAGCTTCAATCCTTGCTACAGGAGCAAACACTTCATCATAATCTACTCCCTCTTCTTGTCTATAGCCTTGTGCTACTAACCTTGCCTATTTTGATAACATTACCTCTTTCATCTCTTTTGACTCTAAAACCCATCTGTTCCAATAACTCTCTTCCCATCTGGAAGATCACATAAAACCCAAACTTTTGAAGTTTAAATTGAAGAAGTTCTTCTTGCATAGCTTCAACCTAGCTTTCTTTAGTCAAAGCTTGAGCAATATTCTTGGGTTCCTCTTGAGAGATAAAACAAGTAAATAGGCATGTTTGATGGTCCTTATGATTCAAATATTGTTTTTTTATACACAAAGCTAAGTAAAGCATCGTGAGGTGTAGAGAAAGTCTTAGCTTTGTGTCTAGTCATTACTCGAAGTAGAGGACCAATGATTTGATTAGAAGGATGATTCTTATGAATCCTTAAGTTAGGAGACTGTGGAACTCCATAAGTATCCTCCAAATTAGTAACATCAGCACCTTCATTGGAATTTGGGAAAATACCTTCATCTTCAAATTCATCATCGCATCTTCTAATCCGGGCATGGTAGGATCATCCAAATCATCTAAAATCTTGTCAACAGTGCACTTTTGGTCTTTAGTAAATCTTGTCCAAAATACTTGAGAGTACTCATCTTGTTCTTCTTCTTTGCCTCTTCATAAGCTCTCCTTTGTTCATCGGTGTAAGAATGTGCTAAAACATCTTGAAGAAGCATCTGATTAAGTTCCTCTTGAATAGATTGATCCTCAGATAATGGGATTCTGATTACCTTGCGTGGAACACAGTACTTTACTTTGGAACTTGATACTTTGTTTTGGACTAACAGATCTTCAACGTGGACAACATCGATATAATATGAACTCCATGAACAACATATTGTAAATCTTCTCCATTATGCATAGGTTGATTTTCTTCTCTCTAATGTACATAGTTCATAGATGGAGTTAAAACCTCAAGATCAAACATCCAATCGGGACCTTTACCTTTCTCATTGTCTTGATCTTCTAAAACTCTACATGAAGACAATCTTGAACCTTCTTAGTAACTCTCATTGTATACTCTAAAGCCCTACTTGTTAGTGCAATAACCCAATAAGTATCCTTCTTCTGACTTGCCATCAAACTTCCCCAAACTATCAATGGTGTTTAAAATAGTGAGAGGGCATCCAAAAGGCTTCATAAAATGAATGTTGGGTTTATTGCCCATTAGCAACTCATAAGGTGTCTTCATCTGTGGTTTGGTGATAGAGACTCTGTTAAGTACATAGCAAGTACTTACAGCTTACGCCCGATTGAATAGGTAGATGGGAATCAGCTAGCATTGTCCTTGCTGCTTCAATCAAAGTCCTATTCTTCCTCTCTGCAACACCGATTCATTTGTGGTGTTCTTGCAATACTAAACTCCTTTTATGACTTTGTTAGCACAAAATTCATCCATCGGCTTGTTCTTGAATTCAGTACCATTATCACATCTAATACCTCTAACCTTGAGTCTCAATTGGTTTT
Organism: Chrysanthemum makinoi; assembly: GCA_910596185.1. Taxonomy (NCBI): domain Eukaryota; kingdom Viridiplantae; phylum Streptophyta; class Magnoliopsida; order Asterales; family Asteraceae; genus Chrysanthemum; species Chrysanthemum makinoi. The sequence continues at coordinate 109,894,530 of OU343223.1, forward strand.
CAAGGGCTATAATGAGTGTCTGAATAGCATCAAAAGTATCATCTTTAAATCCCAAGAAAAATACCCAACTGAATCTCTTTGCAATCATCTGTTACAACTAAGCAAGACTTTTTCTTGTTTAAACTTGCCACGAAAAGTCCAAACAAATCCATATGTAACAATTCCAATGGTTCTCTAATAGTTCTCTCGCTCAAGCTTCTTGCATGAAGCTTTGTGTTGTTTACCCTTCTTGCATGCCAAGCATGATTGATCATTCTTGTAAGTCTTTGAAGGTAAACCTCTAACAAGATTGCCTTTGACCAGTTTGTTGATATTCTTGAAATTAACATGGCCCAATCTTCTATGCCATTGATGTGCTTCTTCAGATGTTGCTTTAGCCACCAAACATGTTGCTCTTCCATAAGAATGTAGACTCTTCATGTCTTAACTATACACATCATTTGTCCTTGGTACTCTAAGTACTACAAAGTCATCATCAATGGCTTAAAATCGAGGAAAGGATGAGAAATTACGTGTGATGAATAACACAGATGCTTTTATCACAAATTTGAGAGACTGATAATAGGTTGAACTTTAACTCCTTCACATATCTAACATTCTCAAAATCTATAATCCCTGCTTTGATAGTTCCTTTTCCAGTAATCTTTCCTCCATTGGGATCATTCCCAAATGCAACTCTTCCTCCACTAATCTTCCTAAAATCGGACAGGATCTCTTTGTCTCCTGTCATACTTCCAGAGCAACCACTATCCACAATAAGATGATCTTTAAGCTCCTCTTCCGGGTTGCCCTGCACACAAAAGAAAGAGTTAGTGATTTTAGGAACCCAAGCCATTATCGACTTGTGTTCCTTGTGGAGTTACAAAATCAAATTCTTTGAGTATGTAATGTCCACTATCTTTCAAATGATGATCCAGAATTATCTTTTGATCTTTAGCATGTGGTTTTTCAAAACTTTTTGGTTTTTCAACATAACTCTCTTTACAAGATCATTTGCTTTTCTTGTATCACAAAAACATCGATTCACTTTTGGTTGAAAGTACTGTGTAGAACATCTGCAGATACTTTCCCTCTTAACCCATTCGTTTAACACGTTGTTCTTGTGATCTAGATCCCCTATGTGAATTATAATACCTTCTAGGTTGATAGTGAGATCTCCTAGGACTCCTATTCCAAATAGTGTGATTAGTACCTTGTTTTAATGAAAGCACTTTGAGAAAGTATCTTGGTCCGAATTGCTGCAGTACTTTGGAAAGTATTGTGAGATCCGAGGGTTTTGAAAAAGGTCTTCTCGTGAGGTATCTATGATTTGGAGAGAAATTTACGTGATTGACCCTATTTGAATTATTCCAAACTTGTTTGTGCTCTCCAGGTTTCGGTTGATCCCCCGTTCTTTGGGAATTTGTTAAGATATTCTGAGTGATGTTCACAATCCTTGATTAAATGAGTAGGACTAAAACACACAAAACACGCTTTTGACCCATATTTCCAAAGTGACTTCTTCTATGTCTATGCCCAAAATTATTTTGCCTTCTTGGTGAATGATTAAACCTGTTTTGACCAAAGTTATCCCAAAAGGTTTAGCGATCTTGTTTTGAAAAGGTTTTACTGAAGTAGCTTGTGGAGCAGTACTTTGATTTGAAGGTACCGCTGATTTTGAACATTGTTTCCAACAGGTTCTTTGGGTGTTTGGACCTAGATTGAGCTACTAGCTTTTTCCTAAACTCTAGACTGTCTACTCCAAAACGAGAAACATCAGGCCTAGGGGTTGATGAATGCCGATGGGATGGGGAACATGCATGATAATCATTAGCTTTCTTATATTGTGGAGGTGAGTCACTTATTGAACCCCCATTACTAGATGTATCTACATAATTAATGAGTTCTTCATCACTAGTGGTTATATCCTCATACTCACCTTCATCCCGATTACTAGATTGGTTTTCTTCTAGTTTACTAAAATCCATTCCAAAACCTAATCCAGTTTTAAGGTAAACTCTTTCTTTGTTTTGAACATAAGAAACATGTGATGACCGACTCTCCCCAAGCAGTAAACTTAGCTAACAAATCATCTCTTTCCTTAGTTAATTTCTCAATTTCAGCAATTTTACAGTTTAATTTCCATTCACTAAGTTTTAACCGTAATCCTGTTGTTCATATTTTTCAACCCAAGCTACTTCATTAGTTTCATGTGCTAAGATTTTGGCTTCCATAGATTCTAAGGTTATTTGATAACCGCCTACCTCAGGCCTAACCCTAACACAATTATCTCTTTCAATCACATAACTACCAAGTAATTTGTGATAAAAATCATGGCAATTTGAGCAAACCTCGAGATAGGGTGAACTTGATGAAGTAGCCACCATTGCTAGTTGAACAGGATCATCTTCACTTTCCTTGCTCCAATCAAATCCTCCAAAGCCATCATCAAATTCCAAAACAGCATGTTAAGGTTCCTCATCAAAAGCAGTGCTCAGTCCAATGCTTCCACCGATTCTTTAAAAACTTCTTCCATCGCTACCATACGTAAGTCACGGTTCATCATCAAATTCTTTACTCCGGTCAACTTCTGATAACTTCTCTTGAGCAACCAAAGCCTTTGTTTCAATAATTGGAATTTCTTTGAGCTCAAGTTTTGGCTTCTCAGATGTCTTGTTTGCTTGATACTTAGCAAACCTACACACTCCCTGCAAAGTGACCGAGTCTTTTGACAATTGAAGAATTCAATTTTGGATTTGTCAAAAGTTATTCCTTGTTTTGGTTTGAAATCAATGCTTTTGCCTGTCTTCTTCATGTACTTTTTGATCCTTGTAGTGATCATAGCAACTTGCCACCAGATATCAATTTCTTCAAGTGCATCTTCTTCAATCTGTGCTAGATCTTCTTCATAGGTGACATGTAAGCTAGCTTGTTATGCAAAGAAGGAGCACATAACTTCATCTGAGGGCATAGTGGTAGTTGGTGGGGCTGCTTTGAGCATATCGGGGGTGTAAACAAGCAGCGATACTTTGAGAAATAGTACTTTGAAGCGAAGCGGTATTTTTTATGGAAGTATCTTCTTTTCAGATGATAGCAAAGCATCTTGTGAGACTTGGAATTTGTTTGACCACTCATCTCATGCTCATATACCTTCAGTTGATGATAGAGATCATCAAAGTCCATGACATCCAAACCTTGTTGTCCTCGGATCATTGTAGCAATCACATGCCATGTAGATGGCACTCATAGAAACTTCAAATTAGCATCCTCAACGATACTACGCCTTGTATAATTCTAACATGTTAAGGAGATTTTGAAACCTATCATATGCAAAGATCAAGATTCTCTCTTTCACCAACTGTGAAAGTTTCAAACTGTTGTTTGAAGAAATTTCGTGCATCTTCTTAGAGGCTTCATTACCTCCAAATCTGGTCTTGAGAGCAGCCCAGAGCTGCTTAGCATCTTTAGCATCATGAAATTTGATAAGATGTCCATCTCGGAATGGCGCAGACAAGAGAATGTTTAGTGCCTTCTCTTGATTCCTTAAGGTTGTCTTCGGTAAGACCGGTTTTGGTGCTTTGGGTTGTCCAGGAACATCAATGGGTTCCGGAACAACTTCATTCCCATTAACAATTACATTCCATAGAGCATGGTGCAGTAATGGCAATATCTGCCTCATCTTCATGCACCGATATCATATTCTCCTTCTTGATAATTGGAATTCTGAGTGAGGTGATTGAGGGTGGTGGAACGACTTCGACATCTTGAATATTGTTGTAGTAGGGTTTCTTCCTAGTCGAGTTTCCACACAAGCTCACGATACCACTTGTTGGATCGATATACTTTAATCAAACTAACTTAACTAGCTTGTTGAGGTTTAACAACCTCGGATAAATCCTAAGTTATTAACAAAGAAACACTGAGCAATCTTTATCAAGTACGCTGAATTTACTTAACAAAGCTAAGAAGAATAACTTTTATTATAAACTCTAAATCGCTTATTATGCATACTCTAATACAACTTTAATATAATCGAACTTCTCTAAAACACTAATTAACTTGTGAATTCAGAACTCTAAAACTCATAAAACTCGTATGTCTAATGCCAATCTAGGAGTCCTTTTATAGGCTCAAGGATATCCTAGTCGGTTTACAATTTGTAACCTTGTACGACAAGTAATCTAAACATAGAATACAATACTTTCCATAAACGAATATAACAGTTCTTTTGTTCTTCCAGACTTTGACTTGAGGTGCAACGTACTTTGACTTTGTCTTTAGTAGTACTTTGACTCTTTGACTTTTTCGATACTTTGACTTACAGACTTTCATATCTTGACACTTTCATATCTTCAAGACTTTCATATCCTAACATCAGTCATCAAAGAAGTGTTCCACGAACTCCTCAACAGAACGATGTAGTTGAAAGGCGAAATCGAACTCTTGTGGAAGCCGCAAGAACAAAGCTAATTTATTCAAAGGTTCCAATGTTTCTATGGGTCAAGCCATTGCCCTTTGCTACACCCAAAATCGTTCCCTCATACACACATCTCATGGAAAAACTCCATATGAACTTGTCCATAGCGAAAACTGATCTCTCCTACCTTCGTGTGTTTGGTGCTTTGTGCTACCCAACGAATGACGGTCAAGATTAAGGTAAATTAAGAGCTAAGGCGGACATTGGAGTTTTGTAGGTTATGCATCTAACAAGAAGGGTTACCGAATCTACAAGAAAAGAACTCGAGATATCATGGAAACTATTCACGTCACGTTCGATGAGTCGTCGGGCAAATGGCTCCAGGACAATCCAGTTATGGACCCGCATCTCAACCTTCATCAAGTAGTCCTATCAGTTCTACACTTGTCTCTAATCCTCTCCGTAAACTCCTTATGTACCTCCAACAGAAGATAATTTAAAGAAATTGTTTGATCCAATGTTTGATGAACACTATGAGCCAAATGCTAATGAAATGTCAATTCCATCAATAGAGGTCGCTCTATCCCTATCAATGAAGTCAACCCTTCGGTTTCAATATCATTAAGTCAAGAAGCTGCTGGCGATCACTATGTCTCATCAACAAATCATCAATCATCGATGTACATCAAGGAATTGTTTCCGGCACCCATGATGAAGTTAATCCTTTGCTACTCAGAAGATGCTCCATTTGAAAACATATTTGCTCTGAATCATCATCAGAACCATCTTCATCGAGGAAATATCGACTCGCTACATCAGGTTCCTCAACTACAACCACATAAACACCTTAGAAAGAGGACACATGATCATCCATTGGACAACATCATTGGAAACCCTTCTCGTCCAGATCCGGTATCCACGGAAACAACTTGCAACCAATGCCTTATGGTGCTTCTTCAACTCCATACTCTCTAAGGTCGAACCAAAAGATGTTAAAACCGCCATGAATGAAGACAGTTGGTTCAATGCCATGCAAGAAGAAATTCATGAGTTTGATCGACTAGATGTATGGGAATTAGTACCGCCCAGATTGTGCTATGAACATTGCTCTAAAATGGATCTTCAAAGTGAAACTTGATGAGCATGGTGATGTTTTAAAGAAAAATGCTCGATTGGTTGCAAAAGGATACCGTCAAGAGGAGGGTATTGACTTTGAAGAATCATTTGCTCTGTTGCTCGTGTCGAGGCAATCGAATCTTCTTGGCTAATCTTTGCAAGTAAGAACATGGTAGTCTATCGGATGGATGTAAAGACGGCTTTTCTTAACGGAGATCTTAAAGAAGTCGTATCGTCATCCAACTGAAGCTTTGTGAATCCAGATCATCCTACTCACGTCTATCGTTTGAAGAAGGCTCTTTACGGCTTGAAGCAAGCTCCAAGGGCATGGTATGATATGCTATAAAAGTTTCTTCTATCTACCGGATTCAAAGAAAGGCAGTTGATCGACATTGTTCACCGAAGAAAGTCGAGCAAACATTTAATTCATGTTCAAATATATGTTGATGATATTATTTTTTCCTCGACTGACCCCAATGAATGTGATCATTTTTCAAATGAAATGGGTTCCAAATTTCAAATGTCAATGATGGGACAAATGTCATTTTTCTTGGGATTACAAATTTCACAAAGTCCCGGAGGCATTTTTAAAGAAATTCGGATTTGATTATAGTGACCCTGTTGACACTCCCATGATAGAGCGTACTAAACTGGATGAGGACCACTCAAGGATCATGGTAGACCAAACGAAATATCGTAGTATGATCGGATCCACTGATGTACCTCACGCCCGATGAGACCAGGACATTATGCAATTGCATGTGTGCTAGATATAAGGCAAAGCCTACCAAAAAGCACCTTGAAGCGGTTAAACGGGTCTTTCGGTATCTCCAAGGAACTATCAATATGGGACTTTGGTACCCGAAGGACACCGGTATGTCACTAATAGCCTATGCAAATGCTAATCATGCAGGATGTCAAGATACACGTCGAAATACCGGGAGGTGCTCGCCGGGTGATAAGCTTGTGAGCTGGTCTTCAAAGAAGCAAATGAGTACTTCTATCTCTCTATAGAGGTTGAATACATAGCCATGTCATCTTGTTGTGCTCAAATCCTATGGATGAGATCCCAATTATCAGACTATGGCTTTGAATTCAACAAAATCCCTCTCTACTGTGATAATAAAAGTGATATTGCTCTCTCATGCAACAATGTACAACACTCAAGAGCAAAACACATCGACATTCGACATCATTTCATCAGGGGAGCAAGTAGAAAATGGTGTGGTGGAACTTTATTTTGTGAGGATGAATACCGGTTAGCGAGACATCTTCACCAAAGCTCTTCCTAGAGAACGTTTTGAGTTTATCCTCCCGCGACTTGGTCTAAAGAGTCTTCAACCGGAAACACTAAAACGTCTTCAAGAGGAAGAAGAGGAGTAAAAGGTCTCTCTTCATCCATCTCTTGTAAATATTTATTCGAAAAGTAAAATACAAAATTTCAAAACCTTCAAAAAGCAAATAGAAAAATATAAAACTTTCAAAAATCCATAAAAATTAAAATATATATATATATATATATATATATATATATTGTCATTTTGTCATGTTTTTCTCGATTCGAAAATATCTACGGTCTCTGTGATGTCATTTAAAAAAAGACACGGGACTTTAGATATTGTTCGAATGTTCTTTAAAAAAAATAAAAAATAAAATTTGGGAGAAAGTGAAACTATGTTTTATTGTCATTTCAGCAATAACTCGTTTTCAAAGAAAGAACAGAGTCATGCTTTATCTTGTTTTTCAAATCTCATGCTCTGATTTTTTAAAACAATTACTTACCATCTAATGAAAACTAATTGCTTTGTTAAATAACTCGAACTCTATTTTTGAAAATTATCTGGACTTAACTTTTGTCAAAATATCTATCTCTCAATCAACAACTTATGTCATTGATTGAGGGGGAGAATGATTTCAATTAAATCAAAAGGTTGTTCGTCATACAATTGTTTTCAAAGGATAATCATGCATATATAATCAATGGAGTGTAAAGTCTCAAAATCCGATCCTTATCAAAATCCGATCCTTATCAGTTAAAATGTTCTCATAATCAAGTCACAATTCTCCTCGAAAGTTTTCTAAATGAATTTAAATCTCTGAGAGATCACAAATCTTAATGGATTTGAAAATTGTGATCGGGGGAGAATTTGTGATTTAAATTGGATTTAAACTGATAATTTGATAAATGGTTTCATAAGTGTTTAGCAAGCTTTCCTCCCCACATGTGCCAAAAATTTTCAAATTTTCCATGCACATGTTGAGGGGGAGCATCTATTTTAAACCACAAAGAATTGAAACGTGATTGATTTGTATCTAAGTGCAGATTCCCTCTAGTATGTGCAAAACTCGTTCAAACCTCGAGGCACATATTGAGGGGGAGCAAACTTTTAAAAACCTCATTCTTCCCCAATATTCTTTATCTACTTGATTTAATCAGGGAAGTGATGTTGATATCTTTTAGAAAATGGTAATCAAAGAAGTTAATCCTTCCTCTTGCCTCCGTGTGCTAAAGCGATTTCAAATACATGATGCACATGTTGAGGGGGAGCTCTCTTTCTAAAAATATCAAAAACAATTCAGATACAAAATGCTTTGATAATATATCACAAGTATCTGGATTGATTTTCAAATGGTTTTCAATTGATTCCAATGGCAGATGAACAATACCAAATAGACCGACCAAATTTATTTTATGTATGGTGATATAAGGATGATAAGGTTAGGTATTTGTTCCCATGATCCGCCAGAACCGGAGGGATCTACCCAGGGACAATCCACTAGATAATGTAGAAGTCCTTAGGTTTGATGAAAAAAGGAGAAAAGTGAGATATGGGAAGAGTCTTGAGATGAGCGAGCTAGTACTGGAATAATACCAACAAGGTTCTAGTTATGAAGTCTCGGTAAGCACTGAAGGGGTTGAAGAATGAAAAAGAATTTAATGTGAAAAATGTTGAAAAGAAATAGCCCTCCAATAATTCAACCTTAGGGCAGAAACCGGGTTCAATTCATATGCTACTGGTGGTTATAAAGGTAACATCAGTATTGAAGACAAGACGTCATGGACCCAGTGACGCACTGCACTACAACTTCCCAAGCTACTCAAGTTCCTCTTAAAAGGACTTGTTTTATTCTCACGGGGAACCGACATTAGATATCGACTTTATCTTAGAGTTTGTTGATATTGAAGAAGGAGACCCTCTCCCTAGTGTCCGGCATAGGAACCAAATATGCACAATTGAGTCTAGAGCCACGAGATCATCAAATAAATCTCCTTAGGACACTATCAATGAAGACTCTCTGTTTTACACAATGTGGAAAGAGAGATTATATCTTATGAATCCTACGCATTATCCTTGTGGTATTGCCAAAACATCTGAGTGATATGAAAACATATTCACAATGAAGATGGAAAGCCTTCTGGAGCCAACATCAAACAAGCTCCTGGTGGGTGGCATGTGAGATCTATCCAATAGATCAACCATGTGACAACTGAATGTAAAACAATGGGGCAATTCAATCTTTAGAATCAATCCTGGTTCAGGTTATGGATTGACGGATACCATTGAAAACCGGTTGTGCTTAAAAACTCTTTACTTTAGCACATCGACTGTGTACCAATATTTCAAAATAAAAGGTGTGTATGATTGATAATTGATTTTTATTAAAACCTTCGTTGTATTGCAAAAACAATTTCTATTGAGCGGTACACGATTGTTTTTCAAATCTCTTTTCATCAATCAGTGAATCTCAATTCGCTGGTTCACTCACTCCGTGTTGTATTCTTTGAGATGTTCCGGTTTGAGAACGCTAGAGCATTGAAACCCCGTCATCAGGAAATTCTTGAATTATACGATCACGGCAGTACTTGTATCTTGATCAACGAGGAACTGTGGGTCGTGTACCTCAATTCAACGAAAGTGATCAAAGACACTTTCATGCACTTTATTGCTAACTGTTGTATACAGGGCGGCCGGCGTTTGCTATCGAATGAAGCGGTCAATCCATAGCCGCATGCTCACACTACACATTCATCTCTAAAGAAATCATGAAAAGGGCATAAACGACTCGATATTTTCACTACATGCTTCGCTCGCTGCTGCCAATATCATGCATCAACGAAAGCTTCCGCTACTCTGATGAGAATATATCATGATCAAGAATGTGAGCATGTCGGTCCAAATGTCACAACATCACATAATACCAACACCACAATGGAAGAGTCATAGATTTATGATAGTGATGATCTCAAAGTCGGCTCAAAACTCATTATCATGTGGATCAGTTAAAGACCTCCACTTGGATTAACCAAACATGCAAAATGAAGAATCAATGACTACGAGCTGCAGAGCAAAGAACTTTAACAAGAATCCAAGAACAATCTTATTGTAATATCTGTTTGTATTCAATGTATTTTTGAGGTGACCTCCATTAGGGGGAGATTGTTAGGATTTAGTAAATCCAGTCATTAAAGAGTCGGTCACCTCAAGTATATGTAATTGTTAGAAAGCTCTTAGTCGTAGATTATTTAATGTTAAGTAGTATTTAGTTATGTAACACCGTGGAGGACGGACGGGTCTTTACCCACTGTATGCCTGATCCACAGCCCGTAGGTGGCGATTTGTGTAAGACTATAAATACTCTCTACCTCCCAAGGTAGAGAGTTGAAGCTCATAATAATACTTTTACTTTCTCTCACTAAGTTCCCAAACTTCTAACTCTTTCTCTCTCTAAAACCTCATCTTATACGCCTCTTTTGATTATGGTTTGATGTGTTTGTGAAATCAATATATTACAATGACCTCCCTTGGGAGATTGTTAGGAATTAGAAATTCCATTGTGAAGAGTCGGTCACCCCAAATATTATCTAGCATAAGTTAGCTAAACAGACATGTCGTTATTTACGTTATGTTGTAGTTAATCCCTTTGCTACTCCCGAAGATGCTCCATTTGAAAACGTATTTGCTCCTGAATCATCATCAGAACCATCTTCATCGGGAGATATATCGATCTGCTACATCGAGTTCCTCAACTACAACCACATAAACACCTTAGAAAGAGGACACATGATCATCCATTGGACAACATCATTGGAAACCCTTCTCGTCCGTATCCACACTGGAAACAACTTGCAACCGACGCCTTATGGTGCTTCTTCAACTCCATACTCTCTAAGGTCGAACCAAAAGATGTTAAAACTGCCATGAATGAAGAGGCAATTTTGGTTCAATGCCATGTTAGAAGAAATTCATGAGTTTGATCGACTAGATGTATGGGAATTAGTACCTGCTCCAGATTGTGCTATGATCATTGCTCTAAAGTGGATCTTCAAAGTGAAACTTGATGAGCATGGTGATGTTTTAAAGAAAAATGCTCGATTGGTTGCAAAAGGATACCGTCAAGAGGAGGGTATTGACTTTGAAGAATCATTTGCTCACTTTGCTCATCGAGGCAATCGAATCTTCTTGGCTAAAGCTGCAAGTAAGAACATGGTAGTCTATCAGATGGATGTAAAGACGGCTTTTCTTAACGGAGATCTTAAAGAAGTCGTATACGTCAGCCAACCTAAAGGCTTTGTGAATCCAGAGCATCCTTCTCACGTCTATCGTTTGAAGAAGGCTCTTCTGCTTTAAGCAAGCTCCAAGGGCATGGTATGATATGCTATAAAAGTTTCTTCTATCTACTGGATTCAAAGAAAGGCAGCTTGATCCGACATTGTTCACCAGAAAGTCGGGCAAACATTTAATTCACGTTCAAATATATGTTGATGATATTATTTTTGCCTCGACTAACCCCAATGAATGTGATCATTTTTCAAATGAAATGGGTTCCAAGTTTCAAATGTCAATGATGGGACAAATGTCATTTTTCTTGGGATTACAAATTTCACAAAGTCCCGGAGGCATTTTTAAAGAAATTCGGATTTGATTATAGTGACCACAGTTGACACTCCATGATAGAGCGTACTAAGCTGGATGAGGACCACTCGGGGATCATGGTAGACCAAACGAAATATCGTAGTATGATCGGATCCCGATGTATACCTCACAACCGATGACCGCATATCTTGTCGCTCTTTGCATGTGTGCTAGATATCAGGCTAAGCCTACCAAAAAGCACCTTGAAGCGGTTAAACGGGTCTTTCGGTATCTCCAAGGAACTATCAATATGGGACTTTGGTACAGAAGGACACCGGTATGTCACTAACGACCTATCGAGATGCTAATCATGCAGGATGTCAAGATACACGCCGGCAAATGCGTGAGGTGCTCAGGTTTAATTTGATAAGCTTGTGAGCTGGTCTTCAAAGAAGCAAATGAGTACTTCTATCTCTCTATAGAGGTGAATACATAGCCATGTCATCTTGTTGTGCTCAAATCCTATGGATGAGATCCCAATTATCGAACTATGGCTTTGAATTCAACAAAATCCCTCTCTACTGTGATAATAAAAGTGATATTGCTCTCTCATGCAACAATGTACAACACTCAAGAGCAAAACACATCGACATTCGACATCATTTCATCAGGGAGCAAGTAGAAAATGGTGTGGTGGAACTTTATTTTGTGAGGACTAATACCGGTTAGCGAGACATCTTCACCAAAGCTCTTCCTAGAGAACGATTCGAGTTTATCCTCCCACGACTTGGTCTAAAGAGTCTTCAACCGGAAACACTAAAACGTCTTCAAGAGGAAGAAGAGGAGTAAAAGGTCTCTCTTCATCCATCTCTTGTAAATATTTATTCGAAAAACAAAATACAAAATTTCAAAACCTTCAAAAAGCAAATAGAAAAATATAAAACTTTAAAAAATCCATAAAAATTTGAAATATATATATATATATATATATATATATATATATATATATATATTGTCATTTTGTCATGTTTTTCTCGATTCGAAAATATCTACGGTCTTTGTGATGTCATTCAAAGAATGACACGGGACTTTAGATATTGTTCGAATGTTCTTTAAAAAAAATAAAAAAAATAAAATTTGGGAGAAAGTGAAACTATGTTTTATTGTCATTTCGGTGCAAGAACTTTCGTTTTTCAAAGAAAGAAGAGTCATGCTTTATCTTGTTTTTCAAATCTCATGCTCGATTTTTAAAACAATTACTCACCATCTAATGAAAACTAATTGCTTTGTTAAATAACTTGAACTCTATTTTTTGAAAATCATCTGGACTTAACTTTTGTCAAAATATCTATCTCTCAATCAACAACTTATGTCATTGATTGAGGGGGAAAATGATTTCAATTAAATCAAAAGGTTGTTCGTCATACAATTGTTTTCAAAGGATAATCATGCATATATAATCAATGGAGTGTAAAGTCTCAAAATCCGATCCTTATCAAAATCCGATCCTTATCAGTTAAAATGTTCTCATAATCAAGTCACAATTCTCCTCGAAAGTTTTCTAAATGAATTTAAATCTACAGAGATCACAAATCTCAAATGATTTGAAAATTGTGATCGGGGGAGAATTTGTGATTTAAATTGGATTTAAACTGATAATTTGATAAATGGTTTCATAAGTGTTTAGCAAGCTTTCCTCCCCACATGTGCCAAAATTTTTCAAATTTTCCATGCACATGTTGAGGGGGAGCATCTATTTTAAACCACAAAGAATTGAAACGTGATTGATTTGTATCTAAGTCTTGATTCCCTCTAGTATGCGCAAAACTCGTTCAAACCTCGAGGCACATATTGAGGGGGAGCAAACTTTTAAAAACCTCATTCTTCCCCAATATTCTTTATCTACTTGATTTAATCAGGGAAGTGATGTTGATATCTTTTAGAAAATGGTAATCAAAGAAGTTAATCCTTCCTCTTGCCTCCGTGTGCTAAAACGATTTCAAATACATGATGCACATGTTGAGGGGGAGCTCTCTTTCTAAAAATATCAAAAACAATTCAGATACAAAATGCTTTGATAATATATCACAAGTATCTGGATTGATTTTCAAATGGTTTTCAATTGATTCCAATGGCGGATGAACAATACCAAATAGACCGACCAAATTTATTTTATGTATGGTGATATAAGGATGATAAGGTTAGGTATTTGTTCCCATGATCCGCCGAATCGGAGGGATCTACCGAGACAATCCACTAGATAGTATAGAAGTCCTTAGGTTTGATGAAAAAAGGAGAAAAGTGAGATATGGGAAGAGTGCGGTGAGTGAAGCTAGTCTTGGAATAAACCCAACAAGGTTCTAGTTATGAAGTCTCGTTAAGCAACTTTGAAGAAGGGTTGAAGAATGAAAAAGAATAAATGTGAAAAGGGTGAAAAGAAATAGCCCTCCAATAATTCAACCTTAGAGGCGTAAACCGGGTTCAATTCATATACTGCTACGGTGGTTACCAAGGTAACATCAGATGTGAAGACAAGACGTCATGGACCCAATGGCCTTAGCACTACAACTTCCCACACTACTCAAGTTCCTCTTAAAAGGACTTGTTTCATTCTCACGGGGAACCGACATTATATATCGACTTTATCTTAGAGTTTGTTGATATTGAAGAAGGAGACCCTTTCCCTAGTGTCCGGCATAGGAACCAAATATGCACAATTGAGTCTAGAGCCACGAGATCATCAAATAAATCTCCTTAGGACACTGTCAATGAAGACTCTCTGTTTTACACAATGTGGAAAGAGAGATTATATCTTATGAATCCTACGCATTATCCTTGTAGTATTGCCAAAACATCTGAGTGATATGAAAACATATTCACAATGAAGATGGAAAGCCTTCTGGAGCCAACATCAAACAAGCTCCTGGTGGGTGGCATGTGAGATCTATCCAATAGATCAACCATGTGACAACTGAACAGAAACAATGGGGCAATTCAATCTTTAGAATCAATCCTGGTTCAGGTTATGGATTAACGGATACCATTGAAAAACCGGTCGTTGTGCTTAAAAACTCTTTACTTTAGCACATCGACTGTGTACCAATATTTCAAAATAAAAGGTGTGTATGATTGATAATTGATTTTTATTAAAACCTTCGTTGTATTGCAAAAACAATTTCTATTGAGCGGTACACGATTGTTTTTCAAATCTCTTTTCATCAATCGATTGTGATCTCAATTATTTGGTTCACTCACTCCGTTGTATTCTTTGAGATGTTCGGTTTGAGAACATAGAGCGGTATTGAAAACCTGTCAAGAAATTCTTGAATTATACGATCACTGGTACTTATCTTGATCAACGAGGGAACCGTGGGCGTGTACCTCAATTCAACGAAAGTGATCAAAGACACTTTCGTGAGCTTTATTGCTAACTTTGTATAGAACGCCGACATTTGCGGTGATCGAATGGGCGGTCAATCCATAGCCGCATGCTCACACTAAACATTCATCTCTAAAGAAATCATTAAAGTGCATAAACGACTCGATATTTTCACTCCATGCTTCGCTACGCCGCCAATATCATGCATCAACGAAAGCTTCCGCTACTCATGAGAATATATATATAATGATCCAGAATGTGAGCATGTCGGTCCAAATGTCACAACATCACATAATACCAACACCACAATGGAAGAGTCAAAGATTTATGATAGCCGATGATCTCAAAGTCGGCTCAAAACTCATTATCACGTGGATCAGTTAAAGACCTCCACTTGGATTAACCAAACATGCAAAAATGAAGAATCAATGACTACGAGCTGCAGAGCAAAGAACTTTAACAAGAATCCAAGAACAATCTTATTGTAATATCTGTTTGTATTCAATGTATTTTTTAGGTGACCTCCCTTAGGGGGAGATTGTTAGGATTTAGTAAATCCAGTTATTAAAGAGTCGGTCACCTCAAGTATATGTAATCGTTAGAAAGCTCTTAGTCGTAGATTATTTAATGTTAAGTAGTATTTAGTTATGTAACACCGTGGAGGACGGACGGGTCTTTACCCACTATATGCCTGATCCACAGCCCGTAGGTGGCGATTTGTGTAAGACTATAAATACTCTCTACCTCCCAAGGTAGAGAGTTGAAGCTCATAATAATACTTTTACTTTCTCTCACTAAGTTCCCAAACTTCTAACTCTTTCTCTCTCTAAAACCTCATCTTATACGCCCCTTTTGATTATGGTTTGATGTGTTTGTGAAATCCAATATGTTACAGGTGACCTCCCTTGGGGGAGATTGTTAGGAATTAGAAATTCCATTGTGAAGAGTCGGTCACCCCAAATATTATCTAGCATAAGTTAGCTCGTAGACATGTCGTTATTTACGTTATGTTGTAGTTAATTAGTTAGTTTGTAGCGTAGTTTAGTTTAGTGTAATACCGTAGAGGAAGGTCGGGTCTTTACCCACTGTATGCCTGATCCACAGTCCGATAGGAGGACGTTAGCATTGTAACTATAAATACCCCTTCCATCCATGGAAGGGGTGGTGCTTCTTTCATAATCTAACCTTTCATTTGTAAACCAAGTCTCTACCAAGAACACCCATCTCTTTACTTTCTATAAATGGCTAACTTGTATTTCCACCATCCAAGACCACCTGAATCATCAAACACAATAATATTAAGATCCTAACACTTAATATTCAGGACTATTTGATGTTATCATACCCTCCCAGGCTAATAAAATGAGAGGCAAAATGGTTATAAAATACACACATAAAGACAAAAATGGTAGTTTGATTCACAGATAAGCAAAAAAAAATTGTTCGATACACATAAAAAGATATAGTGGCAAGTATGATTTTTTTTGTGATTAGCCCTTAATTAAAAACACAATTTCACCTCAATTTATTAAAAATTACATATCTTAAAAATCGTAAATTGTTAACCTTCAAATATTACACAAACGTGACGAGCATTTAATTATCTTTCAATGGAAAGTCACTCTCATATACTTTTAACAAACTTTTTTTTTTGGTTTTTTTTTTTCGCTACAATATTTTGTTGGATATATCACTTGTGATATAACACTAATCTGTAATTTCGAATACTGAACATGTTTTTGTAAAACGGGCATAAATACTTTCGTAGAACTCCAAATGACTCATTGTTTTTGGCATTAAAAAATATGTATCCTTAGCTTTCCAACCCTGTTACACATAGTTTTTGAACCTCCAAATCAACATAGGTTATTTAGAGAAGTTGAGTGTTCGAACTTACATGTTAGTGTTATATCAAGCAAAAAATTTAGAAGTTCAAAAACTATGTATAATAAATAGAATAATTATTTTTTATAATCATTTTTTTTAGTATTTTTAGTTTTTTCTCGGTGCGTATAATGAGTTATATCACTTGTAATATTTTACCATTATCTTCTTCACCATTGATCATATTACTTTTTAGTTGTGGTATTGTACCTGGTGGTTAGGGGTTTAAGGTTTAGGATTTACGTATACATCAATTGTGATATTATACCTAGTGTTTAGGGGTTTAGGGTTTTTGGTATAGGGTTTAGTGGTTTAACAATAATCTATAAGTTTGGACAATTAATATGTTATCGTAAAATGAGCATAAGTATTAGTATAGAACTTCAAAAGATTGAACATTTTTTGCATTAAAAATACACCTTCTGAGCTCTCCAACCATATATCACACATATTATTTGAACCTCTAAATCAATAAGGTTAATTCATCAAAGTTGATGAAACAGAAAAAAAATAATGATATTTAAACTCATTAGATATACCATTTTTGATATAACACTAAGATTTAAGATCATTTGAGGACAAAAGATTATTTACATACCAAGGGATAAATCTCCACCATTTATTTTTATTTAATATAATGGATGAGATTAATCACAACAATTTAAAAAACCCACTTTCATCCTCTTTTTTCAAATATTAATAAATTTCAAACCGTTAATCGTTAAGCCAAAAAAAATCATTGCGATGAGCATTTAATTATCTTTCTATAGATGGGCACTTTGATATACTTTCGACATTTTTTTTTTCGTATTTTTCACTTTTTTTTATGTTTTTTCATTTTTTTACATTACTGAAATTTGCATTAAAAAATCATAAATGATTAAACACTAATTTGAATATCACATGTGATATTAGTGTTATATCATATATGATATGTAATATCACATGCGATATTAGTGTAATATCACATGTGATATTAGTGTAAAATCACATATGATATACATATCATATCACATATCATATATGATTTAACAATAATATCATATGTGATATTCCAATTAGTGTCTAATCATAAATGATTTTTTTTCATACAAATTTCAAGTAACGTGAAAAAAGACAAAAGAACGTGAAAAAAACGAATTTTTTTCTTTTTTCGAAAGTGTGGAAAACTAGAATGGGGGGTTGAATAGTTTTACCAATTAAAACTTCAATTTAAAATATTTAGATCGACTTATGTCAATCTATTTATATCTATACGTTGGACATTTGATAGATAGATATATAAAAGTGTAATGAAAGATAAAGAGTAAGAAGCACATAATCACGACAAGAGTATTTATAGTGGTTCGGCTACAAGGACACCTTCCTTGCCCTACTCCACTCCCTGAGTCACCTACTCGAGAGTTCGTAATCACTACACGACACCAACTCCTTATGGTGGAGAAGCCTTCACAACGTCGCCTAACCTTTTTCTGGTACTCGGCTAACCACCGGGTTCTTTCACCAAGGAGAACCACACCTACCACAACGTCGCCTACCCTTTATCCGGTACTAGGCTAAGTACCGAGTTCCATTACAATGGAGGAACTACTACCCAACACTACACAACACCTAAACCCAAAGGAGACCCACTCCTTATTACAACACCAGCAAGGATATCAACATCCTTGGAAACAAACTATCACTATTTGTATAACGATGCACGTCATCAATTATACGACCTTGGCATCCATCACTAATGCCACTTGATTTGACTCCTAGGCATATTTCACTAATGCCCTTGACACGAACGCTAGGCACCTTTCACTAATGCCTTCGTCTTGATTCTTTCGGCATCCTTCACTAATGCCTTGGACACAACACTTCTATGGAGGAAGAAAGAAGTATCAACAAGAGAACCTCAGTAGTCTCGATGATGACGAAGCATGGCAACTCATGGACTTGAGCTTGCTCGACTTCAAGAAGTGGTGATTTTGCCTTTAAGAGGAACCTAGAGAATCACACAAAAACAAAAGACAAACTACATAGAAAGATCCCTTAGGATCACTGGTTAGAGAGTTACAATACTTTGGGAAAGTATGTGTGGGAGTGGCAACCCAAACGGAAGAAATGGCTCACTATTTATAGAAGAAAAACAACTACTGTTCCACGGATCCCACGGATCCCTCCCTTAAGGGATCCGTCTAGTGTAACCTCAGGGATCCGTGGGACGCTCCTCTTTGCCCATGGGTTTTTTGGTAACGGGTCATGGGTCATGGGTTATGGGTTGGTCCATGGGTATTTCCTTAGATACAATGTATCTAATAGATGCAATGCATCTAGTCAAATGGATATGGGTCAATACCATGGGTTATGGATATGCTCCATGGGTTGTAGTTTTTACCCATTATAATACATACTAGTTATGTATATATTTGCCCAATATGTAAACACTAGTTGTTGTACATATGTATTTTTAAATCATAAAATCATTTATACTCGTTTTAGTGTTTTATGTGAAAACGTAAGTGTGTTAGAAAACTATTGACTCAAAACCATTTACGTATTTTATTTGTTTCGTTAAAATGATTTTACGTTTGTTATCGGCAAAACATTAGAAGATCGTAAAATATTAATAAACATTTTTACGGCTTATTTGTATTACCAATCTCCCCCCTTTTGTTGATGACAAAACATAAAATTATTTTAAGCAAAAACTAAAATTCGTAAAAGTTCGAATTAGAGTGTTTACTCTCTTCTCCCCCTTTTTGTCAAAACAAAAGGAGCGTCGAAAAGAAACTAACACAATGTTTTAAGAAAAACTTGTAAAAAAGGAAAAATCTAGAAAGCAAGTGACGGGAAAAGTTCTCGTCTTAACTCCCCCTTGACGAGTCCATCCCTTTGTGAGGGTGTCAAGTAAATAAAAAAATAATAAGCTAATGCATCGAAACTATGTTTGCAAGTGGTTTCGTCTTAGTGACGATAATGCTCCCATTTGATGATTGCAACTTTGCAAAGGGATGTCATGAAATGTAATCCAAAGGAGGATTATATTGCAAATAGTTTTGCAATGTATGGTTTGACACAAAGCTCCCCCTAGCTTAGGGTGTCAAAGTCTTCATGTGTATTTTGAAAATCCACAAAATAAAGGTTAGAAAACAAGTATATAGTGCATAATTTCCTGGAAATAAGACTCAAGTTAGTAGAAACTGGTCTTCTGTAGCAAGGATCCCATGGTTCCTTCCTTGGAGGGATCCGTCTAGGCAAATCTCAGGGATCCGTCAATCTAATAACAGATTTCATCAATGGTGATGTACTAAGTAATGTTAACATCAAAGAAAGATATGTATTCAAGCAACAAACATATGCTCAAAGCAATATGGCAAATATGCTATCATTCAATAAAACATAAGAGATAATCAACAAATCTCTAAAACTAAGAGAATGATTTAGCCATGTAATACATATTCTTCTAATACTAATGAGTGACCTAAACTTAAGAAGCAACCACGTGCTTAAGGATGATCAAACATGAAATGGAATTCCTAAACGTGCTTAAGTCCTTAGGCTCATGGTTGTTTAGGTTTTTATTTACCTCATCAAAACGTTCGAGGAGGCGATAAAACATGAAACGTTGCTCTTCACGTAGTTCATGTATCAACCTTTCAACATGTTGACAATGATAGCAATCCTTGTCATGGTTTTGAAAATATGGTGGTAAAGGTTGAGTTTCTTGAAGTGGAGGTTCAAGTGAAGTGGGTTGGAGATCCTCAAATGAAGGAGGGATTGGTGGAGGCACATTAAGTGGTTGCTCAACAAGGGTTGATGGTGGAGGTAGGGAAGTGTCAACTTCCATGTGGTCGAGCGGTTGACTTTGATGTCTCCTCATAATCCAAAATGGACCATTAGAGGGAAATGGAGAAATGGACATCGGTGCAAGTGTTGATTCAACACCTTGGTTTTGTTGTACAATCTTCTCTAGTGAAGAGTGTGTCGGTAATGGTGGAGGATGAGATAGCCTAGGGGGTAAATCCTCTAAGTTGTAGGAATGTGGAGATGATTGTGAGGTGTTAAGTGATATGGCTCTAGGAACCAATGATGTTGGGTGTGTTTAGTTTAGTAGGAATTGTAGAGTTTGGTGATGATATCTTTGTGGGAACAATCCTCATGGGGACTGGTTTGATTGGTTGAGTTGGGGAAATCCTAGCATTTGTGGATTTGACTGGAGATTATTCGGTTGAGGAAATTTCGTGTACAACACGAGCAAGTTTCTTGGGTGGATGAGTTAGCACTAGGAGCTTTCCTCATGATGATATGACTAAAGAAGATGTTTCTAATTGCTGAGAATTATGTTGTGTTTGATGATTAAGGAATTCTAGCAAGATGACTTATAAGGGGAGGAATTTGGCATGTGCATTCAAGACTTAAACCACTAAGATTCTTTGAAATGTGATGATTAACATGCACAAGAGTCAACTTCAGAGTTGTACTGATCTAGGAACTTAATTAAGATGAGATGGAGTGTTCAAGTTGGCAAGATGAGCTTGAAATGATTGTTTTAGCTAGAGTTAACATGAATCTGTCATACGGATCCCACGGTTCCCTCTAATGAGGGATCCGTCTCTCAGTATCTAAGAAAACATAACAATGATGTTTTTAAGGTCTAATACCTATACCTTCTTGAGTGTTTCACTCCATCTAAATGTCTTAAATGGAAGGGTACTTGAATAATCATTGGCAATGAGTGATGTAGCTAATGATTGCCTTTTATGGAAGGAAAATGAGACTTTATGATCACCAATGGGTGTTCAAGGATGACACTAGGAATTTTAATAGTGTCAAGTCATAATAAATGATTCTAGAGATCAGATGTAAGCTTGAGATGGAGCTTGAAAAATCCTCAAAAAATAAAAGAATTGAAAAACTAGTTTTCGACCCATTTTGAGATAAGGATGACTAGAAACAATTTCCTAAAATTGATAAATATGTCCACCTAAGTGTTTTGAAATATGAGAAACAATATGTGAGTATTGAAGTGGAAATATGGTGAGTGTTTATGAGTTGATAAATCAAAAGCACTTTGAAATAGATCCTAGGTAAGCTATGGGTGAGTGTGAAACTTTCAAATGCTTGAGGAAGACTCAGTTGGTTCTAAGGTCTTATATTTGGCTAGTGTGAAGTGATCTAGTGAGTTGTTTTGATGTATGGGAATCTGTATTGCTCATCTATTGCCACGGATCCCACGATTCCCTCAGTAGAGGGATCCATCTAGGCTAATACTAGGGATCCGGTAATTGCATATCAGAACCATCACAGAAGCAAATGCAGATTTTGCACCAAACAATATACACGAATAACCATTAAACTTAACAGCAACATAAACATGTTATCACATAAAGCATATCATAGATAATGGTAGTAATGGTAATATTCAAGATAACACAAACAAGCGTACTAAAACATAATCATTCATATACAAATCAAATGTCTAAAAACAAGCATAATCCTATAGTCTCTTTCGTCAATCCTTTCTTTTTCTCTTTCCCGACTTCTTGACGTCGTGAGCTAGGTTTTGAATCATACCCCTTAATTGTTTGAATTCCGCGGTCTCGTTTGGAAGAGTTGGAAGTTGTTGATAGTAGTCAAAGGGTCCAATTCGATGTTAGCTTCGGGGTTGACATTTACTTCTTCTTCTTCTCCATCCGAGGAGTCCGAGAGAGCTTTAGGTTTTCTTCCATTGACCATGAATCATTTAGGGGGTTGTTTGGTAAGAGGTACCATAACGTAATAGGAAAGGAAATGATCATCGTTGATAGGAGATGGTTGCAATGCACTAACATACTTAGAAAGTCGTGTTAGGAGCATACCATACGGAAGTACCATGTTGGCAACTTTGAATACCCTGGCCATTCTCTTCACCATGTAATAGGCGAGATTAAATGGCTTTTGGTGAATAAGGATATAAATCATTTGCACGAGAAATGCATTTGGATGATCCTTGTTACCGACTAAGCTAATGACGTTTTCCCTAAGAAATTCTTCCCATTTTCTAAAAATGGGGTGCATTTCGAAGAGTTTCATTTGAAAGGGATCACGGTGAATGAGCTTTTTGTTTTGGTTGAGACGGGATTGGTCGGCTCTAATTTTGAAAATGGTGTCTCGAATGGTTTCGGGTTCATCAAGAGGAGTATGGTATATTGGTTTGGGATCAAGAGTAAAAGATTGAGAGGATATTGCCCAATCTTCAGAGTACATACAAATTCCTTCACAAGGAATGTGAAGGATTTGAGCGAATGTGTTGAGAGGTAGAGTGAAGCTTCGTTTATTGATGATGAAGGTGATTGAAATGCTATCATCGGTGTTTCAAATGATCCTAATGCTTTTGTAGAATTCAAAGATGAAAACCGGACAAATTTGCTCGTCAATGTCAAGAAGACAATCAAAGTTGATTGCCGAGAAGACTTGACAAATGTCGGTATCTTCAAGGAAACATTCCTTCACCACACGACCTTCGTGGATAAGTCGTTTTTCATGTCTTTTGAAGACTTTGCGATCGGTTTTTGACAATCCCTCTTTCTGATAGTAATGGGTGAGGTAATGGACGGTATCATGGCGGTCTTATTGAGTGGCTTTAGGCATGGTTGGTCCAAGAAACACAAATATTCCAATTAAGCAAAATTTGTTGAGATAAGTTTATGGTTTTGATTTGTATTAACAATGTTGTGAACACAAAGTAATCTTAGTTATGTGAAGGCCCTTTTTAATGATCAATTTTGGAAAACCTAATTAAATTAATTGATTAAAAATTGAGAAACCATAAACCCTAGGATGAGGATGATGAGAATTAGAACATGTTAGTGTAATTACTTACAATGGTGTTCTAGAGAAGAATATTTGAGGATATTGTTAATACAAATAAGCCGTAAAAACGTTTATTTATATTTTACGATCTTCTAATGTTTTGTCGATAACAAACGTAAAATCATTTTAACGAAACAAATAAAATACGTAAATAGTTTGAGCCAATAGTTTTCTAACAAACTTACGTTTTCACATAAAACACTAAAACAAGTATAAGTGATTTAATGATTTAGTAATATATATGTACAACAACTAGTGTTTACATATTGGGCAAAATATATACACAACTAGTATATATTATATAAATGGGTAAAACCTACAACCCATGAAAAATATCCATAAACCATGGTATTGACCTATACCCATTTGACTAGGTGCATTGCACTCATGAGATACATTGTATCTAATAAGAAACCCATGGATCAACCCATAACCAAAATACCCATGGGCAAAGAGGAGCGTCCCACGGATCCCTAGCTTTACGCTAGACGGATCCCTTGTGGGAGGGATCCGTGGGATCCGGGGAACAGTAAGCATTTCACCTCTATAAATAGTGAGCCATTTCTCCCTTTTGGCTTTCCACTCTTACACATACTTTCCCCAAGTATTGTACCTCTCTAACCACTGATCCTAATGGATATTTCTATGTTGTTTGTCTTTTGTTTTTGTGTGATTCTCTAGGTTCCTCTTAAAGGCGAGATCACCACTTCTTGAGGTTAAACAAGCTCAAGTCCATGAGTTGCCATGCTTCGTCATCATCAAGACAACTGAGGTTCTCTTGTTGATAGTTCTTTCTTCCTCCGTAGATGTGTTATGTTGAAGGCATTAGTGAAGGATGCCGAAAGAGTAAAGACGAAAGCATTAGTCAAAGGTGCTTAACGTCCGTGTCAAAAGCATTAGTGAATAATGCTAAAGGCGTCAAGACGAAGGCATTAATGAAAGGTGTCAAGCGTTATGTCAAAGGAATTAGTGAAGGATCCCTAGGAATCAAATCAACTGGTATTAGTGAAGAATGCCTAGGTCGTATAATCGATGAGGTGCATCGTTATACATATAGTGATTGTTTATATTCAAGGATGTTGATATCCTTGATGGTGTTGTAATAATGAGTTGGTCTCCTTTGGGATTAGGTGTTGTGTAGTGTTGGGAAGTAGTTCCTCCATTGTAATGGAACTCGGTACTTAGCCTAGTACCGGATAAAGGGTAGGCGACGTTGTGGTAGAATTGGTTCACCTTGGTGTGAAAAAACCCGGTGGTTAGCCTAGTACCGGAAAAAGAGTAGGCGACGTTGTGAAGGCTTCTCGGCCATAAGGAGTTGGTGTCGTGTAGTGATTACGAACTCTCGAGTAGGTGACTCGGGGAGTGGAGTAGGGCAAGGAAGGTGTCCTTGTAGCCGAACCACTATAAATACTCGTGTCGTGGTTATGTGCTTCTTACTCTTTATCTTTCATTACACTTTTATATATCTATCGATCAACGTCCAACATACACATCAAAATAGATTGACATAAGTCGATCTAAATATTTAAAAGGAAGTTTTAAATTAGTAAAACTATTCAACCCCCCCCCCTCTAGTTTTCCACAATTGGCATCAGAGCTTCATTACCAAGTTTCTTAAAGTATGTTGTACTTTAAAAACATGATACGATCCGTGTATGTTTGAAAACTACAAAGAATAAAATATTTCAAAACATTTTCTTTTTCTCTTTCATGTTGGACATTGATAGATCATTCTAACATGTTTGTTTCAAGAAATCTTCATGCTAGGATCTCTTCAAAACATTCATTTATATTCAAAGAATAATGAAGTCAACCTTCGAGAAAGCATCTAAAAGTAATCACAACCTACTTACTCTAAGTACAAAGGATTACTTTAAGAGCTCATGAAGTATTTTTGGTATTATGTCTTCATAAGCCAAACCAAGAAGCATAAAGGTATGTTTACTTTTTCATTAGCTAGCTTACATGATTATGTTGATATCATAGTTCTTGTTTGTTTAATAAATTGCTAGTCTCTTAAAAGTCTCTCTTTCGTCACTTTCCCGACTTACTCATCATCGGGAATGGTATTCCTCTTGATTTCGTCAAACTAACACCGTCGTCACAAATGGATACTTGATAATTAACTTATCAAATCTCGTCGACCAAAACATCTTTTTATTTGAAACCTTTAAACTATTTTTTTTCCTTAAGCTAGTTTATAGCCTACTACAAAAATAAAGCCAAACAACCCTTTTTCTGTCCACAGGAGCCGGATCCCTCTAGTTGTACTAGCCGGATCCCAAATACAAGGGATCCGGGGGAACCGTAGAACAGAACACACCTATACGCATTTGAAAAACATCACTGATCATTTTCCCTCTCCCCAAATAACACAAAAAACAAATCAAGAACTGATTTCATCCTCATAGGACTCCATACCCTCACGTGTTCATCTCTAGAACACCATTGTAAGTAATTACACTAACTTGTTCTAATTTTCATCATCCTCATCCTAGGGTTTATGGTTGCATAATTTCTAATCAATTAATTCAATTAGGGTTTTCAAAATTAATCATTAAAAGGGGCTTTTAACACAATTAGGATTACATTCTGTTCACAACATTGTTAATAAAAATCAAAACCATAAACCCATCTCAACTAATTTTACCTAATTGGAATATTTGTGTTTCTAGGACCAACCATGCCTAAAGCCACTCAACAAGACCACCATGATACCGTCCATTACCTCACCCATTACTATCGGAAAGAAGGGTTATCAAAAACCGACCGCAAAGTCTTCAAAAGACTTGAAAAACGACTTATTCACGAAGGTCAGGTAGTCAAGGAATTTTTCCTTCAAGATACCGAAACTCGTCAAGTTTTCTCGGCAATCAACTTTGATTGTCTTCTTGACATTGATGAACAAATTTGTCCGGTTTTCATCTTTGAATTTTATAAAAGCATTAGGATCATTCGAAACATCGATGATAGCATTTCAATGCCTTCATCATCAATAAACAAAATTTCACTCTACCTCTCAACACATTTGCTCAAATTCTTCACATTCCTTGTGAAAGGAATTTGTATGTATTCTCAAGATTGGGCAATTTCCACTCAAAACCTTGCACTTAACTCTAAACCTATCTACAATACTCCTCTTGATGATCCGGCAACCATTCGAGATACTATCTTCAAGGTTAGGACCGACCAATCCCGTTTCAACCGAAACAAAAAGCTCATTCACCGTGATCCTTTTCAAATGGAACTTTTCGAAATGCATCCCATGTTTAGAAAATGGGAAGAAATCCTTAGGGAAAACGTCGTTAGCCAAGTTGGTAACAAGGATCATCCAAATGCATGTCTTGTGCTAATGATCTATTGTCTTATCCACCAAAAGCCATTTAATCTCGCCTATTACATGGTGAAGAGAATGGTCGGGGTATTCAAAGTTTCCAACATGGTACTTCCATATGGTATGCTCCTAACACGACTTTGTAAGTATGTTAGTGCATTGCAACCATCTCCTATCAACGATGATCATTTCTTTGCCGATCACGTAATGGTACCTCTTACCAAACAACCCTCTAAACGGTTCATGGTCAATGGAAGAAAACCTGAAGCTCTCTCGGACTCCTCAGACGGAGAAGTAGAATAAGATGAAGAAGAGGAAGACGTTGACCCCATAGATAACATCGAATTGGAACCTTTTGATTACTATGAACAACTTTCGGATATTCCAAACGAGACCGCGGAATTCAAACAATTAAGGGGTATGATTCAAAACCTAGCTTACCACGTCACAAAGTCGGGAAAGAGGAAAAGAAATAATTGAGGAAAGAGACTATAGGATAATGATTGTCTTGAGACACTTGATTTGTGTATTAATGATTATGTTTTAGCACGCTTGTTTGTGTTTTCTTGGATATTATTGTTACTACAATTATCTATGATATGTCGTATGTGATAATATGTTTACCTTGCTGTTTAAATTAAATGTTATATGTGTATATTGCTTAGTGCAAAATCTGCATTAGCTGCTGTAAAGGTTATGATCTGCAGATTCCGGATCCCTTGTTTTAGTCTAGACGGATCCCTTCTCTAAGGGAACCATGGGATCCGTGACTGCAGATGAGTTATACAGATCTCCTTACATCAAAACAACTCACTAGATCACCTCACATAAGCCTAACATAAGACCTTAGAGCCAACTAAGTCTTCTTCTAACATTTGATAGCTTGACACTCACCCATGGCTCACCTAGGACTTAGTTCAAGATTCTTTTTGATTTATCAACACATCAAAACTCACTATATTTCCGCTTCAATACTCACAAATTGCTTTTCATTTTTCAAAACACTTAGGTGGACATATTGAACAATTTTAGGAAATTGTTTCTAGTCATCTTTATCTCAAAACGGGTCAAAAATTAGTTTTTCAATTCTTTTGATTTTTGAATATTTTTCAAACTCCATCTCAAGCTAACATCTGATCTCTAGGATCAATTATTATGACTTGACACCATCAAAACTCTTAGTGTCATCCTTGAACATCCATTGGTAGTCATTTAGTCTCATTTTCCTTCCATAAAAAGCAATCATTTGCTATATCATTCATTGCTCTTGATCATTCTAGTACACCCTCATTTAAGATACTTAGGAGGACTGAAACACTCAAGATGGTATAGATCTTAGACCTTAGAAACATCATTTTTATCCTTTCATAGCTGCTGAGAGCCAGATCCCTAGGATTAGCCTAGATGGATCCCTCAAAGGAGGGAACCATGGGATCTGAGTAACAGATTATGTCAACTCTAGCCAAAACAATCATTTCAAGCTCATCTTGCTAACTTGAACACTCCACCTCATCTTTATTAAGTCCCTAGATCAGTGAAACTCTGAACTTGAATCTTGTGCATGTTAATAACTTGAACACTCCACCTCATCTTTATTAAGTCCCTAGATCAGTGAAACTCTAAACTTGAATCTTGTGCATGTTAATCATCATATTTCCATGAATCTTAATGGCCTAAGTCTTAAATGCACTTGCCAAATTCTTCCCTTTATAAATCATCTTGCTAGAACTCCTTAGTAATCAAACACAAACATAATTCTCAGCAATTAGAAACATCTTCCTTATTCATTTCATCATGAGAAAAGCTCCTAGTACTAACTCATCCACCCAAGAACCGCCCAAGAAACTTGCTAGGGTCATACACAAAGTTTCCTCAACCGAATCATCTCTGGTTAAGTCCACCAATTCTAGGATTTCCCCTACACCAAATAAACCAATCAAACTAATTCATAAGAGGATTGTTCCCACAAGGATATCATCACCAAACTCTACTAAACCAAACACACCCTTTTCAACCCAACCAACATCATTGGTGCCTAGAGCCACATCATTTAACACCACAATCATCTCTACATTCTCACAACTTAGAGGACTTACCCCCTTGGCCATCTCATCTTCCACCATTACCAACAAATTCTCTTGAAAAGGTTGTGCAACAAAACCAAAGTGTTGAATCAACACTTGCACCAATATCAATTTCTCCATTTCCCCCCAATAGTCCATTTTGGATTATGAGGAGACATCAAAGTCAACCACCCGACCACATGGAAGTTGACACTTCTCTACCTCCACCCTCAAACATTGTTGAGCCACCACTTAATGAGCCTCCACCAATTCCTCCTTTATTTGAGGATCCTCAACCCACTTCACTTGAACCTCCGCTTCAAGAAGCTCAAAACCATGACAAGGATTGCTATCATTGTCAACATGTTGAAAGGTTGATACATGAACTACGTGATGAGCAACGTTTCATGTTTTATCACCTCCTCGAACGTTTCGAAGAGGTCAACAAACCCAAACAACCATGAGCCTCAAAATGGTGTCCTAGCCTCAAGCTCAACTTAGAACATTTAGGAATCTCATTTTATGTTTGATCATCATGAAGAATGTAGTTGCCTCTTGAGTTTAGATTCTTCATTAGCATTAAGTAGAAAATGTATTACATGGCTTGATCATTCTCTTAGTTTTAAGAGATTTGTTGATTATCTCTTTGTTTTATTGAATGATAACCTACTTGCCATATTTATTTGAGTATATGCTTATTGTTTGTATACATATCTCATTTTCATATTCAGCATTGTTTGGTATAACACCTTTGCTGAATCATCTGTCACCATACAGACGGATCCCTGGAAAATGCCTAGACGGATCCCTCCATGTAGGGAACCGTGGGATCCGTGGTACAGAAGAGCAAACTCTCTACTAACATTCTTATTTGCAGGAAATTATGCACTATACTTTTGTTTTCTAACCTTTATTTTGTAGATTTTTAAAATACACATGAAAATTTTGACACCATAAAGCTAGGGGGAGCTTTGTGTCAAACCATATTGCAAGACCATTTGCGACATAATAATTATTTGGATTATACTTCATGACACCCCATTGCAACGTTGCAATCTTCAAGGGGGAGCATTTTCGTCACAAGGACGAAAGCATTTGCAAACAAAATTGCAATTCGTTAGCTTGTTAGTTTATATTTACTTGACGCCCTCACAAAGGGATGGACTCGTCAAGGGGGAGTTAAGACGAGAACCATTCCCGTCATTTGCTCACTTTACAACTTTTCTTTTTACATGTTTTTCTTAAAACTTTGTGTTAGCTTCTTTTCGACGCTCTTTTTGTCTCGACAAAAAGGGGGAGAAGAGAGTAAAAACTCCAATTCGAACTTTTACGAATTTTAGTTTTTCCTTAAAATAATTTTATGTTTTGTCATCAAAATAAAGGGGGAGATTGTTAATACAAATAAGCCGTAAAAACGTTTATTTATATTTTACGATCTTCAAATGTTTTGTCGATAACAAACGTAAAATCATTTTAATGAAACAAATAAAATACGTAAATGGTTTGAGCCAATAGTTTTCTAACACACTTATGTTTTCACATAAAACACTAAAACAAGTATAAGTGAGTTTATGATTTAGTAATATATATGTACAACAACTAGTGTTTACATATTGGGCAAAATATATACACAACTAGTATATATTATATAAAGGGAAAATGACGCAAATAGACCGCGCGCCCTGAGGCTTATCACTTTCTGGACCGCTTTTATTTTTAATTTGAAAATAGACCGAGGGCAACCGCTGTCATTGGGCAACTCATCGAAATTGTGACAAGTGTCCCGTATGGGTAAGGTATTGTTTTTTGGCCAACGAAAAAGCGCTGGACAACCGTATTTTTTAAAAAGGATTTTTTGGTCATTTTACATTACATAGAACGTACACAATTGAATAGTAAAAGTACATTACATATGTATTCAAAATCAATTTCCCACTCGCACAAAAACATTCATAGTTACCGGTTTTCTCTGTTTTTGCTTCTCGCATAAAAACATTGTAACTAAGTTTTTTTCACAAATGAGACCGTCTTCTTCGTCAGTCCCTCTTTTCCTTGTATCGTCAGTTATGTCACCAGCTATAAAGGTACACTGTTGAGTGCAACCCACATTGGATTGATCAAGTTTGTTTAAAAAATGTGGCCAAATATGGTACGTAAATATTTTCCTCGTTGTTTATTGTACATTATTTATTTCCAATTGGTTATATGCTTCAACAAATCGCTGTTGTTATTCGATTAATACCTTTGATTTCTCCTCTTTTATGTCTGTCTGATTCGTAATTATGTAGGGTATAATACGGTAGATGTCGTCTGTTAGGTATGTAACATAACCTGGTTCATTAAAAATTTTAGTGGCACTCTCTAGACTAATAAGGAGTGGTTTATATGCATTGTATACGCAATTGTTAACGACGTTGGTATAGATTCCATCCATGGTCTGATTTAAATTGTTTTTTTTTTGTTGACCTTTTTTAGGACTACGAAGCTAAGTTAATCATTACCAGTAAACTGAACTACTTTTGGTTGATAAAGCAAAAGTTAGACGCAAGACGCCGCATCTGGTTTAGGAATACCTGCTTTGGAAGATGGATTGATCTGTTTTTTTTGTAACATGAAACGCACATCATATATTATATGCTAAGGAAACAGCATAAAGTCGACGATTCTCACTATGATATGCCCTTCATTTTTTACATTTAAGGGCATGCTTTACATTTTTGTCCTCGTGAGTTTTGTCTAATGACCGGTGTGCGGTTTGGATCTGTAAGCTTTGGGTTGTATACATCTGGTTCTCTAAATTTTCGTAACAGGGTATTTCCTGACAAGCAAGGGTATATTCTAACCAACTTAGATTTTATTGGTGTTATCGAGGATGAAGAGCGGTTTTGACAGATATCTGATGAAGATGCTGTACGTCTTTGTCTTTTGTTAGCCTTAGAGGTGATCTTTATGGGTCGTTTGTTGACATGCGAGGTGGATGATACACTGATGAGGTTAGTTGATAATCTAGATGATTGGAATGCTTTTCCATGGGGTGAGCATATTTGGACTCATTTATACGACCAACTTCATAATGTATTTGATAAGCACGCAGATGACCACCTTTTAAGATTGAAGAAAGATCCAAAGCATTGTCCAACATACACACTGTCTGGATTTGTGTTTGGGTTTCAGGTATCCATTTTCCAAAATAACATTTTTACTGATTTGTATATAAGTTTATGTTTTATTTTCATTTTTTATTTTTTTATTCTCATAGGTGTGGATCCTTGAGTCGTTTGAAAAATCTCATGCTTGGTCGATTAAACATCCAAATGTGATACCAAGAGCACTTTCCTGGTCTAGGAAGTCTATCTTTAAAAGAACTGATCGTTCGAACATTTTTTCAAACGTAAGCCAGTTAAACTTTGTTGTTATTTATTTATTGTTTATAGGTAAAAAAAGTAAACCTACACACAAAATTAGATGTTCCATTTCCACCTATCTAAGCACACAATATCTTATCAGACTCAGATTCTTCATCAAATGCTTTTTATCTGTCTGCCTTTCTTTTCATTCTACCTTGAGGCTTGCCTTTGATGGCCAAATGAATTTCATAATCAGCAATATTCTCAATCTTTCTCAGCAGTGGATGAACAATTGGATTAGTTGATTTTGTACACTGCAAATTAAGGCTATATGCTCCTCTCTACTTTTAAACTTCAATGTTGGCTCTGCAATCCCTTTACCCTTTCCAATATCAGGTTCAGTAACTACACCTTTCTGCACAGTTTCACCAATCTGTAGACTCTTAGCAATAGGTTTGGGTGCAGGGATAGGGTCAGATTGCTTTATGTTGACCAATTGTATGGCAACCTCATTCTCAGGCTTATTTTGGTTTTGGTGCTGGTGTTATTGTGGTGCTTATAATTGTAGCAGATGTTGCCTCTGGGCTTGAAACGTCTGAATTGGCAGTGGCTATAATAATACCAGCAGTTGTTGCAGCAGTGGTTACTTCAATACTATCAGCGGATGCAGCAACACTGGCACTGATTGCCTGCACCACTTCCTTATCCTTTTCTTCAACTGCAGCCTTTAAAGAATCATCCAGTACTGCTTCTTTACCTTCCATGCGTCGCCTGAATTTGTACTCTCACTCTTCCCCTGTTTGGATGCATCATCCAAACTTTTAATCATATTGCAGGTTGCCTTCTTTCCCAGTTTCTTCACTTTCCTGAATGCATGGAACCTTGGCCTTCTTAGTCTCTCCAAAACACTTACCATGTGCTTTGAACCTCCTGTTTGTTTTAGCGCGAGTTTTTTTCGAATTTTTAAGACCAGTGATCTTTGACTCCATACTTGTGAATATATCCGTCAATTTGAGATTGAGTTTCATATTATACTCACCCAACTTGACCTGTGTAACCTGGTCCTAGAAGTGGATCATTGGAATTGTCATCATGTAGAAAGCCATTAGTCGTCAAATCATGTTGGTGTTCCAAACTACCCTCATCTATTCGAGATGTGTCTAACATTGCATCAGACCTAGCCTGAACATCCATGTCCCCCAAATTTGCCAGTTGTCTAGGGATTCCTCCACCTGTGTTGAATTGCAAAGAACTATTCACATTAGGAGTTGCCATTGGTTGGGTCGTTCTTATGTTTCCACTGCCCTGCCTCAGCAGTGATTTGGGGAATAAATATGTTATCACCAAAAAGTTACAAAACAGCTCTTATAGTTTCCACAATCATCAGAAACTAACTAGCAGTGATTGGCCAGAACTAGCAGTGTTTTCAAGCTAGCTAGCAGTGGAAATATTATTTGCAGTGATTGCCCAGAACTAGCAGCTTATGACTTTAATTACGAATCCCTTATAAAATGTTGTCGTATGTATCTCAAAGTAATTAACTAAACCATATTTTTTTTAACCATTACTAAACTTTAGGATTCAACTACAATTACTGATCTGAGACCTACTATACATGAGTTCCAATGTGCATGGTGGATAGATAGCCAAGATTTTTTCAATGACTACGTTCCCAGACCACTGGTCAGGACCCAGCACAGCCTTGTTAATACCTACTTTTTGAGGCTGGAAAAGTCACGGCAACGTGCGAAAACTGGTTTGAAAGTAAATTCAAAACAATGCAAGAGTGGAAGTAGTTCCAGAACAAAAAGCCTTAAGGATCATGTAATTTCTGGTCTGAATCGCCAAGTTTTTAAACTTGAGTGTATTAATCAGGTTCTCTTTATATTCATTATAATATAAGAATAGTAGATTCACTTTTTTTTTAACATCACCTGCCGGAATTTCCTAACACTTTTACCTTCACAGGTTCTTGCACATGACAGAGCTGGTGGTCTTCGGGTATTCCTTTCAACTAATCTATAGTTATTTCTCGCTGCCATTGTTTATTTTTAGAAATTTCATGCATACTTTTTTACAGTACAAACTTGATTTTGAGTCACATTTTCCAAACACAAGGACTGCCTTTTCCGATTCACTTAACAGCATTTATCTCAAACTGATCTACTTGCCGGAATCTGACGTGGACGTTGCTCAGGTTAATATTTCTTCTTTGCATTTAGTTGTATGGCCGTTATATACAAATGTCATCAGCGCTAGTCTGTTCCAGGAGTATCTCCTTTTAGAGGAATTGAGATTCGCGTTGGCAGAGGAAGAAAGGTTACAGTTGGAAGAAGAGAAGCTGAATGATGAGGCCAACATCTTAAGGCTGGAAGAGGCTAATAGGTTGCGGTTGGAAGAAGCTGACATGTTGAAGTTGGAGGAGGAGAAGAAGAAAAAACGACACGCGTTTATGAATTCGTCACATTTTCAAAAGGCTTTAAGTCGGTTACCACCCGACAAGAGGATTCTCATGGAACCTGTTTTGCCACAAAACAATCAGGAGGTTAAACTGCGTAAAATAAAAAAACACAGTCCTAACATGAACGACCCAACTATTGCTGAGGAGCTTAACAGAGTGAAACCTTGGGTAGAGGTATTGTGATAGTTTTTACGAACTTGTCAATATACTTGCTTATCAATAATGCTCTGTCAAACTAATACATTGAACCTGTTTTCTAGGATCTAAGTAGATGGTTTCATTCTGTCGAAACTCTTTGTCTGTCTGATGAGATTGAAGAATTCCTCTGTGATCCTGATAGACACCGGTGTAAATTTCCATGGTCAGATGATTATACTGTAGACCGCAATTTCTGGCTTCGCTTAGTTTGCTTAGACCCTGCTAGAAAAGGTTGGCTAACTGAGGAGGTTAGTTTATATACGCATTCTTATTCAGATTTTCTTTTTTACCCTGTATTTGATTTTCACCATTTCTTAAATTGGTATTTTATTTGCTGCAAATGCGTAGCATATAGACCTATGGGTTGACTACATGTGGCACGTACGACCTCAGAATGCTAACTGGGCGATGGTTAGTAGTTACTTTGTTCAGATTCTTCTTCAAAATGGCATGCCCGTGTTTTATGCAGACGGGACGAGGTATCCCATGCCCTGGAATGATGTTGAACAGGTAATACATTTACTTTTCATTTCCTCCTATTTTTATCATTTACGTTCACTCAATAATCAGGTAGTTCTTGATAGCAGCTTTAAAAACGGCATCTTTTAAAGTATGAACAAACTTGATATTTGTCCCTCATATTTTAAAGTATGAATAATCAGGTAGTTCATGAACAAACTTGATAGCAAATCATAAACTTTCCTTTACGTATTAACAAACTTGATACTCACAAACTTTATCCACAGTTTTGATTTATCAGCAGTTCTTCCATTGCCACTAGCCGTTGTTTCTTTTAAAAGATGCTACTTGATGCATACTTTGAATAATTCGTCCAACACAACCAAAACAACAAACATTCCTCCCCTAAATTTGATATTTACAATCCAAATCATCAAGTTTTTCTTAGGCATAAAATACCTTCTTTTTGGACGGTGCTTCCAAAGTGCTATAATCTGTATGCTCCATCTCAGAATCTGAATACCTTGTTTTTGTATGCCAGTGATCTTAGACTCCATTGTAGTACATTTATCCGTCAATTCCTTTATAAGTTTCATGGTATCCTCATGATAAACTAACTAGCAGTGTTTTCGTAACACTACTAGTTTCTCCATGCAAGCTAGCAGTTGGAACAGTTTCGTACTCCAATCTTCTAACCAAGTTATTATAATTTTTTTTACACAATGTTATTATTATTTTTTATTTATTTATTTATTTATTTATTTAATGTTTCAATTCATTTTTTTTTGTTCGTTTTTCTTTTTCTTTTTTTCTTTTTTTATTAATTTTTTTTTGGACACTAAAAGGTCCAGCAGCACAGGCTAAAAAAATCTTATTGCTCATAAACATAGTAGTTATAACTTATAAGTGTAACCCAACCACAAAAACATGATATCCACTAGCAGGACTTAACAAAAAGAACAAGCAGTTGAATCATACACACTAGCCGTAGTAAGATTTCCAATAGCAGTGCTACCTTTGTTACAAAGTTTTGAAAAAAAACATCTTGAGACTTGAGACCAAGTATGCATGAAATTTACAATCCAAAACTAGTTGATTTAAAGCCTTGAATGACTAGTCGAGCCTTCAACGTAGTTCTAGAACGTGCAGCAGCTTCATACTCACCTTCAGTGGTGGAATTAGCCATAATTGTTTGCGTCTTACACTGCCATGAGATAAGTCTGCTTTCCAAAAATTGAGCCCCTCCATTTGTAACCGTTCGATCCCAACAGTATATTGATTACCCTAGCAGCAGTTATGGTAACACAAGTCGTAGTTAATAGTTGGAGAAACATATCAGGAAGTACATAAGCAGATGAATTTCCCAAAAGCAGTAGTTTCTATACAACCCAAGACCGTGCATGAAAACGTTATCCATTATCTAAAACGTCCATTAGTAAGTAACATATTGCTTACCAGCCGTAAGCCATGTCAACAGCACATACAAACACGACAATTGTATTCTTGTATTTACCTTTGACCAGATAAATAAAAAGTCACTTTTATTAATTTCAGACGTTGACCAACTATATCCTAATACACAGCCAACTTTCTTTTAGGTTTTTATTCCTCTCAACGAGACTGTTAAACACTGGTGTCTTGCCCAATTTAACATACCTACAGGAGTGGTAACATTCTATGATAGCGGCGACACGCGTGACTATGAGTCACGTGTATGGTATGTCCGTGTTAGGGAGTGCTTACAGGTATCTTCTTATTATAACCCACTAATATTATTACTTGTTTGTTATACTTTGTGACCAGACACCATGCTTCTTATAACCAACATATATAATACAATTACGGACAACACATACATAAATAAACTTATACAGTAATTTGTTATACTTTGTGACCAGACACGAATAAACCATGCTTGTGAGTAGTTGCCCATTATTTGTGTCTAGTTGCCCAAGAACAAATTTATTGTTGGCCAAAGTTTCTTGGGTGTTGTGTTGTAGCAGTTTGACTTTGAGTTTTGTGCACACTAGTTCCCTTCAAGTACATGCAACTATGTACCACCATCATTTCCTTACATCTATTCACCATTAATAAACCGTCATTCTTATTTGAAATCCCAATTTTTATTTACCACAACCAACAACATAGTTTCTCATAAACATTTGTTATACTTACTTGTCTATACTCTATAGTAGTAACATCAAACGAATACAACAACCAACAACAGATTATCTAAAATATGTGTACATTAACTAGAACCAACCAAAAATAAAGTACATTGATAGGTCACTAGTTTTACCACACAAGCTTAATAGAAAGATAGAGAGGCGATTGAACAAGATTCCAAACACACACACACGATAGTATGAAACGGTTATGCGTAGAGGTGAGTGAAAGAGAATAACTTGAACAACCAACCTTCAAATGAAGGTTTACAAGGGGTATTTATAGGAGGGAAGCTAGGGCAACACTCCTAGTTCCCTTCCTTTCCTTATTGGGCTAGGCCTAGGCTTATGGGCCTTCTACATAAGCCTAAGGCTAATAACAAACATAAAGGCCATAATAAGCTAACTATTACATATGAGTAACTAACACTTGAATAAGGTTTAGGAGTGATTCCAACAATCTCCCCCTCAAGTGTTATTACATATGAGTAACAAACACTCAAGTGTTGGTGATGAAAAACGGTGAAGGCGTTGATGTAATAGTAGCTTTGACGTCTTCTGACATTCTTCTTTCTTGTGAGAAGAATTGCCTTGATTTAAACAATCTCCCCAGTGTAGAGAGATAGTTTACTTTGAACGGTTATGCTTTGACGTCATCTTTAATTTTGTTCTCTGATCATTGTTCTTTGTGATGAAAGTGATAGCATGTTGTTGTCTGCATCAAGTCTGCCTCAGGTCTGCTTCGCTGCTACAGTGTCTCCACGTCGTTCTTCAACATGCTCACACGCTCCTTTGACGTTTGGAATTCAGTACTGATGGAGTTCTTTAAGTCTTTAACTTTGTAGATTCTCTGTATTGACGAAGAATCATTCTGACTGTTGTGTTGCTTTTGGATAGAACTTCCATTAGTGATGATGTTGGCGTGAGCATGAGAAGAGTCTGCACGATCATTCCGCTCCAGAGCTTCCATAAGAAGAAAACATTTAAACGGTTAGTAATAAGCGGATTCCGGCACTTACAAGTTTGAACTTCGAGAGTGTTAACAGCATAGTGTGAAAACACAACTCTAATTCTTACAAAGGCCGTTCCTGAATCGGAGTCCCACAAGTGAGATAACACGATGTACCGAAGTACATCTACGATTCAGATGAGTCGCTGAGGTACACCGAAGCATCACCTCACGACTGTAGACCGTTTGAGACCACTAAGCGCAATCCACGGGGAGTTGCCGAAGCGACCTGCTGTCAGGGCTGTTTGATGTTGACCCTGGCAGGAGTTTCCATTCAATCACTGAGGATCACAAATGTGAACCTCTCATAAATGTTCTCGACAGATTGCTAAGATCTGTGAAGGACTCGATATGAACCACTGATAACCTTATTGTTGATCATCAAGTGATTAAATGTCAAGTGTACCTAAGAGATCTTTTGATGAATCTCGTGGCTCTAGACTCAATAGTGCGTTTTGGTTTTCCTGAGCGGAGACTAGGGAGAGGGTCTCCTTCTTCAATACCAGCAATCTCTAAGAGAAAGCCGATAGTTTACGTAGGGTTCCCAGTGAGAATGAAACAAGCTTCTGTTAAGAGAAACTTGAGTGGATAAGAAGGTTTAGTGCATGCGTCACTGGGTCCATGACGACTTTTAATCTTCAATACCGGCGTCACAAAGTGACAACCAGTAGCATATGAATTGAACCCGGTGTCTGCCCTAAGTTGAATAATCTGGAGGGCTATTTCTTTTCACCCTTTTCTTTGCATTTCTTTTTAATTCTTCAACTCCTTCTTTCTCCGATTCTCATTTTATCCTTTTTACAATCATACCTAAGGACTTCTAAATACTAACTATTTTTGGTGTCCTGGGGTAGATCCCTCCGGCTCTGGCGGATCATAGGACGGTTATTCCTAACCTTAGTCACCTTATAACTCCATGACTAACCTATGTTGCCATAAAACCACTGATATGAAAAATCTCTCACAGTGTTTATGAATGAAAAACATTTTAGTACCACTGTTGAGATAAGATTTTGCATAAATACTCCCCCTCCACATGTGCTTAAGTGTTTTAACGGTTAAAATGCACAGTGAGGAAAGAGCGCGCACATTTTGAATTGATTCCCTCAAGATAGACAATCCCCCGCGAGACACGGTTACGTGGCATAGTTAAAGAGTTGCATTGTCAGCTTTTAGGTGACAACTAGCTCTAATAACTACCTTGAAGGTGTAGACAATCCTCGAAAGGTTGTCAAACCCGTCAGAGTTCATGTTTATCAAGAGTTTCTCGAATGGTACATTCTACTCAGACAAGTCCTTTGCGAGACACGTTTACATCACTAGCGAACTAGCTTGAAATTATTACCCGTCCAGGACAAGTCTTTTCGAGTTACTAACAGTTAAGCATCGTCAATTCGTTGGTTAAGTCTGAATCACACAAATTCATTTGCATTTTACACAACATATTTCTTATCACATATTTTCTCCCCCTCAAAAATGGCATATTAAAGTGTTATTTTTGAAACGTTTGAGAATAAATATGACCATTTCGAGTGTTGCGGGAAGAATGACCACTGAGAACAATTTTGAACAAAGTTTTGATTCAAGTACTCCCCCTCAACGAGTGATATAAACGGTTGAGGTTTTGAAAATCATAAGGGAAAGTACTTGTTCTTTTGAGCAAAACCTTGAAAAGTGAAAGGTTTGATAGGTTTTACTCAAAA
The DNA here is from genome assembly GCA_910596185.1 of Chrysanthemum makinoi. Taxonomy (NCBI): domain Eukaryota; kingdom Viridiplantae; phylum Streptophyta; class Magnoliopsida; order Asterales; family Asteraceae; genus Chrysanthemum; species Chrysanthemum makinoi. Next base: position 109,934,739 of record OU343223.1, read on the forward strand.
GTAAGAAGCTTTCGCTCCTTTTATAAGGATTGTGGCACTGAAGCGTACCACAGGGTCCTTTATTTACAAGTACGGGTTGTACACTGTAATGTGTGCACAAGCCATCGACATAATCAATCAAACATCCAAAATGATATGAAGAAAACAAGTCAAGGGGTACCAGGAAGTGCAGTGATGTTCCCAGGAGTGTGCACAGGGCGTTGAAATCCGGTTATGTTTCTCCTGGGTCGACCACCGACATAACTCTCCAATCGTCTGAACTGATCCCTTCGAAACAACCGTTCATCAATCATAGTGATGATCCGTCTCACATTCCTCCTTTCCTGAGAATTCCAGCGTTTAGGAGACCCAATTTTCTGGCGTATATCCTTCAACCTGTATGCCAGTCCATCCCTAACCAGCTTCAAAGTATGATCCCCGAACTTGTGGAGTTCACTACACGCCATTAAGCAGTTTCTTTGAAGTTCACTACGGTAAACAACGCCGAAAGGTTTGCTGATGAGTGTATATTGAGATAGCTGGTTGATATCGGGAAGATCAAGCTTTGGAGGAGTGAAGTTGACACGCGTCTGATAAGATTCAACAGCCAGCTGGAGATCTTCTACACGTTCCTTGATGACAATCCGTCTTATGAAGATGAGAAGTGACTTGATAAATTCACGTTGTACTGCAGTTGAGAATTGTCTCATGCGACCCTGTACCTTGGCAAGGTACATGTCTTCGATGTCATTGAGAGACAAATTCTCAAAGTCAGCCTCAGAGAAAGCATAGTCCCGTTCATCTTGTCGTTTGACTACGATCTTCTTTAGGAATGTGTAGTCCCACTTAGACGAAAGTTCAACGTTTATGATGGCAACGATATCTTTAGTACTATGCACGGCATGTTGAGACTTCTGAACCTGACAGCTTCTATAATAGATTCGTCGGCGTTCTGGCCAGTGATGAATCCCATACAATGCATCTCGGGCGTATGCCTCCACTGTGTTGGAGAACAAGTGATTGGCACGTTCCTCAATAGCTATGCAGTTTGAGTAGAGAGCTGCTGGGAATGGAAGTGTCAACGACGTAGCATATTTTCTTGAATCATCGTCACCGTGTAGAAGAAAATCCAGGTCTTTGTTGAAGAAGTATCTGAAAGGAATCCTTGGTTCAGCTGTTTGTCCAAGTGTTGGTAGAGGTTTGGTCCAATCGGTGTAGTATGGAGGGTTATCCCTTTGTGTGAAGTCAATGTTTGCTTCCGGGTTGAGCCAATCCATTTTGTTAGACATAGCTCGAGCAATGTTTTCAAGGTGATATTCGACCTCGAGGGCACTTTCAGAGCTGTCTTTTAGAAGTTGAAATGCTTCATTTTTGATTCGCTTCAGCTCAGATTTCGTCATTTTCTTCACATGGAACTTTTCTTGCAGAATTTTTGCATGCTCCAATGTAGAACCATCTACCAAATTCTGACCTTCTTCAGGGTAGGGAGTGTTGTTAACAAGATTAGAAAACCATTCAAATTCCTCTGTTTTATCGTCATCTAGCCATGATACGACGTCAGTTTGAGGCGTCTTCTTCTTTTTCGAAGGCCTAGATGATGATTCTGGTTTCTGAACTTGTTTGGGAGAGGTGGGTTGTTGTAGGGGCTCAAGGACCTCTTCATCGTCACCACCCGTATACTCAAAGTGATCATCGGTTTTCTGAGTCGGGGGTGGTAACTCGGAATCGTCCTGAGGTTTTTCAGTAGAAGAACGAGGAGGAGATGTTTGTTGAACAGGAGCCCGTTGTGGAGGAGGTTGCATCAAAGAAGATTCACCAGACTGCTTCTGACGTTTAGGTGCAGAGTCTTTATCCTTATCCTTGTCTTCATCGTCTCTAGGACGTTTAGACTTTTCAGCTTCAAATCTACAAGCTTCTTGAAGTTGGTAGTCCAGCAATGCTTGAAACAACTTTCCTTCATCAGAAGTAAATGTCCCAGATCGTGCAGACATTTGTGTAACAAGCTTGGCCACCAATTCATTAACAGAGAAAACTATCGGATCGGTTGGATTGATTGTGACGGTTAAGGGTGTTGATCGAATAGTTTGCTTGGCGATCTGCATAAGATTTGGATAAAGTTGTTTGGTGAACAACTCCTTTGTGACTTTAGGAACGTACTCCAGAAGGTACTTTTTCGTGTAGCCTTCGATCATTTCGTTCAGTTCCTCTTGACGGTGATTTTTCATGAATTCCTGAACAAACTTCCTTTCTCCTTTGACAGCTTTGGTAATCCGTTCATGAGCTTGAGAAATCCAAGATTTAGATGGTTTCTTCACGGATTTGGATGATGATTTGGTTGACTTCTTTGATGGTGGTGGCGAGGAGTGAGAAGACGAATCTGATGATGAAGAGATATGAGGAGACTCTGGATCCTTCGGAGGTTCAGAGGTTTCTTCCTTTGATCGCGCAGGACTATCTAGAAGAAACGTATCATAATCAACATCTTGATCTTTTTCGGACTTCTCAGTTTCCGGTTCCTCGAACTCATATTCAATAGTATCCTCCACAAGCTTTTGTTGTTGCATAAGAGTGGTGGCACCAGCTCCCTTATCGGGTTGATTAACCGCATCAGGAGATGGTTCAGAGTGGGCAGCACCACTTGATCCTCCGGGACCACCCATTTGGTCTTTAGCAAATTCTTCAGCTTTTTGAAGGTGTCTAACGATATTAAACTTCTTCCTGTATGATATATCCAGTTGCTCTTCTTCCTGATCTGAGCTTTCATCATACGGTACAAGTACAGGAGTCTTTCCTTTTCCTTTATCAGCTTGTGGACTTGGAGGTTTAGCTGCTGAAGGAGGTGTTACGGTTGCAGATTCTGAGTAGGTAATCTCTTCATCTGTGTCAGTACCTTCAGAGCTTTCGTCCACAAGCTTTCTTTGCGGTTCAGATGTGGGAATAGGTTCAGCTTCCTTTACAGGAACAATCCTTTTACGAGGAGGATTCCTTTTGGGAAGCTTTCTATAAAGATCTGTACTTGTAACACTTCCAGCACTTCCTCTTCTGGTTCTCCTTACAGGTGTTCCAGAAGATTTTTCGTCGAGATGACCAACTTTGCCTTGTCTAACTGCTTCCAGATACCTTTTGTACGTTTCGAGCTTTCTGACATCTTCAGTTAGAAGGAAATCTGGCAATACAGCACCTTGTTTCTTTGTAGACGATTCCTTGATTCTGACCGATAGAATAGGTTCCGTCAACATATCGTGATTGTCGGGGTCATTTAGTCTCTTGGGAATATCAGGATGACGTCCAAGTGCTCTCTGGATCAACATTTTAGTATATCTGATGTAGGGAATCTTTGAGCCAAGTTTGTTGAGAAATGACATCATGTCATCCCAAATCAGAGCTTCGATAGCGATGTGTTTCATGTTGACCAATGCCCAAAATATTTGCAGTTCCATGTGCTTAGGATGCTCATAGCCACTGTCACGACCAGAAACAGACTTGGTGATGATCATGTAGAGAGTTCTCCATGGTTGAGGAATACTCTTAAGCTCTACGTGAGAATGCTTGGTGATTACTCCTGTAGCCTCGTCATAACCGATATTGATTAAGAATTGGAGAGTGAGCTCTTCAGCAGGTGTGGCATAAAGTTTGGTTGGTTCGACTTCAGGAATTAGGAGAACAGCCCTTAAGTCTGCAGGTGTAATGGTGACTTGTTTGTGATTCAGTGTCACCGTCACAGCAGTTTGTCCTTTGACCCTTTCCATAGTGTTCCAGAACTGTTGGATATAGATCTCAGGAACAGTTGCAGAGTGAGTGAGCATATTCTGATACGGATGAGTCCTCAGAATATCAATAGCAATTAAACACGAAGACTCTGAGCAAGTGAGGGTGTCAAAGTCAACACGGAGATTATTCTTTCCTATCTTCATTGGATAGCCATAAGGATAGATATCAGCAATGGAGAGAACTTCAGATGCATCCATATTCATTTGTTCAGCCATGTCTTGATCTGAAATAACATTAGACAAAAGCACCAACATATCGAAGGACATAATGTTAGTCAACAGAAGGACTTATTGTCTAGTTGTTGAATGTACAGTATCAATGATTGTTACGAGTCCTAAGTCACTTGTATGTTCAATAGTTCAATGATGTCGTGAAATGTTTCGTGAGTTAGTTAACTTTAAGTTTTAAAGTTTATGTTATCACTTATTGTTCACAACATATCAAACGATTAAGTTTATTAGTGACATTATTGGATTCGTGACGTTATGATTAGTTTATTTACAAGTTTGTATACGTAACAATTCGTCATGAAGGTCAATCCAGGGTTAAGCGTAGTATTGGCAAAGTTAAGCGTAAACAGTAGTTATATATGCGTAGACGAAAGCTTACGCGTAGGACTCTAACTTACGCGTAAGAAATGTTACGCGTAGGAAAAGGGCACCTTATGCGTAGAGCTTACGCGTAGGCGTATATATACCTTACGCGTAAGGCTTACTCGTAAGAGTAGACCTTATGCGTAGAGGTCACTGTTTACGCATATCCTTCACAGGATACGCGTAGTCCATTGTAGAACCTTACGCGTAACTGTTATGCGTAGGATTATTCTTACGCGTAACAAGACTACGCGTAGGGTAATCCTTATGCGTAGGGTTGCAAATGACCTTGATTCTGAATATTAAGCGTAGCAAAGCCTGAAATAAGTTCATCAAGTTATCAACATTAACACATAACTTCATTTTAACAACATTTTATGGCATGAACATTCATAGGAAGATTACGCGTAAAAAGTCATACGCGTAGGTCAAAACCCTAAGGGTTGAGAATTACGCGTATGATTTTTAACCATAGGATTTGCACCATATTAATTCTGGTAGGTCTAGGGTGTTGTTAGAGTCTTTAGGCCAAGTATTAACATCTAATTCGTCGTGAATCAAAATTACCCAAAGTTATGAACATTAAACCCTAACTTCAAATTGTTGATCAATTAGTGTTTCTGGGTGGTTAACAACCATGGAAATGATCAATTCATCAACATATGACCATAACCCAACAATCTTTTTGACCAAAACACTTCACATTTGGAAAAACCCAAATCGACTCATAAACCCTAATTTTCAAAATCACTCAATTCGAGTTTCTGGGTTTGTTTTGAGGATAGAAAGCATATCATTGATGTTATTAAAACATTTTGACATAATTCTTATAACCACAAACACCCTTTAATGATTCGGTGTTCTTGCGCTTACGCGTAAGACACAAACGTGACTATATCATGAGATTAAGCCGTTGGATTTTTGAAAGATTCAAAGCCATTGCTTAAAAACTTGTTGTAAACACGAAATCACTTACAAATTGATGATCTGAAACTCGGATTTGTCAAACGATTTTGGTTCGTAGATGATATTAGGTGAAGTATTAAATGTGATAGAAGTAAATGAGGTTGGTGGGTATTTTATTTAAAATAACTTTAAAGTTTTGACAGTTTTGGTCCCTCCACCTCTTCCTTTTTCAAACAAAGCCATTTAACTTCCATTTTGGTTACCAAACAAAGTTTTTAGGAAAGAAACTTTGACGACACTCCCCCTCGATTTAAGAAATAATGAAAGGTTATAAATTTAGTCCGAGGAGTGTCATTGTACCAGAAAATTTACCACCATTTGTTAAAAGAAACAACCGAGATAAGATAACATGCAAGTACACAGATGTTTTGAAACAGTGAAAGTTTATTTTCTCCCCCTCAACACTTGATTGGAAAAATATTGAATTTTGAAAGAATAAAGTGTTGACGGAAGAAATGTACTTGCCATGTTGAAAGAAAATTAGATTAGAAGAATATTTTTGTTGTTTTTATCAGGTTTTATAATTTTGTATTTTGTTTTTGAAAAATTATTTACAAAAGAGAATTTGGTGTTTGACAGGTTTTTAAGACTGTTTTAGGAGGTCATCCAATTCCTCTTGAGTCAAACACCTCATACCAATCCGGTGGACCAACTCAGTAAACCTAGCGGGAGGCAAGGCTTTGGTGAGAAGATCTGCCAATTGGTATTCTGTACCCACAAAATATAATTCAACAGTACCCTGTTCCACGTGATCCTTGATGAAATGATATCGAAGATCGATGTGCTTTGATTTCGAGTGCTGAACTGAGTTGCACGAGATTGCAATGGCACTCCGATTGTCGCAGTACATCGGGATTCTGTCAAATACGTAACCATAGTCTTTGAGTTGTGTTCTCATCCATATGACTTGAGCACAACATGCGGACATGGCTACATATTCTGCTTCGGTTGAGGACAGCGATGTACAATCCTGCTTCTTCGATTGCCATGACACCAGTTTATCACCAAGAAATTGTAAAGCTCCTGAAGTGCTTTTCCGTGAGTCTAAGCATCCTGCGTGGTCAGCGTCTGAAAAAGCGATTAGTTCAAAACCAGAATCCTTCGGATACCAGATCCCCAAGTTAATGGTTCCCTTTATGTATCGGAGGATTCTTTTAGCCTCAGAGAGGTGGGTTTCAGTTGGTCGCGACTGATAACGGGAGCATAGATAAACGGCAAAGACAATATCAGGTCTGCTAGCTGTTAGATACATGAGAGACCCAATAATACTACGGTATTTTGTAGGGTCCACCAATTTCCCATGTAAATCAGCGTCTAGCTTCTTGGTATGAGCCATTGGTGTGGCATAGGTGTCACAGGTTTTCATTCCAAATTTGTTTAACAATTCAAGGGCATATTTGGACTGACTCAAGAAAATACCACGGGGTGATTGATGAACTTGCAGTCCGAGAAAGAATGTAAGTTCACCCATCATGGACATTTCAAAATTTTTCTTCATTAGTTTTGCAAAAGCGATTGAAAACTTTTTATGTGTAGACCCAAAAATGATGTCATCCACGTAAATTTGAACAATTAAGATATGTTCCCCGTGATATTGTATAAAAAGAGTTGGGTCAACCGAACCTTTGGTGAAATTATTAGCAATGAGGAAGGATGATAGCTTATCGTACCATGCCCGAGGAGCTTGTTTGAGACCATACAGAGCTTTGTTCAGTTTGTAGACGTGATTCGGAAACTCAGGATCAACGAATCCATCTGGTTGGCTGACATAAACCGTTTCTTTAAGTTGTCCATTGAGAAACGCAGTTTTGACATCCATCTGATAGACCGTCATATTCATATGAGCCGCGAACGCTAGAAATATCCGAACAGCCTCAAGACGAGCAACCGGAGCAAAAGATTCTTCAAAGTCAATACCCTCTTCCTGACGATAACCCTTAGCCACCAGACGTGACTTATTTCTGATAACATTTCCTTCAGCATCCAATTTGTTTTTCCAAATCCATTTGAGACCAATGACGTAGACCCCTGTTGGTCTTTCAACCAGTTCCCATACTTCAAGACGTTTGAATTGATTGAGTTCTTCTTGCATGGATTCAATCCAGTTGTCTTTTGTCATTGCATCTTTGATGTTTTTAGGTTCAGATTGGCAGACAGTGAGTGCATAAATGCAATGTTCACCGTCTGTGTGAAGACGTTGTCTCGTAACGACTGGTTGATTCGGGTTGCCAATAATGTTTTCCAGAGGATGGTCTTTCGTCCATCTATGTGTGGAGGGTTGATGTTGGTATACATTGTGCAGATTCTGAGGATTCAAATGGTTTGTTGAAGATTCCGCGACATCTGGTGCAGCAGTCTCATTAGCAAACGGGTTGAAGAACGCATTTGGATCAAAATCTGCAGGTGGGGGTACTTCATTCAGAATATCATCAGCAGCTTCATCATTGTTGGAAGCGGTTTGTTCAACTGTTGTGGTGGAGTCAACTGGTGTAGGTGCATCTGCAACAGTAGTTGTTGTAGCAGGTGTATCAGGTAAAAGAATATGATCAGGTTGAGCAGCGGAAACAGCGGATACACCTGGAGCACGTTCATCAATATCGTCACTGAACAGCGGAGCAAATAACCTTTCCATTTGTTGACGAGTAAGCCGGGGGCTTTGTTCAGCTGATGATGGGGTTTGGGGGAAGTTTAAGCGGTTGTGACCGGGTTCTAAGCTGTTATACTCAGAAGCCATTTCTGTAAGTTCATCGAAATGAGCATGAATCGTTTCCATCACCTGTTTTGTACGACGATTCCAGATTCGGAAACCTTTGGAATTATCACAGTATCCGATAAAGACTCCAATGTCAGCTTTGGCTTTGAGCTTTCCAAAGTCATCACGATCATTATTCGGATAGCAAAGAGATCCAAATACATGAAAGTGTTTTAGATTCGGTTTTCTGTTATGGACGAGCTCGAAAGGTGTTTTGTTGTGGCGTTTTGTAATCATTGAACGGTTTTGAGTATAGCATGCAGTAGATACAGCTTCTGCCCATAAGTAATCTGGAAGTTTAGCATTGATTAACATTGTTCTTGCAGCTTCCACTAACGTTCGGTTTCGTCTTTCGACAACTCCGTTTTGTTCTGGTGTACGTGCAATAGATGTCTGATGCTGAATTCCCACTTTCTCATAGAATTCACGAAGAGTTTGATTAACAAATTCAGTGCCTTTATCTGTTCTGATTAGTCGAACGGTGTTTCGTAGCTGAACTTGTATTTTCGTGAGAAAGGTGATGATCATTTGTGGAGCTTGATCTTTGCTTCGAAGAAAGTAGACCCAAGTCCAGCGTGAATAGTCATCAACAATTACTAAGATGTAGCGTTTTCCATTGATCGTTTGCACGCGCATCGGGCCACACAAATCCATGTGAAGAAGATGAAGCACATGCTGAGAGTTGTGTTCCACCTTTGAAGGAAAATGAGCACGAGTGCTTTTGCCTTGTTCACAAGCTGAGCAAAGATATCTTTAGAATACCGAAACCGTGGAAGTCCTTCAACTAGTTTGTGTCGAGCAAGGTTGGTGATGGTTTGAAAGTTTAGATGTGAGAGACGACGGTGCCATAGCCAGGATTTTGTTGATGTTGCCTTTGAAAGTAAACATATGGGAGATGAAGCAACCATGTCTTTCATAGAGATAGTGTAGAGACTAGAATTACGCGATCCAGACATAAGGTCATTTCCTTGTAGATCACGAATGAAACAAGTTTTCTCCGGGAAAGCAACCTCCAAATCTCCATCACAAAATTGACCTACTAAAAACATATTATGACCGAGGCCTTCCATATAGTAAACCCTGCTAATTTCGATGTTCCCATTGACATAGTCTCCGTAGCCCATGATAGCTGCGAAGTGATCATTCCCGAACCTGACAGTGCCAATGAACTTTGCAATAAAGTTTGATAACAGTTTAAGATTTCCTGTCATGTGTCGGGAACATCCGCTATCAACAATCCAGAGAATGATCTGTATCACCTGCATTACACACAGACGACACAGATGGAATAGAAGTAGATTTGGAACCCGAAATGTTAGAGGGTTCCGTAGCAGTTATAGTAGATATACATACATCAATAGCTTTAGGTATCCACTTAAATCCTAGTGTGTTATATATCCATTTCTGCCATCTATAACTACTCTTTGCTTTAGTCTTAATGAATGCACTAGGTGGTACTACATTCTTAGGAGGTGAAAATGGAGCTACAGGGACAGCAATGCGTTTCTTAGAATCTAAAGATGGCGGTCTACCAAGCACAGACTTAGAAAGATTAGTGGGCCTAGAGGTATTCCGGTTCTTAGGATTCCTTAAACGAGAGATGATAGCTTTAGCAACACATTTATCATGACAATCAGAATTCATACTTTTACGACAAATATCACAAGGTGCATCAGACTGAATATCAAAAGTACTTAACGGTTTAGCATTCGTTACATCACTATTTCTATTACATTTGCCAGACGCAATATCTATAGTGGAGGCAACGTGAGTCTTATTCATAGTCCTAGGGTGTTCTTCTACTTTAGCATTCTTGATTGATCTTTTCTTAGGTCGCAACTTCCTATTCTTCGATTGAGTGCTCCTAGGCTGTGAAGTGCGGACGTTTGGAAAAGGCTCAACTATTCCTGTTTCAGTAGAAGGAAGCACATTAGCTACTTGTGTTTTGGCAGTAGAGATTCTAGGTGCATGAGTACTAAGTGTTACTGGGGCTAATCTCTTAATGATGGTTGGCGGAAGTTGTTCATACTTTCCTAACATTTCTCTTAACATGATGATAGTGTGAATCAGATCTTGATTTTCAGACCGAACATTTCCAGCAAAATGCATAACTTCTTTAGTGTGTGCAAGATAATGATCAAGTTCATTTGATGCTTCATCACGAGTCTTTTTGAGTAAATCAAATATGATACCATATTCCTTTTTAACTTTTAAAAGTTCTTGTTCATATTTTGAGATTTGACACTTAAAAGACACGTTTTGATCATCCAGTTGCTCAATTTTAGGATCAGAAGGTTTTGCACGAAACTGGGCGATTTTGTGTTGAAAAGCAAGTTGTTGATCGTGAATATCTTTTTGACACCAATTGAGACGACGTATTGCATTTGAAAGTTCGTTTGACAATCGTTTGTTTTCAACTTTTAAGGACTCGATCTGAAGCACATTATCAGTGTTCTCAACATTTAGCACAGAATCAACAGTATCAGCAGAGGTATGATCAAATGCATATGACAAAAAATTCAATAACACAGCATTATGGACATCAGCACAGAGGACATCTTCCAAGAGTCGATCAACATCTTTTCTCAACAGTTTCTTTTTACGTTTAGTATTAGAAATAGATGTTTCTGTTTTCTCGAAAACTACCTTCATCACTCCAAGTTCCTTATGAAAATCCTTTTCCCAGGCTAATGCACAATTTTTCAAATTTTTAACATTAGGTAAAAGATTTTTCTGAAAAATGTCTCTTTGTTCTCGCGCCAGAGGCGATTGAAAATGATCAATTTTGATTTCAGAACGATATTCTATCTCATGTTGTAAAATTTTGAGGTCAGCCATGAAGATGTCAAAATATCTAAGAATTTTTCGATTTTCAGGTTTTGAATTTACTTCACTGATGGAAGGTAAAGGACCATAAATTTGTGCATAATCTGGTTGAGGATTAACATTAGAAGACTCAGGTGTTTTGATGATAATCCTTGGTGTGTTAGAAGAATCCGTTGGTGTGACGAAAGTGACCGCTTTTGAATAGTTAAAAGGTTTGTTGTAAACAACTTTTTCTAATTTAGATCGACTCTCGTCTTCTGCATCTAATTCCTCTTGACGATGATATTCAACAACATTCATAACAGAATTATCAACTTTATATTCTGCACTGGAAACTTCAGGATTTGGTTTGAATGCTTTTGTGGAAAGCTTAGGTTTGTAATCAGCAAGATTCGGTCCATATCCATTTGGATTGGGTTTTAAAGTAAACTTTTCAATGGCTGTGACCGACTCGCCATGTTTGTAAACAACAGTTTTAAACTCTTTAAGTTTGTTTTGCAAGCCGATGATTTCTTCAAGATGATCATCTATTCGTTTCGTTGAATGCTTTTTGTATGCAGAGAACTGTTTTTGACAAGTTAACAACTCAGCCTTAGCTTTTTGATTTTCCAAGGTGAGAGCGTTAATTTGCTTTTTATGTTCATGTTTCAGTTGTTCTATTTCAGACAACAAAGCATTCTTCGAAGCGGCTAGATCACGCATCTGTCTTTCTAAATGTTTTTCGTTTTGATAAGATTTGGCAAAGGCTGCTTCAAAACCGTTTTCACGTTTTTCTTGAGTTTTGAAAAAGTTGAGTTGCATTTGTAAACATTCAAAATCCTTGGTTAACAGTGCATTTCTGCATTTCAAGTCCTGATTAATGGCACGACATTCTTCCACTATGGTTTGTTGGTCTTGTATTAAACGAGCAAAATCTGGATGAGGCAAAAGTTTGGCGTGTTCAACGTGAGTCTCAACATGATCATTACAGAGATCCTCAAGTATGACCACGGAGTCAATTTGATTATCAAGGGAAACCGGTTGGTCATCTTGATCGTCAAATATAACTACGGGGTCTAGTTGAAAATCGTCGGAATGAGATGTGGATGACTCATTTTGAACATTTTGAGCCTTGCCGGATGCAGATGTTGGCGGAGATATGAGATCAGAGATAAATATGGTTTGTTCGGGTACCTGAGACAAGCCATCAGTGTCATACACTGGGCCTGTGTCACTCATGTGTAACTCCTGCATATTAGCCATCAACATAACAGCTGCATTGGCCTGCAAGTCCTCCATATCATCATCTGAGTCAGCATTTGCCATAAAGCTCTGTTCTTTGTCTGTGAGAGTTCCACCAGCTTCATCCTTAAGAGCCAAAAGAAGAGCCTCTTTGAAATAAGCACTGCCCTTAGTCCTTGGCTTTGGGCATGCATTAGCCAGGTGTCCCTTCTCATTGCAGTTGTAGCATCGAAGACCATTCAACCCATGCTGAGCATTTCCCTGTTCCACCACTTGAGCTCTGTTGTTATTCCTACCCACAGCATTAAACCCTTGACCACCGCCCATCTGACGACCATAACCACGATTCTGAACTTCAACTCGTCCATTGTTCACAACAGCTTGATTCCTGGTATTAGATGAGGAGCGAATGCGGTTGTTGGATTTGTTGGTATAACGGCTAAAGGCATTAGCAATCATAGCAAATCCTTGTTGCAATGCTTCGAACGGATCGGATTCCTCATTATGAAGTGCTTGATCATTGTTGTTGTAAGGAACCAACTGATTTTGTTGAGGTTGATGTGATTGATCGTTTGGTGGGTTTGAAGCAGTTGGTTGAGTTGCTGGTTGAGGAGAATAATTTTGTTGAGCATATAAGGCAAGTTGTTGATTTTCCGGATGTGTGGGTGGAGCAATTTGAGCACGGAGAATCATTTCCCTATCAACTTCCTTTTCATGAGGCTTCAAGTAATCGTATAACAATCCGTAGGTAGACTGATGCATGTTTTTAGCTTGACGGAGAAAAATGACATACTTCTCCCATTCAGGACCAAGACTACTTAGGAACTTAGTATTCACTGCAATTCTTGGCATGTGGATGTTGTGTTTATCCAAATCATTGATGATGTCTGAAAATCGGTGATGATAGGACTCGAGTGTCTCTCCAGGTTCAATCATGAAGTGTTCATAAGCCAAGTAAATTTTGGATTCCAAATCTTCCTGATTGAGTATTGATCCTTCCATAAGAAGACGAATATGATCCCACATTTTCTTTGCAGTCTTTTGAGCATCAACACTACGAAGAATTAGGTTTGGTAATCCTAGGAGGATATATTCCATTGCAAGCTCATCTGCTTCATAGTGTAGAAGTTCTTGAGGATTCAAGTCTGCAACAGTAGCAATGTTCGTTTGTTCATCTCTTGGTGGAATGACATTAGGATCTCCGGGTACAATGACAGTAGGCATCTCAAAAGGACCTTCCAAGATAACCTTCTTTAAGAACTTTCCATGTGGCTTCTTTAGATCACAAAATCTAAAGAACCTTATTACCCATTGATCGTAGTTTCCTGGAGTGAGCATTGGAGGTCTATCAAGTGAACCAGCCTCATGAATTGATTGTTGGCTGCTTAAAGTTTCAAACATCTTTGCAAACCAAGTGGGTTCCCTCATAGTGATCCTTGATGGATGTTGATTAAAGTCATTTGTGTATGGTTGAGCTTGAAGACTTTGTGGTGGTTGAACCATTTGAGGTTGTGGATTTGCAGCAAGTTGTGGAGTATGTTGTTGGTTAAATTGTTGTTGATAAATTGCTTGTTGTTGATTCCATTGTTGATGTTGTGGAGTTAGTTGTTGTTGACGTTGAGGATGAGGATAAGTGTAAGGGAAATAGTTAGAGTATGGTGGTTGTTACATGTTGATAAACTTGTGTTGGTAAAAATGGATCTTTGTAGTCGAATGAACCTTTGTTGATGAAGTATCCTTAGGCGTAGAAATAACCAAATAACACTTAAGCGTAAAAACACCAAAGTTACGCGTAACAACAAGGAGTTACGCGTAGGTTTTAGCTTACGCGTAAGCAGGGAGAAAAGGCTAAAGTTATGCGTAGACAACAAAGTTAGGCGTAGAAACTTAGGCGTAGGATTTAGCTTATGCGTAAGACAAGGCTTAGGCGTAAGAAAATCTTAGGCGTAGGATTTCTACGCGTAAAGTTGAGCTTACGCGTAATTTTAGGGTTTTATCCCAAATGATCTTTTACACTATCACAGTGCAAAAGATATCCAAAGTCGACGTATTTTCAGACTTATCCAAGTAAGAAAACACGGAAAAAACCACGAAAATGAAGATCAAACCAAGGATAATCTTACGCGTAATTTTAGGGTTTCAATACGCGTAGGATTACTCGTAATTTTGATTTTGCCCAAAGATGTTTCTAAACCAGTTTTTGTGTGATGAAATAGCTTCAATAACACCAAAATAACACAAAAGTGTGAGACTTGATGATCCAAAGCACTCAAAACAGTTATGCGTAGTATGACACCCACGAATAAAAACTAGTTCAAAAACAATGATCCACGCATAAAGTTTAAAACTTTTTGCCAAAAACAAGTATTTTAACACCTTAAAACGATGAAAGTACAAGAATCTTGGATTAAAAAGTGTAAAAAACAAGTTTTTAAGAGAGCTAAAGAATGCGTTATCTTTACGCGTAAGACCCAAAACCAAAAAAACTTCAAGAACAAACGAGTACACCCAACTATTTGGCTCTGATACCACTGATAGGTCACTAGTTTTACCACACAAGCTTAATAGAAAGATAGAGAGGCGATTGAACAAGATTCCAAACACACACACACGATAGTATGAAACGGTTATGCGTAGCGGTGAGTGAAAGAGAATAACTTGAACAACCAACCTTCAAATGAAGGTTTACAAGGGGTATTTATAGGAGGGAAGCTAGGGCAACACTCCTAGTTCCCTTCCTTTCCTTATTGGGCTAGGCCTAGGCTTATGGGCCTTCTACATAAGCCTAAGGCTAATAACAAACATAAAGGCCATAATAAGCTAACTATTACATATGAGTAACTAACACTTGAATAAGGTTTAGGAGTGATTCCAACATACATAAATCTGCTTGCTTCCGTATTTTAACAATTTATTTTCCTAATTTTAATTTACATTGTGTCCCGCACATATAATACGATATAGGAAATATATACTTAGCTAGCAAGCTTGATTACTTTAAATTTACAACTGCACAAAAGGTTCATGATTTAATAGGGACACATATGATTTAGTTGCCCATCGTATGTATGTGGTTGCCCAAAAACAATTAACTTGTTGGACACAAGTTTCTTTGTGCCTTTTTTGTGCAATTAGTTAAAGTTGAAAAATTAATGGACTAGTTTCCTTCAAGTACATGCCACTAGCTACCACCATCATTTCATTACGTCCTTTCCTCATTAATAAAGTTTGTCCTACTTATGTGCATCCCCGATTTGGGTTTTTTACAAAATATCCATTCAATATTGAAATAGCACAGCCAAGTGCACACTTAGTCAGACTTTATGATATAAAAGTCTGAGTTATATTATGGTAGTGTATTATAACAAAAAATATAAATGATATGTACATATAATAATAGCATATGTTTTTTAGTTCATGTAACCAAAAAGTAATGAATATAAACCTGTTTAATGGCGTCTATTTACAAAACATAATAAATTAATAATTTTTCTAACCCAAGGGACGTAAAATTTTGTTGCATTTTGAACTAAACAAAATTCAAACTGGTTTCGTTGCCCCCAAACTGAAACTAGTTGCCCAAAATGGTTATCTTGTGGCCAGGAATCGGTTGAGTACAAGAGAAGCTTCATTAATTAAACTTGGCCTAATGTGCAACAGTAATTACTTGACATGACTCAACTATTCACCACTTGACTATCCACATTAATTCAGATAGACTTCAATTCAAAATAAACTCCATGTCACCCCACCCCCGCTCTTTCCCCCCCACCCCATTTGGGTTATATAAACGGACATCATATATCCCAATATCATACAACTTTTGTCAGGGGACACACACTAACCACAACACAATTTACTACAAAAGAAATGGATAACGTACTTAAAGACATGGTTAACAATGTGTTTGTGCGTGACAATGAACGTGACTTCAAGTTCTTAAGTGACATGCATGCAAAGGTGATCGACCTAACTCGTCGTTGCACTGTGAGGGCCGAGCAAATCAAGCAGTTGGAGTGCGTGGTTGGGTCCAGGCTTGCCAGTGCTGTTTTGGAAATCCTGCGTGCAATTCAGGATGAGGAGCTTGAGAAAAACAGGACGCTGATGAGGCTAATGAGTGAGACTCAGCTCCAAGTTCTCAAAAAAATCTCCTTTCTGGCAAAGCTGCGCAAAAATTATTAATCCTCTACTCCTAACTTGTTATGTGGTCTCTTTCACGTTCTGTGATTGTCATATGTTGTGTTTTGGTATCTTCATGAATGTCGTTGCTACGTTGATGTATTTTGTTATCCTTTAATGTATTAAAATGAAATCTATTATGAATAAAAATATTTTGAAGCACATGTCAAATGTTCGAACGTTGTTTATGAATCACCAATAAAAAACATATAATACTTTTGAACACATATATAATTTACAACATGAAACTAGATATCATATTTAATCCGGCTTGAACAAACACCTATATTTCATCAATAATTTGGTGACAAACGTGGTTATTTCGATTATATAATACTTATATTTTTCTGACAAGCCTCTAACAAGATCACCCGTCTATTTATTTTAACAGTTTATGTTATTCTACAGGTCAAACTACCAGTTGTTCTAGAGCAAGAAAACGTTTTTGATAAGACTGGAATACATCTGAATGACTATAAGATTTCATTTAGGTTAGCCGAAAACGTTCCTAAGCAAGGTGGGGTTTTTGGTGATTGTGGTGTGTGGGTTTGTATATTTTTATATCGATTGGCACATGGTCTATCGTTGCACGCTGATGATCCCGCTGACGTCGCGCTAGCATATCGCGAGAAGATGATTCAGTTTTTTTATAAACATAGATTTTATCGTTTGTACTAACAGTTTTAAACTTATCTCCAACAGCACTTTCATTGTTTTATCATGCACCATCTATTGATATATTCATTCACACATAAGCCATTAATGACTAGACAATGGATTCATAACAACTATTTACTACACTAAACACACTTATAACATGCATACATAAACCAATAATCATACTATACCTTGCATGCAGCAACCTTGGGTACGTGTAACATTCATTCAAAAAACAATGGGAGACACGACGTAAAAGTATGTACACATTTACATCTAAATTTGTTGTACAGTACAGATAATCTTTCTTTTTAAAACTCCACAACTCCAGTTCATTTATTCTTCATTTGGACGTCCATTTAATCATGACATTTGACCGTCCATTCCAAGAAAAAATAAAAAAGGGCCACACATAGGTTTGTCAATTGATTTATTCCCATATCATTACACAAACACACTACACATAAAAACTTATAACAAATTAACCAAAAATTTCCCTATTACTATTTCCATATTAAAATAAACGGATCATACTTTTCATACTATTAATAAGTACATTATTAATAGTAAAATAATAATACAACCTTTCCTAATATATATCAAATCTTCATATAGATCACATTTGTACACAAGTGATAATGCCAATCTCCCAACCCTCTATTTCATCAAAAAATTCTGCCAAGCCTCGAGTTGCCTTATTTGATTTCAAGCCAAGGTATGCCTGCCATTACCTTTCGTGATTGTCACTTGCCCTTACTAGGTTTTTGTCCATACATGCTAATCTTATTTGTATACATTTATTTACCTTTATTACAGGAGTACTACACGTTATGTATCTGAGAATCTTGTAGTTGAGATCCACTACGATGGTGAGTTCATTCGGTTGCCCAAGTTAACTTACGCGTATGGGCGCACCCTTGTGCAAACGTTTAGTAAGTACAAAAGGATGAACTTTAATCAAATGCTTGACTTTTTGGCCAACAAGTTAGAGTGTGAGATACGGGCTTTGTATTTATGTAGGCCACTATTTGCTCTTTCAACTGGTTTGACAGTTGTTGAATGCGATAATGACATTAAAAGGATGTTTCAACTTGCAGAGGAATGTGGGTTGATCGGCTTGTACATTGCACATGCACCTGATAACTTAGCGTGTTTCTATTAAGATAACCGAATTGTGGATCTTCTTGATGAGCCAACGCGTGCCAGGATAGCAATACATGATAAACTTGTGGAGCTTGCTACTTCTAATTCTGCCTCTGATATTGCTGCATGGGAGGAGGAAGAAAGGCGGTCACCTCCCCTAAGAAGCCCTCCGTTCCAAACTAGAAGTCAAGGAATTGAATGTCAAGGAAAGAATCTATTCATGGATTTTTTTTGCTAGCGAAATTGTTGATGCTGACATTAGGTTCAGTGACGATGAATGGTACTATGGGGTATTTCTTGGGTCTGTATCTATGGATGTTGGGCCTTCTTCTTCTTCCGTTAAGGACAGTTCTGGTCATAAGGTCTCTAGAAAACCTTATGCAAGGAGGCACTGCTTTCAAACACCAAGATCGGGCTTACGGAAGTTCAAGATGTCGAGGCATTTAAAGGCTCTAACAAGAGACCACCGTCGAGGAGGTGCGGGATTAAAAGAAACTTAGTTTTTAAGGAACGGAAGGTTGGAGTGTAGGTATTTTTATGCAGCATGCTCATGCTGCCGATAACGTTTAGAAACTGGGGTGTTAACATAACTTAAAACTCAAAATAGTTTGTCTAGTTTAGCCTTTTTTGTAAGGCGACGTTATGTAATTGTTAAACATTTTTTGTTTGTGCTTCTTATGATTACCAAAACAAAATGTTCAACAATTACATAAAATTAACATGCGATGCTTTTGTGTAACCATCTGCTTTGGGGTTATCGTAGTATGCACCTGTTTTTTGATCTACGTTCGGTGTCCGTTTACATAATACTGTGTATGAATGCTTTATTGTATGACGTATATTATGGCAACCTTGATGGGGCATCTCTGTTTTAGGATAACAACCCTATAGGGAAACTTAATTTTTTTTAAATAACTAAACAAAGTAGAAACTTATCATACAGGGCAACTTCATTTTATTAGGGGGACTGTAGATATTTTTTTTTTGCCTTTCAATAGTCAGCATTTTTTGGTGGGTGTACACGCGTTCAACTATGTTTTGGGCACGTGCATGGTAACTATCTCTTCCTGCTTTAGTGCTTTATCCAGACTTGTTAGTATTTACCCACTTTCACCTCAAAAAATAAATAAATAAATAAATAAAAAACACTTAAGAAATTGTATTTGACAGTTTTGCAGCTCGATTATACAGTTTGCATCTTGTGTATCTAGTGTTTGGATTTACCCATTTTTTGCTAACTAAATACGTCCTTGCATTGGCATAACATAACAAATACATAATACAATTTAGTCTACATATATTATGAAATACAACATATAACGAGAATAGGTGGTGGCTCACTTGTTCAATGACGAGCATGTCATTACCTAGGTGTATCAATTGCAGCTTGTTCAATTGCTCGGTCATTTTTAGGTGGTTCACTTGTTATTCGACTTGCAAGTGGTTGGGTTTCTTCATCACTAAGGTCACTCGGTTCTGTACACATAGAATCATGAATTTCATCAGCTGTTGATGTAGTCTCACTTCTACCTTTGATACTCACTGAACCACCGCCTATACAAGATGCTGGAACATGTAGCCCCATCACACCATCACACCTTCACCTCTACGAACTGCAATTGTTTTTTCCCCTGCTAACATGTACACCACCAAGTCTACATGCATCAACCCTACAAAGAGTATTGTTGTCGCTTGTGTAAAAATTCATTGGACAACAGTACCACATGATTTCTCTATTCGGTGCATGCCTTGCATCTAAGGTCAATCATACTTGTTTTCTCTTTCCATCCTGCACCCAATGCATACCATTTACTCAACCGGTTTCGATGTTATAACGAAAAGAATAGCATTCACGGTTTATATAAGAACGTCTACTAGCATAACCATCTGTATTTTTCCTCTTCATTTATTACACTTGAATGGTGGCCATACTAGCTGGTTGGAGAATTTAATTGAAGAGTAACACACACTGTTTCTAAAATATTCAATTACCTTGTGACTAGTCAAATTAAAGGTCAGTCAACATTGTTATAGCAGGAGTAACCTTAGAAAACATGTAGTAACAACATGTTTATATTATTTGGTCTTCAGCACTAGCAGTAGTAACATGTAATAACATTTTTAAGTCTTAATTCCAAAACCTTAGACAACATGTAGTGACAACACGTTTATATGATAAATTATCTTCAGCACTAGCAGTTCTAACTTTAACCAGCAGTTTTTAGTCGTTACTGTGATAGCCGTAAGATACATGAGGGACCTAGAATGACAAACACTTAAACCTTTTATACCCCACACATCAGTTTATGGTCCCAAGTCCCAACAATCAACATCCCCACATTCCTTGTTATACACTAGGTCACTTTCAGCGAATAATCCAAATAAAAATATATCGTTGTCCTTTTCTTCTATTTTTAGAAACAAATCCAGGTTTGTTGTACTCTCCCGTATGTACTTTGTTACCGTATTCGTTCATATATTTATACATGAATATAAATAACTATGCACTTTTATATTTTATATTCTATTAGTAAATTTTTTATTTAATTCAAAGTTATTTTAATTGTTATTAGGGTTTATGTTTTATAGGTATGCTCATTATACCCCTTTTAACTCTAGTGGTTCATTCTAATTGTTAGGGTTTATGTTTTATATGACATGTCGGAAACCAACAGCATGATGTTTTTTTGTGTCGTTTACTTGATACACTTTGTTTGTTTGAAACGTTACATTCCCATATGAATATTTTAATAATGAGATTTACTTGCATTAACCATGTAAACAGGTCCACAATGACGGCCGCTCAAACAGATTTATTCATGAAACAATGGAGGCGGTATTCTTTCAGAATAGATCATGAGATGCAGGCACAATTAAATGTGACCATAATATAATTATTTAACTGAAATCATAGCTTTTATTTATTCAAATATTTTACATCCATTTGCCAAATCCTAGACCCACATTTCACAACTGCAGTCAAACTAAAATTCAACACAAGATACACGACTAGAAATAGAAATACCAACATAAACAAGACATCGTCACCGCCAAGTCAACAATTAACCGAATCGGTACACCATGCCTTTCAGCTTCTCTATGAATGACAGAAGCTCCTGGGCTCGCTTCTGCTTCTTCATTACATTGACCAATATCGCTGCGGCTTCTGTCAGATCTTTGGTTTGCAGCTTGGTTAATTCTGAAATACTTTCCACACAAGATTCAAATGGGTATAAAAGCTCCAACTCTCCAATAACATAATCCCTTTCAGCCACACGTGCCCTGATTTCTTGAGCCTTCTTCATCAACTCTGCTTCATCCACCATGACAACACTCACATCCCTTCGAGAATGAACAATCATCATATCTCTAACAAAACTAGATCCTGCAACACGAGCAAGTTCTTCACATAATGGCATAGGTGTAGTCATCCTTTTTTCAGTTTTGTTTTGTATGTTTTATTTTTTTCCCCCTTTGATTGCTATGTGTGTGTTTTAAATAGAAGGTTTAGTTTAAGTTATAATATAATTAGTGTTGTGTCAGTGTACAAAACTGATGCGTCCGTTGAGTTGACAGCCACCCTAGCATTTTGTCTACCACAAGAAGTAGCATTAAATGACCAACCTTTCACATACACGCCTTTTCATTTTCCCCCTTTTTTATTATTACATATACTGCAGTTTACTACTATTAAGATTAAAAACGAAACCACGTCAAACAAATTACGTGTATATATATGAAACCAGGAGGACAAAAAAAATATAAAAAATTACAAAAAATAAATTACAAATAATAATATAATAAAATAGGATAAAACTGGAAACGTAAGAAGTGCCGGATTTACCTTCATTTTTTATGGACACTTATTCATATTATATGCTTACTTACTTGCAATATGTAGCTTTTTATTGTTTTTTATTTTTTTATTTCTTTTCTTTTTTCTTGCACTTTGCAGGTTTGATTTTTTTTGGGGCATAACAATACAAGAATAAGGAACTTGGCATAAATTTATTCCAAACGTTCACACATTAAAAAATAATTCGCTAGGTATATTGTATGTTTGATTTACCCAAATGTGTATTGTATTTTTTTTTTACCCAAATAAATTTGTCAAGTTTTGTAACTAGTTGGCCAGTTTACATGAATACACGTATGACTAATAAAAAAACACTTAATGCAAATTATATCCACTCAATCCTCACCCCTTTTTGCATACATCACAACTGGACTAAAAGTACTATTGTAGTTTCCATGAGTACACTATTTAGTTGCCCAAAGTATCATTTTCTAGCTATGCACTAGCAAAGTCGTCATAAAAAATATTTAAAAAAAATAGAAAGATGTAAATTAAATAAATCCAGTGAAACCCTAGCCCCTTGTTGCATACATCACCACTTGACTAAAAGTACTACTACGTAAACTAGTTGCCATGAGTACACTATTTAGTTGCCCAAAGTACCATTTGCTAGGTATGCACTAGCAAACTAGTCATAAAAATAGTTTAAAAAAATAGAAAGATGTAAATTAAATCCAGTCAAACCCCAGCCCCTTGTTGCATACATCACCACTTGACTAAAAGTACTACTATTTAAACTAGTTGCCATGGGTACACAATTTAGTTGCCCAAAGTATAGTTGCCATGAGCACAAAATTTAGGTGCCCAAAGTACCATTTCGTAGCTATGCACTAGCAAACTCGTCATAAAAAATATTTGAAAAAAATAGAAAGATGTAAATTAAATAAATCCAGTGAAACCCTAGCCCTTTGTTGCATACATCACCACTTGACTAAAAGTACTACTACGTAAACTAGTTGCCATGAGTACACTATTTAGTTGCCCAAAGTACCATTTGCTAGGTATGCACTAGCAAACTAGTCATAAAAATAGTTTAAAAAAATAGAAAGATGTAAATTAAATCAGTCAAACCCCAAATTGTTGCATACATCATGACTTGACTAAAAGTACTACTATTTATACTAGTTGCCATGAGTACACAATTTAGTTGCCCAAAGTATAGTTGCCATGAGTACACAAATTAGGTGCCCAAAGTACCATTTCCTAGCTATGCACTAGCAAACTCGTCATAAAAAATATTTGAAAAAAATAGGAAGATACTATAAAAAAAAAGAAATTGTGGGTGGGTACTTATTTGGTGTGATCCACTTGTCCATTGGAAACAGACAATTGTTATAACTAGTTTGTGAGAAATTTCGTGTCTATATATGACGCTATGTAACAAAAACAGTTTTTGGTATCTCTATTAGTGATAGTATTAGAAAAGCAAACATTACGATGTCTGCTGGCATGGTTTTATGTGATGAATTACCAATGTTTGGTGGCTCAAAGTTGTTAAAAGATATAACGATCACGTACTACAGAGGTGAATTGGAAGTTGCTTTACGTGACGAAGCAGATCAACCGCAGACAACAAATGATAGCGGAAGTGGAGCTTTTATGCGGTTCGGATTGTTGGTTGCCAACTATTAATCACCTGTTAAGGATGCAAAATGAGGATCTGGCTGAGAGTTCCAAACTTCTGTATTCTTGGTTTAGAAAACATGACCGTGTTAAAGAGCTGAATGGTTTAATTGAAAAGTTGGAGTCAATGGAGGTTTGATGTGCTTTGTATTAATTACATGGAAGCTGCTGCCTTTTGTTTATTAGGGGATCGTTGTTACCTTTTGGAGTCACTTATCTCATCTTTGTATAGTATGTGTATGTCATGTTAACATATTGATGTGATCCCTTTTATGTTACTAGTATATATTTGTTTGTGTAGTTATTCAAACTGTGTTCGAGATAGTAAGTCACTTTACAAAATAAATTTTTTTACTAATAAAGTAGTAATATGAAGATGAAATTTTATTGAGTTAAAAAAAAGTCATAGTGTGGGTGGGTAACTTGTTTGGGGAATGCAAGCCAATGAGAGTATGAGACGATTAATAATGGTAGTTACATGCTTATTTATGTGTTAGAATAATAACCCTTATAATATCATTAAAAAAAATTAAATAAATATAAAAATTAAAAAAAATACATAATTTTAACAGCACAGTTGGGGATATATGCGCCAAAAAATTAGTAACAACTGGTACAAGTGTTAAAAAAGTAAGTTTTTAGTACAAATTAATTTGGATTGAATTGGGGATACAAACTCAATTAAGAGTTACAACTGCTGCCGCGAAAGGAGGCTAAAGGTTTTGAACAAATTCTTAAGTCTGTTCATACGTAAATCCCCAACCACTGCTAACGTCGATCTAACCACTGCTAACGTCGTTGTACCCACTCCTAGTGTCGCAAAAACCACCGCTAGTTTCCTCGCAAAAAGCAAATTTGTTTGTGTTTACGTAATCATTTATATTCAAATAGCAAAAAGGAGAGAAAATCTGCATGTAAAGATTCACGTTCCTTCCCAAGTAATTTTTTGTCAAATATAGCAGCAACAGTGTAGGAGGCTAGGCACGTGCCTACCCACAAAACAGTTAATGAAAATTAATGATATCTCGTGCACGAACAGTAAAATCCTCGCTATAAATACACGAGGTAAATCAAGGGGAAAGTCCATAAAAAGCAAAAAAGGAACCATTCCTTCACCTACAAAAATATTTCCACCTACAAATCAGGCAACCCGAATATTTTAAAAAACCAAAGAGAAGTTGAAGATGTTATTCAGAAAAAGGTACCGATGGTACACAGTACAAAAAGAATACATACGGACGTCAACAACAACTTGTTGCCCACGCACGACCATTTCCAAACAGCCCATACATAGCCTAAACCTTTACCCCCCAAAAAAAAAGCGCAAAGCTAATGCTGCGACAACTGAAACATGTTCTAAAATGACTACTAATAACAGTTAGTCGTTCTAAAATGACGACTAATAACCCATCTCCGCGAACATCCACAGCACACCTTTACCCAAAACCTATGTCCATTCAAGTTGTGGTAGTCTACCAGGACCATATGCTTACCAAAGGTGGGAGTTTAAACCTAGCATACTCTCATTAGCAATATGGGATATTGAAAGTGCAGGCATTTCCTTCGTAACCTCGGCGTTCGAGAGCGGAAGAAGGAAATAAATCATGGGAATTGGGTCATGGGAGTGACAAAATATGTTCGGCAGATGGGTCCCGTAGGGAAGGGCGACAAAAGGAAGTTAGGGGCAACGAAATACGTAAACCAACCCCTAACTAACAAGAAACTTCCCTAAGAAAGTCAAACAACTGAGGATGAAAACTATGCATTCTTCCTCTATTGGTGTAGCCCGGCCCCCATTCAAGTGTGCGTCTACTAATTCAGGGATATCTGGTTGGACAGACTGGGTCTAAGGAAAAAATGACCAGCTTGCGGGAGCCGGGATAAAAGAAAACTGCTTGAGTTGGGAAGCTACATTACCAAAAGCCCTTCTGTACCGCAGAGGATATTTAGACGGAAACCCCCACGAAAGGCCCATTGAAGTTGAAAGGCCTATCTAATTCTTGGGGAATCCCATGGGTTGAATACTGCCGGGCCACGAGGAAGCAAGCCATCGGAACTCCTTCAAGAAAGGATAAAGGCAAAAGACCGGACCGGAAAAGGTGGGAAAGCCGCAGAAAAGAAGAGTGTCACAATACACAAACCGATGGCGATAAAGTCGCGTACCACTGCTAATGTACTTGTCATTGCTAGTATGATTGTGTGGGATGAATATGTAATATTCTAGAATGTCTTTGGTAGGATGTTTTGTATTAGATAAGTATTGTAAGTATATTTATCTTGTACAGTACTTAGTGTATTTTGTAAAGGACTCCTTATCCTATTAAAGGAGGTCCTAGGTTTGAGTTCTATATAAGTTTTTGGTGATATCTAGAGTCGATACACTTCAAGGTTGTAAAGGCAAATACTATTCAGAGTATTCGTGTATTAACAACATATCGAGGTTTTTAGTGAGAATAACTGTTCGTTAATTATTATTCTTCTTAAGGAGTACTAGGTCGTGTTCGTTTAGTCACCTTCTATAGTAGATCCTTCGCTAAACTGGGATTTAAAATAGATTTTTATGTTAATTGACGAAACAGTTTTAAAGACCATCACTCATTCTAAAAGCATCAACATCTTCACTTGGATTATTTTTTAAAGAACATCTTCACAACGGCATCAGGTTATCAGATGTGTAGACTGACATTCGTTTGAGTGGATTATTTTGAGCTTTATACGACGTTTGTAAACATAAAAAATGCTACTTGCTTTTATGCTCGATTACTTAAATTAAGTTACAAGCTGCTAGTTGTTTTACTCTTGCTTTTCAGGGACGGTCGTTTACCACTGCTTGTAATAAACTTACAACTGCTAGTTAATTTGTACTAGTGTTGAATGTTAAACCTCTATTTTTGGAAGTGTGCATTGTCTCAAGTTGGTAGTTATTAGTAGGTTGTAGAATACGAAATGTACGTCTAGAAGGAGTCGTGGGTTTATAAAAGTAGTCCGTATGGAAAACAAGTTGCCCTAAGAACAAAATTAGGTTGCCAAAATTATTTTGGGTAACAAGCCGCTTGTTGCCAGATTAAAAAATGGATAATGGGATAACATAAGAGATTAAATAGTAAATACGTTGACATACAACGTTTGATACTGAACAACCAACTACATGTTACGATTACTACATGGTTATAACTTTAATTGTTACATATTATATAACCACTTGATTGATAACATTCATCGACTACGAAAAATCTAAGCAGTCCAATGCTTCCTTCCCACACGAGACATTACTAAAACC
Source organism: Chrysanthemum makinoi (assembly GCA_910596185.1). Taxonomy (NCBI): domain Eukaryota; kingdom Viridiplantae; phylum Streptophyta; class Magnoliopsida; order Asterales; family Asteraceae; genus Chrysanthemum; species Chrysanthemum makinoi. Next base: position 109,961,585 of record OU343223.1, read on the forward strand.
ACAAACCTTCATTCCCATTTAGCTTTGATCCATAACTTCAGCCGAACAAACCTGATGAAAATGGCATTGATATATCATTAACCAAATCAAGTGATAATGTTTAAAAGGAACATGAATAGAATGGTAAGTTATAAATAAAACATACTATAGGCGACAGTCTGTATGATTTAACAAAAGAAGAGATTCTTTGTATGGGGCGATGTAGAAAGTTCCGGATCTCCTAAAATTCCCATGCCGACAAATAATTCAAGTTCTTTGTTGTACAGAATAGCGAGTGACCCAAATGGTTGCCGGTGTGCGCTTCCACTATTGGAGCCTGGTCCTTTGTAAACCCAAGCAAACGAATAGATAATAGGGTGGGGATGGTAAAGAGGCTTCTAAATGATCTTATGGAAAAACCATTCACGTCCAACACCCATCCACAAAACAATGGCATATCTTCATCAATGATCATACCAGAAATCACTAAAGAGGTTCCAAGATCGAAAACATAGAATGGAACGGGAGTTAATTTTTAAAATCTGCGAAAGGTCTATAACTTTAAATTGGTTGGTTACCAAATCAAACGAAATCAACATATAAATCTTGTATGTAACACCGTCCTCATTAGTTAACTTTTCACTCCCGGTCAATAGATAAAATGACCTAAAACTGCGACTTTGGCGTTTCAATTTGATAGTTCCACGAGGGGGTGGAAATTTTCAAGGCATGTCCACCTTAACGAGTTGAAACAAAAGAAAGAAACATACCAGAAACCACTTTGGAAAACAGGATAGGAGACCTTCACGATCGTCGGGTCAAGAGTGTCCGGACGGACGGCAAAACCAAAACAAATCTTTTTACATTCAATTTGATGCGTGTAAAACGGGACATGTACTGCAAGGGATTTTTGGATTGCCGGGTTCCAAATAACAGACATTAGATTAGAGCCATAAACAAAACACGAAAGACCATGAGAATTGCCAACTGCAATCATAGATGAAAGCATTAAATCTGTATGAAGTACCGTAGCGGTCAGCTGTTCATTAAAAGCTAACATAAAACCTTTGTGACCCTGATCAAATGTTAGCGTAAAAAAACACTCATCGTTACGACGTGTTAGCCTTAATAGTTTTTATTAGAAGTGATGGTCATTCACGTTTAGGAACTTTGTAACGCGTGTTAGATATAGTGATAGAATAGTCAACGGGCTCGTGGATTGGGCTAAGCTAAATGGCTAATAGTTATGTTAAGCTAGCCTTTCATCTTGTGTTATCCAATCCAAGTCCACGAGGCCCAAACCAAAACCCATTAGGGCGTTTATGTAATGTACTATATAAACCCCTCAAAGTCTCATTTGAGGGGTGTGCTTGAAAGTGTGTGTGTGTGTGTGTTTTCTTTGGAGCAATATAACATCTTATTGTTTTCATCTTTCTATCATGTTCATACGCATAACATACACGATTCATATATCATTCAAGTCACCATCTTTCCTTTCTTAATCTCTCTTCTTTACGCATATTGTGTTCGTGGTTTCACGTGGTTATACTTGTGTTCGTTAAGTGGGTTTGTGATAAGGTTGATATATCTAAGGTCCTACAATTGGTATCAATCGCCTAACAATGGTTTAGGAGTGTTTGTGTTTGTTTTGAAGTTTTGGTATGCAGCGTAAAGCTCACGTTATACATCTTTGCCACGCTTAAAGCTTTGATTTTTACACTTAAAAATTCAAGATTCCTGTGGTTTAAGGTTTATTTGGTGTTAAAGTTTTAGTTTTTTTCAAAAAGTTCGAAGCTTTACGTGTTTTTCCTCATTTTTAAACTCGTGTTTGGTTCGTTGCACATTTCTACGCATAAGCATAAAAGGCATTTTGGGCAATAAAGGTCAAAAATTTCTTGGTATTTGAGTGGTTTGGACGCTGTTTGTGCATCTGAAATCGTTTGGAAAACTGGAAATTTTTTATGCGTACGTCAAAACCCTATTTTTACGCATAAGAAAGTCAAAACCCTTTTTCTACACATAAGGTTTTTCGCATAAGATTTTGGTGCAGACTCTTCGAGCTTCAACGGTTACTCAGTGCTTCCCTCACTTGGATAAGTTTGTAGAACACTTCGACGTTTGGATATCTTTTACACTGTGATAGTGTAAAGGATTTTTGGGCAAAACCCTAGATTTACGCATAAGCTAAATCTTACGCGTATAATTTCTTACGCATAAGTATTTTCTTACGCCTAAGCTTGTCTTACGCATAAGTAAATCCTACGAATAAGGATTCTACGTTTAAGTTTTTAGTCTACGCATAACTCTATTATTACGCGTAAGTTGGGTATTACGCGTAAGTTCTCTCTACGCCTAAGCACAATCTCTATGCCTAAGCATCATACTCGTAACTTCTTCTGTCTACGCCTAAGCTCTTCAAAAAAAATCAAATTTTTGAGGAGACTAAACGTTCAATTTTTACGCGAAATTCAAATTTGGGTATAACTTGGAAAATTTTGGTCAACAATTCAAATTTTTGGACCCAAATTCAAATTTTTCGGTCAAATTTGGCGTCAAAATTGTCATAACTCAAATTTTTCATACGACCTTAGAATTGATTTTTATAGTGAATTTCAAATTTTGGGCGAAAAATGTTTACGCTTAAGGACCAAGTTCACGAGTACGACTTTCAGAAAAACTTCAAACGGCAATATCTTATCAAACACAACTCCTTTATCGTTGAACCGATCCTACATCAACTTTATCATAATATACCTTCATCAATGGCAACTCAACAAGAAATTCATGCAGCCGGTGCCGAAAACCGTCCTCCTATGTTGGAAAAAGGTGGTTATCTTCAATGGACAAGTCGTATGCTTCATTACATCAAGACCAAACCCCTGGAAATGCTGATGCAACACCTCCCGTCCCACCATCTTCTCGTGATCAAAACGAATCAGAATACACTGAAGAGGATCAGAAACAAGTCGATGCAGATGACATGGCAATTCATATTGTCCAACTGGGTTTACCAAGAGACATCTTTGCTGCAGTAGACAGCTGTGAAACTGCTTTCGATATGTGGGAACGTGTTAGACGGCTTTGTCATGGAACAGAAATTGGTCAACAAGACATGAAGAACAAGCTGCTAACTGAATGGGAAAAGTTCACTTCAACTCCAGGAGAATCCATTGAATCCTACTGTGGAAGGTTTTGCACTTTGATGAATGAGCTTATCAGAAACAAGTTGGCACCCAGAACTATCGTGCAGAACATCAAATTTCTCAACAATCTTCCAGAAGAATGGGGACGATATGTCACTATTGTCAACCAAACAAAGGACTTACATCAGGTGAATTTTGATCAACTAAACGATTTTCCGAAACAAAACCAAGCTGAAGTCCATGAAGTTAGGAAAGAAAGATTGGCAAAGAATCACGATCCATTGGCACTCATTGCAAAGACTCAACCTACAGTTAATACACAACAACAAGCTTCATCATCTTCCACTAACAACAACTTGCAGCAATACATTTCTCAACCACAAGCTGTTATCCCTCAACAACAATTCTATCCACTAGAACAACAAGTCATTCAACAACAATAGTATCCACAATACAAGGAACAAGGAATCACTCATCCTGCAACTGAACAAGAAGGAGCTTTGTTACAAGCATTTTCTTTCTTGGGTAAAGCATTCAGAAGTCGCTATTCCACACCAACTAACAACAACCAACAGATTTCATCAAACACTTGCAACAGGCAAATTGCACAACCAGGTTTGAATATGGGTAATCAAGGACAAATGGTTGGAGTTATTGGGAATCAGCAGGGGTATGCTACTGGATTTCGCATGGGTAATAAGGCGGTTCCGTATCAGGGTAATCAGTTTAAGTGTTACAACTGTCAAGGAGTGGGTCACATGGCAAGGAACTGTCCCACTAAGCCACAAAAGAAGAATGTTGAGTTTCTTCGGAAAGCTATGCTGTTAGCACAGAAGCAAGAAGCAGGGATGCAGTTGAGTGCCGAGGAAAATGATTTTTTCGCTATTATGGATGATTTGGAAGACCTCGAGGAAATCAATGCGAACAGCATCTTCATGGCAAATCTTCAGGAGACTAAGTACGACACGACTCGGCGCACCTCCGTCTATGGCGCCAACGCAGATATCGAGGTACCAATCAGATCCATGCTATAACAATGTCATATTTGATGTTTTTACTCATGACGAACAGCATTCTGTGACGCCAGCACCTACTTATGATACATACCGGGACAATCCGAGTTGTAGCAATACTAACTCTGAAACTCCAGATGTGGATCCTAGTGGAGGCTGTGTGGCACAAAATACTGAGACGGATGAGGAAACACGTGCTTATTTTGAATCATTAATCAATAACTGTGGCATTGAAATTGAGAAAGTTAGAACGGTCAATCGCGAAGTTAAGGCAGCGAATGCTAAATTGACCGCTGAGCTTGAGAGTTACAAAGAGAACGCAAGAGCCTTTGAATTTCATACAAACAAAGTATCGGAATTAGAAATTGGTTATCGAGATTCTGTTTTAAGAGAAAACAATTGCAAATCAAGTATGACACACTTGATGTGAATTTGAACTTGAAAATAAAATCTTTAAACAAGGAAATTTTTGAACTAAATGACCAACTTTCTAAACAAAAGCAGCTTTTTCGATCTTGAAAAAGAGAAGAAACAGTTGATTTCTGATTTTTCAAAACGAGAAGATTCTCTTCTTGATGAAATTCTGGATAAAAATGAAACTATCAAAAAATTGGAAAATTTGCTTCTTACAACGGGTCATTCCGCTAAAACAAACAAGATGCTTTGTAATCAAGTTAATCCGTATTATCATACTACTCAAAAAATGGCTCTTGGTAACACACCTCCTTGTTTCCTCAAGAAAGCTAAGAAAGAACGGAATGTGTTGAACAATGAAAACCTTTGCATGCACCCATAATTGTACATGATTCTCTTGAAACGTTGGAACTATCTGAGGAGAGTAGATAAAAAATGAAACAAAAACATCCGGAAATCAAACCTATTGATTATAACAAATGGAACAAAATTAATGGTATTTCGTTTGTTTCTCATAAAGAACAATCAACGTTTTCCACCACACCAAGTGTTTCAAACAAAGTGTCAACACCAGTTTCAAAATCAGTTTCAAAACCAGTTGTTGTCTCCAAATCTCTTTCGAACATTGAACAAATGTCTTCAAATAATCCTTTTAACACAAGTGATGCGTGAAGTATTTTAGAAAATGTGAAAACTAGAATTGCGGATCTTCATGAGACTGTTAAAACTAAAACCAATATTACAACAAACATCTGGTTTAATAGTTTCGATAATGAAAATAAAAAGTTCTTTGAAACTCAAATTGCCCCTCAGCTGAATAACATCAACTCAAGGGTAATTCATTTTGAACAAGCCTTTTTGAAACAAACAACTGACTTTGTCAAGGACCATAAATTCCTAGTAAAGCAAGCTAATGAAAGTGTTGAACAAATCAAAGTTTTGGAAAAGTTAAATGATTCCCTCTTCGAAGATGTTCGACTCTTGATATTATGTCCATCATTTTACAAACATATTACATGTAAAGATCATGAAAGACTCCAGTCTGAGACCTCCGAAATTGTTTCAAAATATGAAAAATCTCTTGAAAAACTTGAAAAATAAAATGTATCATATTTTAAACAACTTGATATAAAAACTGAGGAATGCAAGTATGACAAAATGTCGTATGAGCGTGCCTACAATGACATGAAAGCGAAAAATGATCTTTTGAGGACTCAGCTGGAATGTCAAAAAGGAAAGGCAGTGAATACTGTTATTACAAAACCATTGACCGAGGAGAAAGCAAATGTTCCCAAACCGGTTTCCAAACCAAAAATGTCTGTTTCTATGCCTCCTCCAAAAGTCAATGAGAAAAATATTTCATCAAAACCAGTCACTCCACCTGCCCTACCTAAACAAAATGTTGATAAAGGAAAAGCGGTTATCGAGAAACCAAAAGTTTTAGCACCTGGCCTTTTTAAGATGAGTACCACTAATGCATCTACCTCCACATCTAAAACATATGGAACAAACGACATAAGTTTAGAAAAGCACTCTAAAGAGACTAGGAAAGCTGAAACCACCTCCTTTCATAAAAATGTGAATCCTAATGCATGTGCCTTACCTTCTACAGGACTAGAAAGTACCTCTAGGAGCAGCAGACTAAAGCCTAAGAGCAATACAAGGAACAATAGAGTCTCGACTGCCTCTAAGAGTAGTAGCTTGAATAAAGAGAATAAAGTAGAAGAACACCCTAGGAACTTACCGCTTTGTAATAAGAAAGACATTTCATCTGAATGTAATGAACCTATGAAATCTGCTAAGTTTAATGAACCTGTTGAATCTGTTTGTTTAAGTTGCAAGAAATCTTTAACTAATGTTCACGATGATTGTGTTTCTAAGAATGTGAATGATAAGCCTATTAAGAAGAACATTCCAAAAAGAACTTACGCTAAACGAGTAGGAAGAATAGTTGCAAAACTTAGGCTTTACACTACTGACAAGAACCATAGTGTTTACTTTAGGGATGACATTTGGAAACCCACAGGTAAAACTTTCACACTCCAGAATGGTACAATGAGTGATAAACCAGAATTCCCTGTAGCAAACCTCTTTGAGTGTGATCAGGATTTTACCTCTAACCCAAATGAACCAAAATCAACACGGTTTCCAAAATCTTCTTCTTCTGTTATTGGCAGGTTATCGAAATATGTCTTTGGATCGTCGACTTCGAGTTGCTCCAAGCACATGACCGGAATCTGAAGGCTGCTGATCAATTTCATCACGGAAATTCATGGGAAATGTACGTTTTGGAAATGATCATGTAGCAGCTATCATGGGTTATGGAGATCTACCTTTTGGAAATTATTTGATCACTCGGGTTTACTATGTCGAAGGATTGGGACACAATTTGTTTTCAGTAGTGCAGTTCTGTGATGCTGATTTAGAGGTTGCTTTTAGGAAAAATGCTTGCTTCGTTAGAAACTTGGATGGCACTACTCTCTTAACAGGGAATCGTGATACAAACTTGTATGCTATCGACATCAATCAAATGGCCTCTTCATCACCAATATGTCTTATGACACGAGCATACGGAACACAAGTCCGGTTGTGGCATAGAAGGTTATCCCATCTCAATTTCGACACAATCAACAATCTTGCCAAAGACAACATCGTCAACGGACTTCCAAAGTTCAAATACACCAAGGATCACTTATGTCCATCATGCGAACAAGGAAAAAGCAAAAGAGCATCATATAAACCCAAATCCGTACCTAGTTCAGAAGCAAAGTTGCATATGTTGCACATGGACTTATGTGGCCCAATGAGAGTTGAAAGCATTAACGGGGAAAAGTATATTCTTGTTATCGTCGATGATTATTCAAGATATACATGGGTTAGGTTTCTGAGATCAAAAGACGAAGCACCAGGCATCACCATCACCTTTCTGAAATGAATTAAAGTACTTCTTCAAACTCCAGTAAGGGTTGTAAGAACAGACAACGGCACTGAATTCAAAAATCAGGAGTTAAGAGCTTATTTTGAAGATGTTGGAATTACACATCAAACATCAGTTGTTAGAACTCCACAGCAGAATGGGGTAGTTGAAAGAAGAAATAGAACTCTTGTGGAAGCTGCTCGCACAATGCTAATCTATTCTAGTGCACCGTTATTTCTATGGGCTGATGTTGTTGCCACTGCTTGTTTCACTCAGAACCAATCCCTCATCCATCCAAGATTCAATAAAACCCCATATGAGATAGTGAACAACAGAAAACCTGATATCTCTTACTTTCACGTGTTTGGCGCTTTGTGCTATCCAATGAACGATAGAGAAGATCTAGGAAAATTAAAAGCTAAAGGTGATATTGGAATCTTCATTGGATATTCAGAAAACTCGAGGGCATTCAGGGTGTATAACAGGAGAACTAGGAAGATAATGGAGACGATGAATGTGAATTTTGACGAACTTTCACAAATGGCTTCTGAGAGACTCGCTCTAGAACCCGCACTAAACCTGCAGACTTCGGACACATCGCTTAAGGACTCGTACCTCAAAAAGCTCAATCAACTTCGTTTGACAATCCTAGAGAACAAGAATGGGAGAATTTCTTCGAGTTAATGTTCGATGAATACTATGGTGGAACCTCGACAAATGCATCAAACCATCATTCCGCTGCACCTGCTCAAAATCATCCACCACCACCAACAGAAGATGCATCTACAACGGTCGAAACCAATGCACCAACTCCATCTAAATCATCTACATCTACTACAGTTATTGCACCCGTTCTACCAGCAGTTGATGAGCAAAACCAAAACGATGCAACGTTAGATGAAGACTTATTTGAAAACCCGTTTGCTACGGAATCAGCTGAATCATCTTCAAGCTTACGAGAACCATCTAACTCGCATACATTTAACCAACGGTATCCTTCTACTCTGAAGTGGACAAAAGACCACCCAATTGAACAAGTTATTGGTGAACCTTCAAGGCTAATTCAGACGAGATGCCAACTTGCCACCGATTGCGACTTATGCATTTACCTTTGCTCGATTAGCAATATAGAGCCAAAGAACATTCACGAGGCATTGGCAGAACCCGCATGGATAGAAGCAATGCAGGAGGAACTTCTCCAATACCGTCTACATGACTCTTGGGATATGGTTCCAAGACCAATTGACATTCGAGTCATTGATCTCAAATGGTTATGGAAGAACAAAAGGGATGAAGATATGACTGTAATTCATAATAAAGCTCGTCTTGTGGCCAAAGGATACAAACAGGAAGAAGGGATAGACTTTGAAGAGTCATTCGCGCTGGTAGCCAGACTAGAAGCAGTCAGGATATTCTTAGCCTATGCCGCTTACAAAAACATCACGATTTATCAGATGGACATTAAGACTGCCTTCTTGAATGGAACTCTGAAAGAAGAAGTGTATGTGAGTCAGCCAGAAGGCTTCGTAGACATGGAACATCCAAACTACGTCTACAAACTCAAAAAGGCAATCTACGGATTAAAGCAAGCTCCGAGAGCGTGGTATGATGGCGAATGTCCTCTTTCCTTATCCAAAACAATTTTACCAAAGGAACAGTTGATCCTTCCTTGTTTACACAAAAAGGAAAAAATGACATTTTGATTGTTCAGATTTATGTGGACGACATCATCTTTGGGTCCACTAATCCGAATCTTTCAAAACATTTTGAAAATCTCATGAAAAGCAAATTTGAAATGTCCATGATGGGGGAACTTAAATTCTTTCTTGGTTTACAAATACATCAGTCCCCTCGTGGAATTTTTATAAATCAAGCTAAATATACAACTGAGATTTTAAAAAATCATGGTATGGATAATTGTGACTCTTTTGGCACACCAATGGTAACATCACCAAAAATTGGAGCCGATTTGTTTGGGAAACCTATCGATCCGAAGAAATATCGGAGCATGATTGGTTCTCTCATGTACCTTACTGCTAGTCGACCCGATATTCATTTTACTGTTTGCTTATTAGCACGCTTTCAGGCAAAGCCTACCGAACTGCACCTCAAAGAGGTTAAAAGGATCTTCGGTACTTGAAGACATCCATTCACAAGGGTCTTTGGTATCCGAAGGAATCCGGATTTGATCTTATTGCCTTTTCAGATGCGGACCACGCAGGTGATCAAGTTACAGCAAAAAGTACATCTGGAGGAGCATAATTTTTGGGTGAAAAATTAGTAAGCTGGTCTTCAAAGAAACAAGATTGCACTGCACTTTCAACTGCTAAAGCTGAGTATGTGTCTCTATCTGCGTGTTGTGCTCAAGTTCTATGGATGAGAACACAACTCACATATTATGGCTTTACTTTCGATAAAATACCTATGTATCGTGACTCGAAAAGTGCCATAGCCATATCATGCAATCATGTTCATCACTCAAAGACTAAGCAAATCAGAGTCCGCTATCACTTCAACAAAGAGTACGTCAAAAATGGTACTGTTGAATTATTCTTCGTGAAGACAGATTACCAACTCGCCGATCTATTTACTAAAGCCCTTCCAAAAGAAAGTTTTAACGATTTAGTTCGATGAATTGGAATGCGAAGCCTAACCCCTGAGGAGTTAGAGCGTCTTCTCGAATCTTCTTGAAAATGATTTTCCAAAAAGCTTCGCTGTAAATATTTTTGAAAACAAAATACAAAATTTGAAAAACCAACAAAAGAAAAATATAAAAATATAAAACTTTCAAAAAAATACAAAAACAATATAAAATCAAAAATCCAAAAATATTCTTCTCACAACATGTCTCTCGTATAATCGATATTCTGTATGTTTCTAGAAATGTCATTCAACAATGATATGGGTATGTACAGATGCTTGAGCGAGAGTTCTTTAATATGTTTTCTAAAACATGTCGTTTCTCAAAATTTCTTCATAAAATGGCTTTCGTATACTTCAGTACGAAACCCGGACCAAAATGATGACTTTTGATTATTTTCAAATCAAAACTCATGCGTTTTAATGAAAAATCAAGTGTACGCTTTAGTGCACTACATTTAACTCTGATGAGAAATCATCATCATCTTGAGCACTTTTACAAGATTGTTCAAAAAGATTTTCAAAATCCTTCAAAATATTTTGTGCTCAAGATAACTCCCTTTAAAACCCTTTAATTGATTATGCTTTATTAAAGGGGGAGTATAAAACAAAAATGCTCCAAATTCATGCTTAAATCAAATCCGTTTGTCTCCCCAAAAGATTCTAAAAATGATGTTTAATCCGTTGACATCAAAAATATCACAAATACGCTATTTTTGAGGGGGAGAAGACGTGATTAAAATGTGATCAAAAAATGTTTAATGATCGTTGTTTGAATCTCAAAATGAGCTCGACTCAGACGGAACCAACGAATTGACGGGAATCAAAGTCAGTAAATGTACCATTTCGAGAAACTTGTGATAGATATGCACTTTCATGGGTCTAACCTTCTTTTCAAGAAGTGTTTACAACTTCAAGGTAGTTATTAGAGCAAGTTGTCACCTAAAAACTGACAATGGAACTCTTTAACTATGCAACGTAACCGTGTCTCGTGGGGAATTATCTATCATGAGCCGATCAATTCAAAAAGTTCAAACTCTACCCTCTATGCGCAGATTTTTGTCAAAACTCATAAGCACATGTGAAGGGGGAGTGTTTCTGAAAATATAAAACTCTTGGAGTATTCCAAACATGTTTTCAATCATAAACACTTTGAGAGATTTTCATGAAAAAGGTTTTATGGCAATAATAGGACAGTCATGGAGTTATAAGGTGACTAAGTTTAGGAATAAACGTCCTATGATCCGCCAGAGCTGGAGGGATCTACCCAAGGACATCACCAATAGTTAGTATTAGAAGTCCTTAGGTATGATTGAAAAAAGGAGTAATGTGAGAAAGGAGAAAGAAGGGGTTGAAGAATTAAAAAGAAATGTAATGAGAAAGGGTGAAAAGAAATAGCCCTCCATAATCAACCTTAGGGCAGAAACCTGGTTCAATTCATCAGCTACTGGTTGTCACTAAGTTGACACAGGTATTGAAGACAAAGACGTCATGGACCCAGTGACGCACTGCACTAAACCTTCTAGCCACTCAATTCCTCTTAAAAGGATTTGTTTCATTCTCACTGGGAACCCTACGTAATCTATCGACTTTCTCTTAGAGATCGTTGGTATTGAAGAAGGAGACCCTCTCCCTAGTCTCCGCTCAGGAAAACCAAAACTCATTATTGAGTCTAGAGCCACGAGATTCATCAAAAAATCTCAAAGGAACACATGACATAACATCGCTTGTTGTTCATCAATAAGGACACAAGTGAGATATTCTAGAGTCCTACGCAGATCTTAGCAATCTGCCAGAACATTTATGAGAAGTTTCACAATTGTGATTCTTCAGTGATTGAATGGAAATTCCTGCCAGGGTCAACATCACACGGCAGCAGGTCACTTCGGTAACTTCCGTGGATTACGCTTAGTGTGTCTCAAACGGTCTGCGTCGTGGGGTGATGCTTCGGTGTACCTCAGCGACTCATCTGAACTGTAGGTGTACTTCGTTATATCGTGTTATCTCACTTGTGGGACTCCAGTTCAGGAACGGCCCTTGTGAGAATTAGAGACGTGTTTTCACACTATCTTTGTTAACACCCTCGAAATTCAAACTTGTAAGTGCCAAAATCCGCTTATTACTAACCTGTTTTATGTTTTCTTCTTATGGAAGCTCCGGGCGGATTGATCGTCTGAGATACTCCACATGCTCATACCAACAACACATGAAAGTTCTCATCAATATCAAAGGCAACAAAAAGTGAAAGATGATTCTTCGTCAATGTCAAAGAATCTACAAAGTATAAAGACTAGAGAACTTTACTTCATTGGAAAAGTCAAATAGAAGTGTGAGCATGGTGGAGAAAGAAGTAGAGAAAGACGTGGAGACACCTAACCAAAGATGTTGACAAAGCATTTCCATGGCTCTATACCACATTAATTGATCACAAAGCATGAAGGAACAAAGATTCACGACTATTCTATATCTACACGCAAAGTTCAAGCTCGAGAAAAGTAAAGACCTAATCTAGTGGAGCATCATTTGAATGACCACCCCTTAGGGGGAGATTGTTAGCCTTAATAGTTTTTATTAGAAGTCATGGTCATTCACGTTTAGGAACTTTGTAACGCGTGTTAGATATAGTGATAGAATAGTGAACGGGCTCGTGGATTGGGCTAAGCTAAATGGCTAATAGTTATGTTAAGCTAGCCTTTCATCTTGTGTTATCCAATCCAAGTCCATGAGACCCAAGCCAAAGCCCATTAGGGCGTTTATGTAATGTACTATATAAACCCCTCAAAGTCTCATTTGAGGGGTGTGCTTGAAAGTGTGTGTGTGTATGTTTTCTTTGGAGCAATATAACATCTTATTGTTTTCATCTTTCTATCATGTTCATACGCATAACATACACGATTCATATATCATTCAAGTCACCATCTTTCCTTTCTTAATCTTTCTTCTTTACGCATATTGTGTTTGTGGTTTCACGTGGTTATACTTGTGTTCGTTAAGTGGGTTTGTGATAAGGTTGATATATCTAAGGTCCTACACGACGAACACCGTAATTAGAGATGAAACAACCACAATCTATACTAGCCTTCCATAACTTGCAAACACTACGTAGCTGGAGTATAGACTTAGGAGGTAGCCTGCGAATGATATCTAGTTGAACATCCAGTGGGATATAGTCGGACATTTTGTTAAACAAAAGCAGAAAGATTGGGATAAAGATATGAAGTGAATAGACCAAAAGAAGAAAGAAAGATGTTGTTAAACAAATTAAGAAAGATTTGTATTGAAGAAAGAGATTGGAAAAAAAGACATTTAAGGACATGTACCGTAATGTACTATAGGGCAACCAAATATTAAATTCTGCTAGTATATACCAAATAAATTAATAAAGTATACATAACCCATAATATATAGAAGTGGTTTGCAAAGCATAGGCTTTTTTGTATATGTGCACGGGTATTAACTAAAGAAATGCCGTTGAGTTAAAAAAATATTATAATAATTGACTAATATATAATAGAAGTAAAAATACCTACAGTATACGTTGAAAGAAAAATACTTCACATGTCAACATTAGACAATAATTATGGGTCAAAAGGACATTAAGGATATTACCTTGAAAGATCGCTATCATATTATGTATTCAACCTTGTGCTTCTAGAAGTATTCAAGCATCCGTTCACGGTAAGCTAAAGCTGTTTGAAGAGAGTCGTCTACTTCCAGAGGCTGGTTACGGAGCAATCTGTACAAAATAATGCACACCCATACTCCGCAGTCACCATACAACTCCGATTGTTTTGGTACTTTTGGAAACTTGTATGTGATTTTATAATCCCCCGGTGATATGACCTTACTATGCAGTACCCCAGCGTTTGTTAGGTACGATTTAAGCTGTGTTTGTAACTTTCTCTTGGAACCTCGCAACCATCGTTCACCTCCTGATGCTGACCCAAGAGAGTCATAAATGTAAACAACTCTAGTGCGGATATGGAGCTCGCAGAGTACCCAGTGTTTTGTATTTTCATTCATGGGAAAATACACCTGATATATAAAACAAATGCAGGATATTATAAGCTATTTAGAACAGTAGTGGTATATGTACGGTAAGAGTCTGCCAAAATGACCTTTGCAACATCTCGCCAAGCCACAGGGTATGTTGTGCCATCTGAATAAGTGGTAGGCATGTTGCCACCTAGGATTTGATTGCAAAAAGTACACCCTGCCAAAGCCCAATCTGCATCAATTTGGTCTAAACAACCACATCAATTCAACCCATGCATCCAAGTCTTTGCGGACAGGATAAAGCAAATCAAAACTGTAAAAATTCGTTTCATAAGTAACAAAACAAAATAATAAACAAGTGCGAGACCAGCTAGGCATCCGGTTTACTCACTAACTCATTAAGCCACCCGCCGGTGCAGTCTTCAACACATGCCAAGGCTACCCAAAAATTCCTATAAGCAATAACCGCACCGGATCCCCAAGGAAACCTATAAAGTAATGATTTTTTAAGCTTCAAATACTTGCGAAGGTAATCGAGAGCGATAACCTTCTTCTTGTTGCATTTCGGGTGTCGTAAAAGTTCCTAAAAAATTAATATATTCAATAACATACACACAATGATAATGATGTTATTGGATTAACAAACAGAACCTACCTCTACAAACGGTTCAATTGTGGGCGAATAGAATCGACTAAGCTGGACGCGTTCTGGGGTTTCCAGATGTTTTCACGAAAACAAAGTTGAAAGATAAGCGAAAAAATTAAAAAGATTCGTTTCGATTACAATTTAATAAGGTGATGTACATCTGAAACGGCAGCCGGGATAATAGCCTCGTTAATGACACCCTGCGATCTTGTAACACGGCGGCAAGGAGTAGCTGATGTTTTTGATACCCCATTTTTCGAATTGATAGACCCAAACAACGTCGCGTAAGTTTGTACAGTGCGCCTTCTTTTACTGAGGTTGTCGTTCAATTTTACTCTCTTTCTTTTGTTCGTATTCATATCGGAGAAAAGATCTTCCAACAGAGGTTTGTCATTAGGACCTACCACATTTGCAAATGACACTTTCTTGGGTTTAACCTGAGATTCAGGGGCTTCAGTGTCTTTCTTTGTTGGTGTATCTTCTAGGCTAACCACAACAATATCATTGTTACTGGATTCAAGGCCAACAAACGAATTTTTGTCAACCACAACCCCTTGTTGATCATCACAATCCATTAAATCTAAAGACGGAAGACACAATTTTGTATCGACGCTTTTGTTGACATTATGTTGGGAGGAAACAGGAGTGTCATTTTGGCCAACCACATTTACATATGGCAGGTTGTTGTCTTTAAACTGACATTTGAGAATATAGTATGTTACAAAACAACACATTAAACTATTTTATTTATCGTGATGTTTTCTGACGAGAATGTAGATACCTCATGAGCTTTGTTGGTGGGTGTTCCTACTTCCGTCTGCACACAATCAATATTGCTAACGGGTTCAGGTTGGCAAGCCAATTGTTCCTGAACCACATTTTGCTGTTCGTTATCACAATCCATTGCATCTAGAGAATTATCACCCGAATCTTTTTCATCGTTTATGTAAGACGACCATTCATTACCACAATCCGGTTCCTACCGAATTTTAAATATATATACATAAGTAGGGACGTATGCTATAGCTGATATTTAAACTGTAACTGAAATATAATGTACAATAATGGGGTCACCGGGTATTTTATTTTCCTCTTTAGGTGCAACTGGTGGAAGTTGAGTACTAATTTCACCTCCATATTCCATAACAGGACATTTTTGGGTCATGGCACAAGCTTCAACAAGCATACCAAGGTTACATGGTTGCGTTTCTTTAAGCCCATCATCATTGTCAATGTCCGTTGCATGGTCCGCATGGACAACCTTATCCCAGTTAGGGCCTACAATATGAGACGACATGGCCTGTATCAACCAATGTTTGATATAAGTGTGGACACGAACGATTATTTGAGTTTGGTATAAACATTGGAGGTAAACTGAAAAGTAAATACAAACCTTTGGATCATCGGGAGTAACGTCAGGGTCGTTTGTGGTGGCACAACTTTTAGTATGTTCAGGATCAACAGCAGCATAATTATTAAGACCCAATATTTGTTGTACTTTTGAAAGTATGCTTTTCACAGTCATAAACACATCAAGTATAAAAGGTGTGTTTCTGACCGAATGAATGCCATTTTCTATCATCAAAACTTTTTTTTCCAAATCCAGTAATTCACGAAATAGACCCCCTGTCGAATGAGTAGTTCCAGTTTGTGCAACATTTAAATTGAAATCGTCCATGCACAAGTTTAAATTGAAATCGTCCGCGAATTCATTCAATGCTCTGCATCTTGTAACCATCGGCTGTCTCTGGAACAGACAAACCATCTATAAATTTGGCGCTGGCAATACACCACGGTTGCTTCATTTCAGCTTGTGATGCAGAAAGTTCAGCAATGGGAGTTGATCCTAACAACAACAACAAAATTTTAAAAAAAAACAAAAAAAAATTGAAATTACTCATTTACTGTGAACAAATTCAGGTACAAGTTAGTGGGGTCAGCAATGTAAGACTGTGTGATGCAAACCGGTCCAAAGAGGTTACAACAGTCCGGTTTCCGAAACTTTGAATGTCCTGACCAAGCAAGACCACGTGGAATGATCTTATTGTCTTTCACCCACCAACGTGAGCTTTTAGGATAAGTCTCCAAAATCCAAATATGTAATAGCTACAACTATCATCTTTAAAACGTGTACTTATGCATCTATCATTTTTGGAAATGTTTCAAGGTTTACCAAAGTAAAGGTCACATGTTTAGGATGAAACAAGACCTTTATGGTTACAATTTAAAAAATAAATCACAAACTAAAATGTGTTATAACATTTTTGTTATCTAAATTACGGGTAACTTTTATATTACTTGTATATTGAACAAAACACCATGATTTCATAACAATAAAACAACAACATTAATTTTAAGTACTTTTGAAATGAATAATTAATAGCACAACAAAATAGAATCAAAAGCAAACTACAGAGAATTCAAACCTTGAAAGCTCAAGCGAACCCGTATAGATTGTATGTGCCACTGAACTTTGGGTTTTTTTTCAATTTTAACAGATGATCTTTTCTGTGAATATGAACAATATTGACAGTCCTTTGATAAAATTTATGCCACATATATTCACCCCAAGGAAATACATTCCAGGCTTCAAAATCATCAACCAAGGAGAATAAGTGATTATGGACGCAATTCCTGTCTTCTTTTCCCATAAACACCAGCTCTGCAGCTACCAGCAGACACACCCTAACAACATCCTCATCAGAAAGAGATAACCACCCTTTCCCATCCTTTTTTCCGTCATTAACAAGTTCTAAAAGATCAATTGCATGTACATTTGTTATACCATTACTCTTTTTTTTCAGGAAATACACGATCGAAAAATGCGCTAGACAGTTTAATAGGTTTTGAAACTTTGCCAAATCGAAAC
This sequence comes from Chrysanthemum makinoi, assembly GCA_910596185.1. Lineage (NCBI taxonomy): Eukaryota > Viridiplantae > Streptophyta > Magnoliopsida > Asterales > Asteraceae > Chrysanthemum > Chrysanthemum makinoi. Next base: position 109,979,202 of record OU343223.1, read on the forward strand.
CCTGTTATCAGGCAAAATTCTTTCCGGCCAAACCTTAACGAATGATCCCCAATTTGGAATTTTAGTGGAGGGGAATCAGAGATGTTAGAAACATATACCTGGTGTTGCAAAATATAATGCATCGAAGGCGGTCATTCTCGCACGATTTTATATCCAACCATGGACCAAATACTGTTTGCCTGAACAACCTTTCGCGGTTTTCATTCCTTGACAAATAGAGTTTAATATCTGGCAGCAACTTCAACGTAGAACGAACTGCGATTTTACAATTGTACAACTTTAATTTTTTCATATGAAATTATAGAGTAAAATTAATTAGGGTTTACAGGGTTTTGTGAATAAGATGTGGTTTGTGAGTGTGTGTGCGCGTGATGTAGAAGAAGACGTTTAATTGTATAAGATATTAGAAATTGTACAAGAAGATGTTTGATTTTGTGTGTACGCGCGTGATGTTGTGTGCGTTATTATTATTAGTTTTATAATACAACCAGTGTAAAATGACCATATTATCCTCATGTATAAATACAAGTTGCCCAATATTATATATTTGCCCGAAAATAAATTTGGTTGCCCAAAAAACAATACCTTACAATACATGACATATACTCTCAAAATACGTACTTCGGTCATACCTTTGTCGGACACATGGCACCCCATGGTTGGATACCAGGAAATCGCTGGGCAACTGGTCCATTTTCATTCGGCAAAAGTGTGTGGTCCGGAAAGTGATAAGCCTCAGGGCACGTGGTCTATTTGACTAATTTTCCCTTATATAAATGGGTAAAAACTACAACCCATGAAAAATATCCATAACCCATGGTGTTGACCCATACCCATTTGACTAGGTGCATTGCACTCATGAGATACATTGTATCTAATAAGAAACCCATGGATCAACCCATAACCCATGACCCATGACCCATAACCAAAATACTCATGGGCAAAGAGTAGCGTCCCACGGATCCCTAGCTTTACGCTAGACGGATCTCTTGTGGGAGGGATCTGTGGGATCCGGGGAACAGAAGCATTTCTCCTCTATAAATAGTGAGCCATTTATCCCTTTTGGCTTTCCACTCTTACACAAACTTTCCCCAAGTATTGTACCTCTCTAACCACTGATCCTAATGGATCTTTCTATGTAGTTTGTTTTTTGGTTTTTGTGTGATTCTCTAGGTTCCTCTTAAAGGCGAGATCACCACTTCTTGAGGTCAAGCAAGCTCAAGTCCATGAGTTTCCATGCTTCGTCATCATCAAGACAACTAAGGTTCTCTTGTTGATAGTTCTTTCTTCCTCCGTAGATGTGTTATGTTGAAGGCATTAGTGAAGGATGCCGAAAGAGTCAAGACGAAAGCATTAGTGAAAGGTGCTTAACATCCGTGTCAAAAGCATTAGTGAAGAATGCTAAAGGTGTCAAGACGAAGGCATTAGTGAAAGGTGCCAAGCGTTATGTCAAAGGCATTAGTGAAGGATGCCTAGGAATCAAATCAAGTGGCATTAGTGAAGAATGCCTAGGTCGTATAATCGATGAGGTGCATCGTTATACATATAGTGATTGTTTATATTCAAGGATGTTGATATCCTTGATGATGTTGTAATAAGGAGTTGGTCTCCTTTGGGATTAGGTGTTGTGTAGTGTTGGGTAGTAGTTCCTCCATTGAAATGGAACTCGGTACTTAGCCTAGTACAAGATAAAGGGTAGGCGACGTTGTGGTAGGTGTGGTTCACCTTGGTGTGAAAGAACCCGGTGGTTAGCCTAGTACCGGAAAAAGAGTAGGCGATGTTGTGAAGGCTTCTCCGCCATAAGGAGTTGGTGTCGTGTAGTGATTATGAACTCTCTAGTAGGTGACTCAGGGAGTGGAGTAGGGCAAGGAAGGTGTCCTTGTAGCCGAACCACTATAAATACTCGTGTCGTGGTTATGTGCTTCTTACTCTTTATCTTTCATTACACTTTTATATATCTATCTATCAACGTCCAACATACACATCAAAATAGATTGATATAAGTTGATCTAAATATTTAAAAGGAAGTTTTAAATTGGTAAAACTATTCAACCCCCCCTTCTAGTTTTCCACAGATATGGAGCCTATGAAGATGAAACCAGCTCTTAGGTCGTTTTTGTGTTTTGTGGGGAGAGGGAAAAAGAGCAGTGTTGGTTTTGAAAAGCGTATAGCTGGTTTCTGTCCCACGGTTCCCCCGAATCCCTTGTATAAGGGATCCGGCTACTCTAGACAGAAAAGGAGTGTTCGGCAATATTTTTGTTATAAGTTATAAAATAGCTTATGGAACAAAAATAGTTTTGGGGTTTAAAAAAATAAAATAAATAATGTTTGGTCAACGGGATTTGATTAATTATCGAGAATCCATTTGTGACGACGGCATTAGTTTGACGAGATCAAAAGGAATACTATTCCCGATGATGAGTAATTCGGGAAAGTGGCGAAAGGAGACTTTTGAAAGACTAGCAATAAAAAAAATGGTATTAACATATTCATGTAGATATAAGCTAGCTAATGAAGAGTAAACATACCTCTATGCTTTTAATTTTGGTTTGTGAAGACATAAGACCAAAAGTACTTCATGAGCTCTTAAAGTAATCCATTGTACTTAGAATAAGTAGGTTGTGATTACTTTTAGATTCTTTCTTGAAAGTTGACTTCATTATTCTTTGAATAGAAATGAAGGTTTCGGAGAGATCCTAGCATGAAGATTTCTTGAAAAGAATATGTCAGAATAATCTATCAATATCCAACATGAAAGAGAAAGAAAAAAAATGTTTTAAAAGATTTCCTTCTTTGTAGTTTTCAAACATACACGGATCGTATCAAGTTTTTAAAGTACAAGATACTCTAAGAAACTTGGTAACGAAGCTCTGATGCCAATTGTGGAAAACTAGAAGGGGGGGGTTGAATAGTTTTACCAATTAAAACTTAATTTTAAAATATTTAGATTGACTTATGTCAATCTATTTATATGTGTATGTTGGACATTTGATAGATAGATATATAAAAGTGTAATGAAAGATAAAGAGTAAGAAGCACATAACCACGGCACGAGTATTTATAGTGGTTCGGCTACAAGGACACCTTCCTTGCCCTACTCCACTCCCCGAGTCACCTACTCGAGAGTTCGTAATCACTACACGACACCAACTCCTTATGGCGGAGAAGCCTTCACAACGTCGCCTACCCTTTTTCCGATACTAGGCTAACCACCGGGTTCTTTCACCAAGGAGAACCACACCTACCACAACTTCGTCTACCCTTTATCCGGTACTAGGCTAAGTACCGAGCTCCATTACAATGGAGGAACTAATACCCAACACTACATAACAACTAAACCCAAAGGAGACCCACTCCTTATTACAACACCATCAAGGATATCAACATCCTTGGAAACAAACTATCACTATTTGTATAACGATGCACCTCATCGATTATACGACCTTGGCATCCTTCACTAATGCCACTTGATTTGACTCCTAGGTATCTTTCACTAATGCCCTTGACACGAATGCTAGGCATCTTTCACTAATGCCTTCGTCTTGACTCTTTCGGCATTCTTCACTAATGCTTTTGACACGGACGTTAAGCACCTTTCACTAATGCTTTCTTCTTGATTCTGTCGGCATCCTTCACTAATTCCTTGGACACAACACTTCTATGGAGAAAGAAAGAAGTATCAACAAGACAACCTCAGTAGTCTTGATGATGAAGAAGCATGGCGGACTTGAGCTTGTTCGACTTCAAGAAGTGGTGATCTCGCCTTTAAGAGGAACCTAGTGAATCACACAAAACAAAAGACAAACTACATAGAAAGATCGCTTAGGATCAGTGGTTAGAGAGTTACAATACTTGGGGAAAGTATGTGTGGGAGTGGCAACCCAAAAGGAAGAAATGGCTCACTATTTATAGAAGAAAAACAACTATTGTTCCACGGATCCCACGGATCCCTCCCTTAAGGGATCCGTCTAGTGTAACCTCAGGGATCCGTGGGACGCTCCTCTTTGCCCATGGGTTTTTTGGTTATGGGTCATGGGTCATGGGTTGGTCCATGGGTATTTCCTTAAATACAATGTATCTAATAGATGCAATGCATCTAGTTAAATGGATATGGGTCAATACCATGGGTTATGGATATGCTCAATGGGTTGTAGTTTTTACCTATTATAATACATGCTAGTTATGCATATATTTGCCCAATATGTAAACACTAGTTGTTGTACATATGTATTATTAAATCATAAAATCATTTATACTTGTTTTAGTGTTTTATGTGTAAACGTAAGTGTGTTTGAAAACTATTGACTCAAAACCATTTACGTATTTTATTTGTTTCGTTAAAATGATTTTACGTTTGTTATCGACAAAACATTAGAAGATCGTAAAATATTAATAAACGTTTTTACGGCTTCTTTGTATTAACAGAAAGTATATCAAAGTGGCCGTCTATAGAAAGATAATTAAATGCTTTTCGCGACAGTGTAAATATTTTCACTTAACGATTAACGGTTTAAGAGATATTTTAATTATAAAAAATAGGTGAAATAATAAAATACTTTTAATCTAAGCCATTGATTTCTTTTTAGATGGATGGTGGAGATGAGTCCCTTGGTATGTAAGAAAAGTTTGGTATGTAAAATAACTCTCCTCTAACACTAATATGTGAGATCAAACAGTAAGCATATTATCGTAAAATAGGAATACGTATTTGTATATAATTCCAAAAGATTCACTATTCTTTTTCATATATGTCAATATATTATGTCTTTGAATCTAAAAATTAGTTATATCACATGTGATATATCAAGTGTGTTTGAATATATATATATATCTATACATTATATATAAGAGGAGGCATGCCACATAAAATGCCACTTGGCATCCCATAATGCCATGTCATATTTCCACGTCATCATTGATTACATGTGAAATTCGGATGTATTTTAAAAAAAAATCATGAATCTAGATTCGAACATGGGTCTCTGAATAATACTTCAATGTATCTTTACCATTACACCAACCCATTACTTGTGATTTATTTTGCAACTTATTATTGATAAAGGTATGTATTTTCAACATATGAAACCCTGATATTATGTAAAAAAAAATCACGGCTCATTGTAATATACTTGTTCTCCAAACCCTAATATAATCTTTTCCTCAGCATCTCCTCTAACAATCTTCACTTATTGTGTAGTCATTTAGAATTTGTTTTCAGTATTCATAATTCATTATTTATCTTCATAATACTTTTTTATATGTTTACAAGTGTGTTTCAAGTTTTGATCATTAATTATAATTCAATTACATGTTGTGTTTTTATTATTATAGGTGGCTACATTATTCTGGTAAAACAATCGCCTAAAATCATTAATTAGTCTTTCAGTTTGCTAACGAAGTGCATGTGTCAGGTATTTTTACTTAGCTATTTTCATAAATTCCATTTTTTATTCATATCAGCATCTTCTTATATCTTCATTATGTTGATGATCAGGCATCAAATTGATACTAAAAATGGGATGCCGGCGTGGTCAATCGATACAAAACTCAAAAACTAATGCACATTATGGTATGTTCTTCAACTGTAAGTAGCATATCATATACAAACCTCTTTGAAACAATGGATAAATTTGTCTTCTTCACAAAAGATATCGTGGCCTTAGATTGGAATCAATGGAACCATTTAATAAGTCAAAACTGATGGGGTTAATGGGTCGAGTTTGGCGAAACGGAAGCTGGGTAGGCCGCCTAAGCTTAGTCTGGTACCTGTTGGGTCAGGTTTACTAATGTGCAAGTAATGCATGATGCTAATGTGCAACTGTCGTATCCGTTTAACGGTCACCGTGTTCAGGGACAGGGATAGGGGGAGGAGGTGAAGGGGACGTTACTTCTGCTGCAATCTATCCTCAGCCATTGGTGCAACCGAACAAGACAACGGGCGAGTACTTTTCAGGTAAGATTTCTTCTTTTGCTTCGTGCATATTTCCAAACAACTAATATGATGTCATGGCCGAAGAGCAAGTAAGTGGCATCAGTACTTTGCATTTTTATTTTTGTAGATACTATGTGAGTTGTAACTGCAGAAAGAAAGTTATATTGATGTTGAAAAAAAATAAGTTAGCAGCACAGTTTTTGATAGAACATAGGAAGAATTATGTTGAACTTAACCGTACCACAGGAGAGGAGAGGGACAACATCGAACATGCACTAAGATTTAAAAGCTATCCTTTATTTGAATTATGATATAGTTTGTTCCCAAAAGGAGGTCGTTATATGATATAAGACTTGCAGGTTAGCATTTTTGTTAAATCTTGAAAAGATGACATCGCTGTTCTCAAGATTAGCATTTCAGATGAAGAAGTGAACTCAAAGGGCTGGCTTGGTGGCATTAGGGGTGACAATGCTAATGCTCTATTGCACATTTACGTGGAGTGGTATATATAGCTTTTCTCGCCATTTTATCCATATTTGGACGTGGTTTGCATTTTGAAAGGGTCATGTGATAATAAGTGTTGTAGGTGATAGTTTTTGGATTTGCTATTTTGCTGCATGAAGTTGTAACAAATAGTTACACTTCCTCCAAACACTATAATCTGGTTATTTGGCCTAAAGACAATCATTAACAAAGTGAATATTAGAACACTTCTTAAAGTGCCATTTTTTTTCCTTTCCATTACATTTATGTTTCTTTGATTTCAGGTTTGGATCATAAGTGAAAAGCTTCATTCAGTGACATCACAATTTAACTTAGAGAGTTAGAGCTGTGTGCTTTCAAGAGGCTAATAATCGAGCTAAGCCTAGAAGAAACCAAAATGATATACCAATGTATCTCACTTAGCAACAGTCTTGAGTCAATGGAACCAATAAGTTCAGAGACTAGAGATCATGGTGAAATCCTAGCCGAACCCATGAAAGTTCGGCAACAACTTTTAGATGATGAAACACGTGCTCTTGAGGTATTTTATCATCACTATTTGTTTTATAAATTTGATGTTGTTAGAGGTGGAAATTCAAACCCATTAACTTACTAATGGGTTGATTTGGGTTATGTTGTAGGAGTATATCTAACGGGTGAGATGGGGAAATTAAATATTACGGGCTAAAAATGTTATGGGTCAAATATATCGAGGTTGAAAGTTGTACAATGTATTGTTTTAAGGCATAGATCCTCCTAAGTCACAAATTGCTCTATTTAACTGATTAGTAAACAAACTTGAACAAAAAGTGATTCTGGTCAACCCGACCCGCACACAAAATTTACTTGTTTTGACCCAAACCCTTTTTTACCTGCCACCTCTATATTGTATGATTCATGGTTGAGCAACTTAACTTGGTTCAGGTTGAGTTGTTAAGTCTTCTTAATGATGCACGTTTAAAATTTGACCAGATATTGTTCTTAATTACATTTTGAATCTGATTGAGCCTAAAACTTTAGACTTATAAGATATAATGATTATGGAACATTATAGCACATTATGACATGAAGGATGGCAATATGGTAGATTATGTTCAGAATTTTTTGCTCTCGAATGAATCAGAATTGCACACGCGTCAACTCAAGGTCGTAACTATATCTGTTATACCCAGTTCGATGTCTTTACACATTTGGTTTATGAATTCTCATTTGTAGATTTTGATCAATACAGGTTGGTGCTAAAAGAACCAATGTTCCTAGGTCGAATAAATTCAGAGTGAGGCGTCCGAGACCATATGGATTTCGCTCACGACGGCCTTACATGCTTGCCCTGCCAAATTTCCCTTCATATGGCTACAAGTACGTATAAGTTTATTATGTTTTTTATTTATGTGTTATTATTTTTTACGACCAATGATATAGACCGAAACTGTGTAAAACTATTTCCTGGAACATATATTCTTGGGGTGTCCACGTCAGGTTCTATTTTAATTATTTAGTTTGATTATAATCATTGTTTGTTTTGAACGAAAATTGTATACGACCGTGCAATGAGATGTTCAAATCAGACCCTATTCGAAAGACTCCCACGGTATGTGTTTGCTAATGTGTTGTCCCTTTCCCAAAATCAAGTGCTCATTGTATACAATAGTGAAAATTTAAGGTGTATAGTTGTTTTTATATAAGTCAATTTTGAGTCTGTTGATAGATGATGTAGTCGTTCTGGATTGTGTCCTTTATCTCAAACAAACCAAATCAATAAAGTTAGCTAACTGTGGGAATGGGTCAAACGGATTGCAAGTTGCCTGAAGTCTAATATCAATGCAAATAATTTCCTTAAGCAATTTTATTCTTAGATTTTAGATTATAACTGTAATGATATTAATTTTGTAAATATATGCCATGAACTAATCTTCCATACAGGTATTATAAATTTGGACGAAATAGCTTCTGTGGGTCAACCCAACTCAACCCGGGCTGGTTTTGACCCGTACTAAAAGTTTTTTTTTTTTTTTTTTTTTTTGTCAATTTAGCATCCCAGGTAATTCAGTCGTACGGTTCTTCATTATCCGCATATGGACTTTTTTTGCAAGGATCAAACTAAGTACAAATGCTCGATTTTATGCAATCGTTAAACCACTGTATGATGAACTTAGACCAGACTCTTGCCTTTGGGTGCATATATTTTCGTGGTACTTTAGTGGTTTTCTAGGTTACTTACGATAACGATATTTCTAACTTCACTTGCACGAGTTCTCTTATTCCCATTAGTATAATGAATAGACCATGATTCATAGCATGCCCATTTAGCAGACCGTATAGGGTGATAGTCTTACATATGTTAACTTCTTAACAATCACCAAGTATTAAAATTTCTTTATTGTAGTAAATTCTATCAACTGAGATTAATGGCATTTTTTTTATACTTTCCGGGTAGCAAATATGCGTAGTTAACAGATTTCAATATGTGATTTTCACTTATTTACAAAGCCAATGTGGACATATTTATATTCATTCTGTACTTATCCTTCTTATGTCCCTTTTTAGTCTTGGACATATCGGAAGTTAACTTCTCCTCAGATGGGGTGAGAAAATATGTACAAAATGTCACTAAAGCACTTTACTCTTCAGTGCACTTCGAGGCAAGTATCATTCTGCATATTTTACCTTTGAAAGTTGAGTTTAGAAATCATTTTACTTGCTCATATGAATAACAACATTTAGGTTATGTTTTTTTAGTGAATCAATAAACCCTTTTGTGGAATATGCGGTGCAATATGCTGTTGCAGCATCATACACTGCATTAGGTAATGACAAGAAGGAATTACTGCATAAACTGTTTTTGCATGGTAAGTTTTGGTGTTTTCTTTTGTGTTTATATACATAGACGAAATTTATTTTCGCTATTAGATATCTAATATGCGATTAGTTAAACAGGTTTTGATATCCCAATTTTGGGTGGCAATGACTTCTATTCATACCGTAATGAGGTGCTCGTCCCTTTTCGCTACATAACAAATGAATCTATGATGTCACATTAATTTAAAAGGTAAGGGGCCGTTTAGTTGGCGAAATTTTTCCTGTTTTTTAAAAATATGTTGTACTCGAAGTAGGCAACTACAGCAATAAGGTGTGTTTCGATTAGGATACTGCATCAATAGGGAGTGTTTGGATCATGATAGAAAAGGAATGGAAAATGCTTATAACGGGCTGCAGATGCACCGTTTGGATCCGAAACCTGATAAACCGACCTCTTATACGATCTACTCAAGTCTTTTAGTTATAATAATCGGTTTAGATTTTTTATGTCACTGATTTTTTTTTGCGTATACCTAGAACTAAAATCAGTGGGAGTTTATGCATGAAAATTTTATAACGTTGTTACGTTTGTTTAACGGAGGCTGCGGAGAAGGAGAGCGTCCAGTTGGAGAGGTTGAGGGACGATGGATCATCGTATAAAGAGAGGTTCAAAATAAGGTGTTATGAAGTAGGGTTTAACCAAACTACCACCATTGAAACCATTTCTGATCTCTTACAGGTTTGATATATTCCACAAGTTTTATTGTTTTTCTTATATTTTTAACATGATTTTGAAAAGTGAAGTATGAATAGGTGATCAACTGGCTTATGAATTGTCCTAATTAAGGGCTATGTTTAAGAAATAAAGACGTGTATGAAATATTGTACGTTAGCCTAACCATGTCAGTATGATTGATGATAACCACCTAAATGTGGTTAAAATGAAATAGTTTATGCATACCTTAATTCTTAAAGTTAGCACTTCTTTAGGGTCTTGGTCCTACAAATCTTCCATCTCTATTGAATGTTAATGTTTAATGTCTTTATTGCAATTTCTTGACCTACATATTATAGGAGGTTAATGGCAAGTCTAATGGATTTTCAAGCAATGTGGTTGCCAGAACAGCCACAATGAGAAAATTGCATCTCACATGGGTGACTACGCGAATGTATATCGAAATTTATAGATACCCCTCTTGGTAATTACTTTTTAAACTTCAGAGATTTAGGCATGGATTATTGCATTATAAAAGCTAATATCTTCAACATGTTGACGTCTGTAACAGGGGTGATGTGGTAGAAATTGAGACATGGTGCCAGCGTGAAGGAAGGATTGGAATTAAACGCGATTGGATTATAAAAGACTATGCCTATGGCGAGGTCCTTGGAAGGGCTACAAGGTGCATTACAACAATGTTTCTTCGTTTTCTTTGTCTCATAAATTGTATACTTGTTATGATTCATGAGGATTTGGATGAAGATGTTGGATCACAAATGTTACCTCAACTCCAGAATTCTGGTATTTTTGAGCACACGAAGTTTAATGTTGCACTAGAATCATGGATTGACAATTTCCTATTGAATCTACAGCAAGTGGGTGATGATGAACGTAGATACTAGAATACTTCAGAAAGTCAGCGATGATGTCATAAACGAGTACTTAGCATGTTGTCCAAAGGCATTGAGGTAGTTCTTCATCTTGGAGATATTTCTTTATTCCTGGAAATTTTATATTATTGAAGATTGGTTACGTTGTGGCTTCAGATTAGCATTTCCTGAGGATAGTAATAACAGCCTGGAGAAAATAAGGAAACTGGAAGATCCAGCTGCATATTCGAGGCTAGGACTTATGGTATGGCCACATTTTTTTGCCTTGTACAAGGTCTAATTTCACGATATAACTATTAAAATAACATTGCTTGTACACAAACGTGAATGCCAGCATGATGATATAGTTGATTCTCTAACATTTCCAGAACCACTTAACGTTGCAAGCAACGGATCCATTGCTTTCAAACAAGATGGAAAATACTTGAGTAGATTTTTGCATTTACTGAGATCATCTAGCGATGGTCTTGAAAAAACCAGATGCCACACTAAATGACGAAAATTGCCACACATCCGTTTTCCGGCCAAATATACCATGTGACACATGCTTCCTGTTTATATTATTTTGGTATTGCTAATTTGTGTATGTGTCTTATTCTGAAATGTAAGTTTAGTCTTATTCCGTTATTGCAGTCAAATATACGAATTTTTACTCTTTTTGATAATATCAGATCAGGAGTTCCGTCAAGTTTAGGAGAATCATGCAGACATACTTTCCCTTGGAAACGCTTTGAACCTGGGTACTGTAAGAAGTGAGTCTTTATGACTTTTAAGTATGTTAAGCTCATTGCCATTTGTAACTGCAAAAAACTAAAATAATCTGGTTTTTTTAGGTGCTGCTGTTGGTTTTAAATTGGATAGCCTCCTCAAGCTTAACGAAACTCGTGCCAGTAGCAACAGATGTTAAATCTTTTATTGAACAGTTAAAAATGATATTGGAAGTTGGATGGACCATAAGTTTTAGTGAATGAGTTTTGGTGACATCTCATGCTTATATCCTTTAGCTTTTCTTGATTATTCTAAACAGACTTTGCACTCGTCATAGTATTAGTTTGGAATGGATAATTATATACTTACGATTTGAAAGGCATGTTTGTCGGTAATGCTTAATCGCTTGATGGTTAAAATTATGGTAGCCTTTCCTGAATTATTTATCATAGGTATTAGTAGCAACATTGGGGCAAGTAGCATGAGGTCAAAAAAAAACAATGATCGTGTTTGGTAGGTCCCTCGAGGTACGCACCATCACCGTTGTCTATGTACTTGGGCTTGCGCGTTCTCACCTTTGTTTTTTTTGGTTTCTTGGATTGCTGAAAATAGTGGTATACTAACATTTGTTTATTTATTTGTTGCAGATGCTGCCACAGGTGCTGGAACAAGTCGCATGCGCTCACAGGGAAACAATTCTAAGCTGTTAACATTAGGTAATTACAAGTATTAGCAATCATCAATATTTTAAATTAGTTAACAAAATATTCAAAAGCAATTGGAAAAGGTAATATTTACACCATTGGTAAAAATCTGTAAGTTTTTAAAACTTTGTGACTGATCGTCTTGCAATTATTGTATTAGGAAACTAGAGCTTCTCACCATTGCAATAATATAGGTGGAATGATGGGTCACTTGGAGCTTCTCTCGACTGCAATAAGGGACAGTTACACTGCTGGTATTGCTGCTGCAATAGTGGTTGCTGTAACATTGTCAGGCTGACAGTACAACAACAGCTTTAAAGACCAGTACACTTAATATTCCATAATTTGACATATATAATTTAGGTACTAAGACGTTACTACTTTGCAACCATAGATATTCAATAGTCTTATGGGAACTGAAATCTTTTTGTTGTTTGATGGGTTTGATGATTAATGATAGGCCGAGGGACGCAGTTGGTGCGTGGTTTGGAGGCAAAGGGGACACGCCATAGTCCAAGTCTATCTATGCATAAGAATGGTGGACAGGTGCATGTATTAAACATAATTTCATACACAAATTTAATGTAACATTTGCTAATGTATAAAATTAGCATTGTCATAGTATAAAGCTCATGATTATTTGGCCATTGGATCACGAGCACATTTTCCTAAGAGTTCCTTTCAAACTTTGATTATGTTCTTTCAGTATAATTTCATGATTCATTAATATAATGTGTCGTTACATGATATAGGAGTGTCCGGATGTGCTTTTACAAAGTAACTCTACGATAATCCAATACGTATAATTAGATAGTTTTCCGTTAGAGGTTTTCTTCTTTTCAGTAGGTGGCATCTCACTTAGAGGCGGTTGAAATAATATATACAGTAGTTGAAATTAGTAGAGAAAGATAACATGATGGGCTGCAAGACGTAGCATTTAGATCCATTTCTGCCCTTTGAGATTAGTGTTATCACAATTGACTCGAGTGTTGGTCAAACTGATCATTATATGAATATTTTAAAAGAACACTTACACTTTTGTAGTAGTGTTAAACCGATTTATAACCCTTTGATTTTCATTTTAGTCTGTCACTGGATGGCAGGATTGAAATGCACAAAAAACGCGTAAAAATAAGCTCACCCAAACACCCCATTAATGTATGTAAAATTTGGAAATATATAAGTTCTTCTTTTAAACTTGGGTCAAGTAAGAACATCTAAAGATAACTCAGGATGAACGCATTCATCTTAAATCTGAAATCATAGTGGCCACCATAAGCAGACTGATGAACTCCTATCACTGGATGTTTTTGGCATTAGTAAAGCATTTGCTAAAGCAACTGGTATTTGACACCAGAATCTGTATGTTACTTATTATGTCTGTCACTTATCTCCTACATTTCTTCTTTTTTTAATCAGCATGTCCGACACATGGGTCACCAAGGCTCTACCCTTTTTGGGTGGAGGAATTTCCCCTTGCTTGGTATTAGAATGCCTGCCTTTCTTAGGCCTGATAATTAAAAGAATACGATGGAGAACTTATTCTGGGAAAACCGATCGTTTATATATATGTCTCTTCTTATAGTTCCTAATTCACCTTTAGCTTGACTAACTAATGGGATTCCATACAAAGTGCCACACACATGTTAGGACTTATGGCATGTGATGGAAATTCTGACCCATTTAGTTATGAATGGGTAAGTTAGTGTTATGTTATATCTATAAAGGTTAAAACGGGTAAAATATAATAAAAAATAGCCATTAGAAAACGGGTAGAAAGTTGCCGAATATTACATTTGCCACACTAATTATAAAGTTCAAAGAAACTTGAACAAAAAGTGTTTCGATGCAAACTGACCAAAGCATTATCTGGTTTTACCTGTAACCCACTCAATAGCTTCTTTTTTAATACGTATAGTCACTGCAATGTTAGGGCCTTTTGATTGGTCACTGACACTCGTGCATAATATCAAAGTTTAGCCCCCACTCTCTTTTGGTTCATTTCTGTCATATGCAATTTTTTATGTTCTATATGTATCAATGGCTTTATGCTCCGATTATAAATAGGATAACAATAGTTAACATGGTTCCCGTGTTACTGGAGATGTTTGCTATGAAGAAACAATGCTTAAAGCATCCATAATCACCCCTGTACCTGGTGGTATTGGGCCTGTCACTATCTCCATGCTACTTTCCAATACAGTTGAAGCTGCAAAGCGTGCTTATCAATGGACTGAATCATAACAAAAACTATAATAGTACATAGTAATATCTTATGTAACACTTTCAAATATACATATAAGAAATCTCCCTTCTTAAATATGGAGGTGAAGTTGTAACCTTTTGAATTATATAATGTTTGTTTTGTCTATAAGGGTTGCGAACAGTAGAATCAGTTATTTTATAAATTTAACACTCCAGATTTCGAAATCCAGTAGTTATTCTCGTGGACAGATTTGGTTGGAAGCGAGGTCTTGAAAGAGTTGATCCGGTGGTATGATAAGATACACCGGTGACTTAAACAAGTGTATTCAAAATTTTATGTCACAACTTAATAACACTAACACATTGTTTTAATATAAATGAACATAAAAAATTATACAATACAAACTTTAAAAAAAGATATAGCACAAACTGTGTCTTTATACAACGATATTCGTATCTAACTAACTTTGTCATGATGTCCCAAAACTTAATAACACTAACACGTTGTAAATTTTCTTTTAAAAAAAAAAAACATAAATAAAAAACTAACATTTTCCTATTATAAATATAATTTCATTGTAGAACATATTAATAAACTACAAAAATACAAAATTGTATATACATATCTTTCTATTCGTAAAGTATTCTTGTGGCCAAATTTGGTTGGCAGCGAGGTCTTGAAAGAGTTTATCCGGTGGTTCACAAGATACACCGGCGACTTAAACAAGTGTATTCAAAATTTTGTTAATTAACGGGTCAACTTTTTCCAAAGATTTTTAGCAAGTTTTATTTTATTTTATTATTTTTTTGGTAACCACGATTTCCGACCTTTTAGCCAACTAATTCACGGGGTTTTGAACCCACTGCCACACAGAATCAAACAAGGTAAAGCAATCCCTTTTAAGGAGGTTGGCGTGGCCACTTAAGGTTGTTTACACAGGGAATTGAACTTGAGACCTCACACATTTTAGAGAGATAATCACAAGTCCTTTGTTACTAGGCCACCCTTAAGTGGTTAATTTTTTAAGAGTAATAGTCACAAGCCCTTTACCAAGTTTATTAGTGGTATTTAGTGTTGCTTTTCTAGAACTGCTTTATCTGCTTATTGTAATTTGATACGAGACAAGTACGTAGTTTCTGGGATGTTTGCGATTGCCTGTATAAACTGCTTATATCATATCAGTAATAGTGAGTGGAATGTGTTGTATTGAACTCATTCAAACAGTTCATCACTAGCTTACGTAGTTATAATGCATCTGTGATATGTTTTCTTCTAGATTTAAGATTTGATTTCTAACTTAGAGGTAAATTGGATTTATTTGATTCATAATATTAAAAGGGTCAAGTCGGCAAGTTAGTTCATTCTGCATTTGAAAGTGTTTGATGGTGTAAACAAAAAAAAATCAACACAAATTGGTCATAATTTTGGTCCGATTAATCCGTTCAACACATACGTCACTCAAAACCACATTGTCAGCATGATCTCTTGATAAAAACCTATTTGATCAAATTTATCTAAATGTGTAATAAGTTTTAAGTAATTTAACCTATAAAATAGATGTAATTATTGCTTTTTAAGATAATGCAAACACTATAAATATTTACAATCTACTTGAAATATATATTGTGACCTATAATTACTTTTTTTTTTAAAAATTTATTACTCCATAATAAGAAATATGTGTGAATGCATAGAGTAGAAACATCACAGTAAAACTTGAATTAGAAGAACAAAGGGATACAGACGCAACAAGTACCGGGAAGAATGGATCGCATTCAGATAGCCGAATGGTTCGCATTCAGATAGCCAGATATGCACATCCTGGAAAGACTCATTCAAGTGTTGGTTATACCATAGCTTATTGTTTGTTAATTTAAGTTTTTTAACGATATTTATATGGCTTTCTCGCCCATCGAACGAGGTATGCTTTGATACTTTATTCTTGCGTACCACTTTGAAACTTTTTTTCTCTCATATTCAATAAATGTTTATTTCTTTTTGTTCTTAATGCATTCATTAAAAAATTTGATACGTTTATATCTTATTTTTCGTTAACTTATTTTTAGATATTTCCATTATATATTATTTTTCGATAACTAATATCTTCCAACGATAATTATAAGTCATGCACACCTTCCTTATAACTTAAATTTTTTAACAATATTTATAAGGCTTGATCGCCCATTTAAAAGGTTATGCTTTGATACTTAATTTTTGTGTATGATGTAAGAGAGAGATATTGTGAGATCTGTTTTTACATATGTCTATGATGATTAATGGAATGATACCTTTAGCTTTTTAAAAACAATTTACAAACTACACCCAAAACTATCAACAATACAATACAAATGACATGTGTTATTTAAATCAAAATTTACCCAAAAGATTTAGCAAATAAGGAAAAACATTTATTTATTATAATTTTTGTTTTTTTTTAATAAAAAACATCATAAGTTTACGAGAATTCTAAAAACACATACTCGAGCTATCTTAATTCTGTATCTTGGTTTATAAGATTTCGTTTAAAAACTTATTGAAAATAAAACCTTATATAACTACTAACTACGTCATCAAAAAAATAATTAAAACACGTAACACACCAAAATATAATTATAATGTAAACTAAGAAATTAATGAAATCAAATTTAAACAATAAAATTTAAGAAGTCTGAACAAAAACACTAACACTGCTCTGACTAAGTAAATGGTAGTTGAAGACTCCTTAAAGAAGCCACCCTTTTGAATACCACCTATGTAAGGATTTTACCATCATAATCAAAAGCATATAACCACAACCTTTTTCCCCTATTCCTGGTAAACACACAAACATCACCACTTAACAAACAAAGGGTATCAACAACAAAACTCCACTTGTAACCCGACAATACGATATATATTCTCATCACAACAAACATCAATCAAAACCATAAATCCATTCATAGATAATTCAAATTCGTCAACATCATCTAAATTTGGTAAAATAAGCAATGGAAGCACCTATATACAATAACTAAATAAACATAATTAACAAAAAAAAATAATAATAAATGTTAATAATATTATCAAATGTAAAAGATGTTCATGATTAATATTGTTTAGAACAAAATGTTAGAAAGTAGTTACCTCCTTTTAGCCGTTTTATGGATTATGGTAATATCAATTATAGTTCTTAACCGTTTAATTTAACTTTTAATAACTTTTTACAATATATTTGTTTAACTAAATCCTAAAAATAAAAACCACAAATCAAAGTACTTACCTGCTTTTAGTCGTTTTATGGATTATGGTAACATCAATATCTTAACCGTTTTATTTAACTTTTAATTACTTTTTAGTATATATTTTGTTCTACTAAATCCTAAAAATAAACACCACACGTCATACCCGTCCATCGGACGGTTTTGACTATAGATATATATATATATATATATATATATATATATATATATATATATATATATATATAATATAAATAAATAAATAAATAATCATATTTTTTTTTCAACTTCTGTGAATAAACTGTAATAATTTGAAAGTTTAAAAATTATGTATGATATATGGTTGTAAAGATAAGAATTTGAATTTTTAAATACCAAAACGGTGCATCATTTGAAGTTCTACACAAATACTTATGCTAATTTTAATCAGCATGTTGAGTGTTCGAACCTACAGATCAGTGTTATATCACAAGTGATAAATCAAGCAAAATATAGCATCGAGAAAAAAAATACTAAAGAAAACCAAAAAAAATGTTTGTCGAAAGTATATAAAAGTACATTTATATTGAAAGTTAATTAAATATTCGTCATGATGGTGTAATTTTGTAAGTTAACGGTTTACAGTTTTGAGATATGTATTTTAAAAAATGAGAAGTGAAAGTGGGTTTTATTTAAAAAAAATGAGGGTGTAAGGGGTGGAAATTAATTTTTTAATATTTGATCTTGTCCCCTGGATCATATGTTTTATGTGGTCCAGATTTGTCCCTCAGTTTGTAGTGGATTATTGGTCCCCAAAATAACTCGACTCCATCTCAACCCTTTGTGTACGATACAACTGATTGTCTCAAGGGGTGTTCCAAAAACCATAGCAACCGAACCGAACCGCTCAATTCAAAACCGAAGAAATCGCAACCCCCAAAAACTGAAACCGAAAAAAACTCGCTTCTCACGGATCGGTTTGGGTTTTGTATTTAGATACCTATGGTTAACTGAACCGTGTATAATATACATGATGGTTTTTATCTAAATATTCAAATAATTGGACAAGTGTCGATTATATTATTGCAATACTCTTATTGTATAATGATTTTTTTGCTCCTGATTTAAATATTTACTAAACTTCTATTTGTGAAAATAGATTAATGTGATTGTAACCTATAAGTGTCGAACAAATATTTTTTGTTACTCTGTTATGTATGTTTATTTGAACGTAATTATTGTGACGGAATAACTTTAATATGACTTTAATCTATTCATTTTTATTTAGTTTACTAAAATTACATTTTGATTTGGATCATTTTATTCATCATACAATTAAATTCTTATAAACGTCTAAAATGGTTAATCGTGAACCGAACCGCATGTAACATCTCATTTTAGATACCTGCATGTCCGGTTACCCGCCTAGTGCGGTTTGGTTTCGGGTAGTAAAATGAATTACCCAACCCGTGATGGATAGATTAAATTTTCCAACTAACTGAACCGGACCACCTTGTGAACACCCCCAATTGTCTCATTGATAATCGTTGTGTATTTGTAATTGTTTGGTTGTAATAAAATGATTCTAACATTACAAAATTCATTAAAAAAAGCTAAAAGAAACTGAAAATTACCAACACTGGAACTGTGCAATAACACACGCTCTGTCTACAAAAAAGAAACTTGGCTCTATAAATTGTAAATGCAAAAACCCAAGTGAAAAATCTTTGGAAAATAAGTGGGATCCATCACCCAAGATCTCTATCTTGCTTAGCATTTTTCAACTAGTCCCCAAGATGACTGGGAAGAATCACAAGAAACACATGATAAAATAAATGGAATTAAAACATTCAATCTTCACCACCAAATAAATTATCTCAAACATAATGTAATCCCTGTCTTAAACTATTATCACACCTTAAATGGTTTTTGGAGACAATTTGACTCCATGACCAAACTTCCAGCCTGCTCATGTGATGCACATAAGGCTTTTATAACTCACTTAAATCTTATAAAACTAATGCAATTTATTATGGTTCTTGATGGTGTATATCAACCCATAAGAAGCAGACTATTGAGCAGGGACCCAATCCTTGACTTGAAAAATGCTTTCTCTATCAACTATATGAAAGAATCTCATAGAGCATCCTCATCTTACCTTGAAAATTGTAACACCCCCAAAATTGGTACAACAGAAGCATTCGGGTCACTGGGGTGCTACTAAACTGGATCACAACACAAAGCAAAGAAAACGGATTACCTGATTCGTTTTAGATAAAAGGTTACATTTTACGTAATGAAACAAGGTTTATAACATAGTTTAGTGCGGAATATACAGACCCATAATTTAAGTAGTTCCAAATATTTAAGAGTCATAGTTGTGTAAAAATACTTCTGAATAGCCTACGGCCCATGCCATGCCAATTGCCTTCATAAAGTCATACAACAACAAGAGATTAAACACCTGAAAAAACATGCTTAAAAGGTCAGCATAAATCTGGTGAGTTCATTGGTTTAAGTATGTAAAAGCAGTATGGACCACAAGATTTCAGTCATGAACAAGTAATGGTTTGACCCGATACATTCGGTCATGTATGTACATAGCAGTTAGGCCGATTCATTTGGTTAGATATGTATAATTTTTTAAAGTACTTATGTCCATAAGTAAAAGCAAGCAATGTATTCTTACCCCAAAGTAATTCAAAACGAGAATTAAAACATGTAAAAGCGGGGCTATAAAACTGACTTTAGCAAATAGTAATCTGAAATGAATAAGTTAAATAGTGATAGTGGGCAGTTCCGACACTTGACCTAGATTAGTATGGCAAGTTTAGTTTACAGTTTCAAGTTTAAGAGATGGAGTTTAAACAAGTTTTAGAGTTATAAAGTGTTTGTGTTATTGTTGCTTGTGTGGAAGTGTTCTTGTTTAAAGAGTTTTTAAATTTTGTAAGTATTGGCTCTTGGAAAAGTGTATAGATACAAACATAAGTATATATATAAAAAGGTATGACGAATGAGTCTCCATTTAAAAAATAACCGAACGACTATGAACGGAAAATATTCAAAAAGTGAGGTTCGTTAACAATAGACGTTGTCGGAATATAAGAATATTTTCGTTAAAGGTAATATATATATATATAAATATATATATATATATATATATATATATATATATATATATATATATATATATATATATATAAGGAAGGATCGGGTGGGTTTTAGGCTTTTAAGTAGGGATGGTGCGGAAATATCACAGTAGCTTTTAAAAAAAAATTCAAAAAAATCTGAAAAAATTAAAAAAATAAAGAAGATGATAAATTATTAAGAATCGCTGAAAAAATTTTCAAAAAAAAGATCGTTTTCATGATTAAAGGTATTGTGATATTAAGGTCGATTTTGACTTTTTTACAAAAGTCAATATCTGATCTTGACAAAGTCAAATCGATCTTGACTTTTGTAAAAAGTCAGATTTAATCTTAATATCACGTAAACTTTTTTTTAAATACAAATTGTTAATATCACACTAACTTTTTTTTGATATCACATTACTTTTTTGTTTTTTTTACTAATATTATTAATATCACCGTTCCTTTTTTAATAAAAAATGTTAATATCACGGTTTTTTTTACTATCACGGAACTTTTTCTTTTTTTAATATAATTGTTAATATCACCGTAACTATCATATGTTTTTTTTAATAAAATTTGTTAATATCATAGTAACTATCATATGTTTCTTAATATCAAGGTTCATTTTACATGTAAAAACTTAATATCACAGCTTGGTTTTATAATATCATCATTTTATAATATCACAGCTTCATAATATCACACTAAGCTCATAATATCGTTAATATCACTAGGACTACATAATCGAAAACAAAAAGTGATCGTAAAAATCTGAAAAAATAAAAATGAAAGAAGATAACAATAGTAAGGATCCAAAGGAAAAAAATTAAAAAAAGTCGTTACGTAGTCAATTGTACCGTGAAGTTAAGCAGATCTTGGCTTTTTCAAAAGTCAAGATCGATCTGAATAGGCGGTCAGATCTGTCCGTCGTCGCATTATAAAATAAAATAAAATGATCTCCACTCTATATATATATATATATATATATATATATATATATATATATATATATATATATATATATATATATATATATATATATATACTACTTTATAAAGTGTTTAGGACTTTTTAAGTAAAGAAGTCTTAATTTTTTAAGACCAAAAAACATTTCTACAAAAAGAAAGTTACATTTAAAGAGGTTTCATCTCAAAGTTAAATGTATTAATTTTCCTATTAAAAACTAAAACTTGTAACATCCTTGAACTTAAATGTATTATAATAGCCCAAAGTTGTAACAGCCCATTTACACTCCAGGCACCATAAACTAAATAATATAATACTCCGGTATAACTGAAACAAAAAAAAAACACAAACCACAATCTATCTTCTTTCATCCATCTTTACATTCTCTCCCACTAAAAAACACCCGCCTCTACTACAATAAGCTCTATCACCGCCCCATTTGCCGAAATTGCCACCATCTCTTGGTGGTTTTAGGTGGTTCCGGTCGGTGGTTTTTGCTTGTTGTGAGAGGATTCAGCTGTTAATCACCACCATCTCATTGTGGCTCGGTTGTTAAGATCTTTCAAGATATATAATTCACTTTTAAGGTCAGTGATTAAGTTTTTAGGCCGAAAGTCACGAACGCGGTTTGCTATTTTGTTTTCCTTTTGTTTTAAGATCTTTGGTTGTGTTTTTGTAGATATAAGATATTTAGTTTGTTTATGTGTTTTTTTTGTATGTCTCATCAGGCTTTGGTGATACTGAGTTTAATTTGGATCTAAATCTAGAGGTTTTGTTCTTTTGGTAACTTTTAATTATGTAATTTTTTTGTTTATGGTTTCATTTGTAATTTTTGTTGTTGATTATGTTTAAAGATTGAAGGATGGACAAAAATATTCGAAGAAGATTGAAATGAATGTGTGAAGACATATAGCAGTTCTTAAATCTTTGAGGAGTTAGTTTGCTTAGGATGGTTGTTTAATTTTAATAAGTAATTTGTATAGCTTTATCGTTCATCAAAACATTTCGTGCTACTGGATTGCAAAGAAGCTTACCAGCTTCTTATGGTCATTTCCTATGTTATTTTTATATTCTCAGTTGAGTTGATACAGTTTAGATTTTTTAATTCATTTAAATATAGTGGTTTATATATGTTTAGAAGAAAAAGAAACTGCTCTTTTTTGGTGATGGGTGCATATAATTTTGATAGGGTGTTTTATATAGTCAGTGATAATTTTTATTCACTTTCTATTTTGTTGGCGGTTGACAATTGTAGGACTTCACAAATATGAGAGAACAAACAAGTTCAGTTAATGCAAATATATTACGAGTATAAAGAATGGTGAGAATTCATGATAGTTTTTTTTAAAGATACATACTGTCACCATGAGGATGTAGTAATAAAACTTCATCTAAAAGATATGCAAATATTTTTGTGTTAAAAGTCCGGTAACATCACCATTCATTTGCAAAAAACATGTTGATAAAATGACAAAATTACTTACTACTTGCTTTGAAAAAATGAATATGGGTTATTGAGGAAAGTCATGCTTAAAAATGATGGGAAATTTACAAGTATGATGAAAAAATTGAACTCTACATATGTTAAAGGACAATGAGTCTATCATGATAGGCTCATAGAGGTATGCAATATGCTTGAATCTTCTTTTTGCAATATCTTAAACCAAATCAAATCATGATATATCGACCACATAAAAATTTAGAATTTGGTTTATCAGAAATATTGTGTTATACGAAGCATATAAGAAAACATAGCATAAAGTAATCCTCTAAACAAATTCATTAGGCTGCTCTCAGTAAGGAGGCTCAATCCCTCTCATTTTCTCTGGCACGTCAGCTTTCTCTCTCCAGCAACCTTCAGGCGATTAAGTAAGGGCTGACCATGTTCACACTTTTTTTTTTTTAATTAATTCAAACATTTTAAACAATTAATTTAAAATTCATTAAAAATAAAAACATTAATATATTAAAAATAAAAACGATACGAAATACATAAATCATAAATCTTAATTTGAATGTTCCCCGCATGCAGAGTCATACGAAGGAGACTGAAAACCGACAAATTCCTCGATGCGAGCCAAACGTTCCTCGTCTAGCAGAGGTTGCCCAACAAATCTAGCAGGCGAACTTAATTCACCTACACCATCGGTTTTGTTCTCCCGATAGCTCCAACTGATTTTGGTGCTGATGTTGTTCTGTATTTGTTGGACACACCCCCCCCCCCCAACGTGTCACCAATGTCGTCGTCTTTGCGGGTTTCATCCATCAAAAATTTGTCGAGCACAGCTTTTCGTTCAGGCGTAATGTGGTTGCAAATCGTGTAGTCTTCTCTCATACGTTGCTTCTCTGCCCTCGCCTGCTCAAACAAATTGATAACGTCTATAATAGTGTTTTTTCGAGTCACATCGTCTTCTTCGCATTGTTTTTTTAACGTACATTTGCATATCTTCAACGGAATGGGGGAGACGACAAGCCATAATAATTTTGTGTTGAGAAGTAGTTTGAGATTGAATTGTGTGAAATGAGATTTGTCGATTGAAGTGTGTATATGTTGTGTATTTATAAACGTTCAATTTTTTTTCTTAACCGTTACGCAACAGTTTAAAGAATTAATTGGCTTGTTTCATTCGATCGTGTACACGACTAAGTTGGGGTAAAAAGCACATGCGATCGATTCCCCACACAAAGGAGACCGATTGGGAATCGATCTTCTAAGTCGATCGTTGTATATTATTGGGGGCAGTCTTACATATACTCATTCGTACGTGTAAACATTAAAAATAATTGCAACAAAGATTAATGTAACAAATACCTATTGTTTGCTACTTATAATTAACGAACCATGTCAACTTTATCAAGATGTTTTGTTAGCTGAAACCCAACAAAATAATTTGTATTTTGAAGTAAAACGAATATGAGAAGACCGTCGGAATTGGTGAGAATGGGTAAATCGAGCCGAATCAGGATCATTTTCTTCGTGTTTTATCAGAATCAGCTCGTCATTGTTTATTTTGTTGATGCCTAGACTTTATCATCAAGGTATGCTACGCCTTACCGCTTGTAACGCTGGTACCTCTGCTAGTATATATATCTATTACATTATATATAAGAGGAGGCATGCCACATAAAATGCCACTTGGCATCCCATAATGCCACGTCATATTTCCACCTAAGCAAAGCATGCCATGTCATCACAATTTAATCTACAAAAGCAATGTATTAAAATTCTTATTTAATGACTAAAATTCGGAAATTA
>OU343223.1:110004291-110071979 GCA_910596185.1 Chrysanthemum makinoi
TTAAGTGATGCACGAGTTGCTAAGACAAAAGGCAAGAGAGCAAAACCTCCAACTCCATCATCATCATCATAAAATAGCTCCGAGGATGGTCTTCCAAGCTCTCATCTTCCACCTCATGAGTACTATGCGTCTCTCCCCGAGATAGAGAATGAATCAGCGGAATTCAAGCAAACTAAGGGAATGTTCAAGTGCCTTGGTAGGATGATGAACAAGATCTACAAGAAGTTGGACAAGTAAGAGTCCATTAAGGAGTGTTTGGAACAATACATTATCATCAATGTTTGATACAATTTAGTTGTTTTTATTGTGTAGGATGCTAATATAACTTAAAACAATGTTGTATGCTAACAATCTTATGCAGGGGGATAGCACAAGTATGCTATCAAATTTTACCCATTTTCACTATAATGTGAAAATCAAAAAGCCTTGCTCAAAATCTATGCTCCACTATGTTTATACATGTGTTATTTACTTTTCCTAACTAGAAATGTTTAGTGTCATAAGTTTTGAGAAAAATTTCAGGTTTCGGAAAAGTCCCCGACACCTAAAAACGTACTCTGTGAAGTTTTCTGGACAGCACGGATCAGACGGCACCAACGATTTGGTACCGTCTGTTATGTGAAATGGTACCGCCGTACAGGCGGACCAGACGGAACCCTTTTAAGGGTTCCGTCCGCGTAAATTTTTGGTGCCGTGGATCCTCCAGGTAACTTTCTGAATTTTGACTCTTTCGTGATTCCAAATTACCATCCATCACTTATAAGTCACTCTTAACTAGTTTATACTCTTATTAGAAATAGTATAACTCACTTAGACATATAAGAAATCCATTTCCCACCAAAATTCAAAAATTTGAAAAATCCACCCATGGAGCCCTTTGGCATAAAGGAAGGAACCAAATTTTTGGTACCTTCAAATCCGTGGGTAATCTGATTGTTAGGAAATTCCACTCATTAGAACACATTTATTGCAAATCTTTTCTTCTTCACTCCATCTCTCTTGTATGGATTGACTTGGGTGATATGACTAGCATTCAACCCACTTCCAAATCATTAGGAACCTCATCTCTTCAATGATTTAACATCAAATCAAACACATTTCTCCATGATTTTTCACTTCTATAAATTGAGAGGTTTTACCATGATCATCCTCACACCTTCTTCATTCTTACCATTATCTAGCAAAGAAAAACCCAAGTCTAAAATGACAAAATCCTCTCCTAAACCTTGCAAGAAAACCGCTAGAATTAGTGTGAGGCCTTGTTGCTTTGTTAAACTTAGCTCCTCGTCCGAGTCTTCTCCACTCATCTCATCTCCCATCCGAGATGATACAAGCCTTACCTTGGCCACACCTACTCAATCACACATTGTGATCACCACTCCACCACCTACAAAA
The DNA here is from genome assembly GCA_910596185.1 of Chrysanthemum makinoi. NCBI lineage: Eukaryota > Viridiplantae > Streptophyta > Magnoliopsida > Asterales > Asteraceae > Chrysanthemum > Chrysanthemum makinoi. The sequence continues at coordinate 110,005,687 of OU343223.1, forward strand.
ACACCAACTTCACCTCCACCGGCACCCATCCAAACATCCAAAACACCCTCACCACCTTCACCGCCAAGGTCTCCAACTCTCATTCCTATGGAGTTATTTTCCACTCCACCAACTTCACCAAATCCTTTCTTGGAGGACTTGGATGACTTGCCTCCTAGGCCAAATCATCCACCACCATTGCCATCCTTTGGCACAATTGAGCGGATTGCCCATGAGTCACCTCGGTCATCTTTTGACCTAAACGCCCCATTAGGGCCTAAACCTCTTCTCTTCCACCCCATTCACAAAGACATTCATGGTCCTTTGTATGGGGACCATCCACTCCCCACATCAATGTCCCCTCATCTTGAGGACATTGAGGATTGCATGTGGGATGCCAATCCCACTAGAGAGGAGATTCAAGCGGAACTCCACATCCTCTACCAATTCAAAGGCATGGTGGATTCTCACTTAAGTGAGACTATGCAAATGCAAAATACTTTCCTTGCCTCCATCATGACCACCCCAAACATTTCCACCAACACCAACACATCTACCATTCCACCACCACAACCTCCCCAAACATACTACCCTCCTAGGCATGGTTGCTCAACTTGTGAGCAAACGGCCCAAACCGTTGATAGTACCCGGGTTATGGTCCTTGACTTTCAAGAAGAAATGGGGTTCATCCTCAATCACATCCTTGAGCGTCTCAACGCTCTTTCTCATCCACCGTCTCATTAGAATGGTCATAGATTAACATCTTTAAGTTTTTCTTTTCTTAGGATTAATTTTTTTTTCTTTTCTTGTACTAAAACACATCATTGTGTTCTCTTTTCATGATTTTATTCATGAAAAATTTTAACTAATGAATGGTGTTCTCTATATTGTTGGTGCTTTTATAAAAAGAAAATTTATATTTTGTCCTCAACAAAAAGGGGGAGATTGTTAATACAAATATCGTCATTAAACGTTATTTATATTTTTGATCTTTACCTAAGTTTTGTTAATGACAAAAGTAAATTTATTTTTTATAAAAGCTTAAAGCTTGTCAAGTTTAATAGATATTAAAACAAGCTTATTCAAACAATATCTTCATCATTCAAGCATTTACATTTGTGATTAGTCATATCTTTATATGACTCTAATCATTATGTATGATAGTAGTTTTAGAATATTTTAGGTTCTTAAAACCAAACACTACTTAAGTACTTGCATATTTCTAAAAATAGAAATACAACATATGACATCATGTGATGCATCATGGAAATCATTGGAAGATTTCATTAGATATTTTGTGTGGATTTGTACTCTTCATATCTTACACAATCTTACATAGATATGGTTGACTTTGGCAAAGATTTTGATATCTTGCTGTCAGACCGGCGGCACCAAAATCCACAACGGGCGGAACCCTTTTAGGGGTCCGCGGTCCGTGGATGCTGCTGATGGTTTTGGCTATAAATAGCAAAGCCAAACCAAGTAGTTTTTGATCCCTTTCTATCATACTCTCTTACATATCTTCTCTCTAATCATTCTAACTCAGTTTCATATCATATTAGTGATCTCTTTTGTAGCAAAGAAGATCAAGTCACATTCAAGCTTCAAACGAGAAGTTGGAAGTCTTGTTTGTTTAGTGTTGTATGATCTAGTGTTGATTCATACTTCATTGTTGTATCAAACCATCATAATCTTGTGAGTGTGAGTGGTTAGTATTTTAGTCCTCAAAATACATTGTGTGTGGGAGTAGTTGTACCCTTGGAAAGAACTCGACATCTAGCTTAGTGTCGGAAATAGTGTAAGCGAAGTGTAAAGGTTTTCTCCGCCGGTGAAAGGAGCTTGTTGACTAGTGAAGTTAAACTCTCGAGTGTAAGACTCGGGGAGTGGAGTAGGGCAAGGAAAAAGAGTCCTTGTAGACCGAACCACTATAAACAACTTGTTGTGGTTTGATCATTTCTTTCCTTATTTATTCTTTACATATTGCTTGCATATTTCATCAACATATCCAAGATCAATATCAATTGATCTTTCAATAAGTTTTAAAACAAAGTTTTTAATTGGTAAACTATTCAACCCCCCCTTCTAGTTTTCTACAACTGTCATCTAGGCAATTCAAAAGATACTTCTATGCGTATCTGATCCACGTCCTGACAGAAAAGCCCTTGAAACAGGTTCTATCAAACCACGAGTACACAAGCAGAATGTCAAAATGGTCGATCGAGCTTAGTGAACACGAAATCACCTATGGATCTAAACATTCTATCAAAGGGAGATCATGGAAGATTTTCTCGCCGAAGTTGACACACCACCTTTGGCAATAACTAGAAAAGAATTCGAAAATACAATCAATACCTACGGGCCACGATGACTAAAACGGACTTTATACTCTAATGATGGGTCATCTAAAAAAGGTTTAGGGGCAAGGTTAGTGTTCACAAGCCCATCAGGACACGACTTCACGTATGCCCTGAAGTTCAAATTTGATTCCTCGAACAACGATTTAGAATATGAAGCTTTGCCAGTAGGCTTACGCATAGCCAAAATAGTGAAAGTCAAAAGAATCAAAATATTCACAGACTCATTGTAAGTAGCCTCCCAAGTAAGGGGTGAGAACATTGCAAAGGAAGAGCCTATGAAGCTATACTTTGTATTGTTCAACTAGATCTTCCCATACTTCACATCTTTCACCATTAAGCAAATCCCAAGGGAATAAACCAGCGAGTAGATGCCCTGAGCAAACTCGGTGCCCTCACTTTCGAACACTTCGGAAAAAAGGTCTTGGTAGAAGTCATCAACGAGAAATCCATCCTCCATCTTGAGAAAATCTCCCAAGTCGAGACATATGACACTTAGATGACTCTCATCTTCAATTGGCTATCTCAAGGTACCTTACCACCTGACAAACTAGAGGCACTAAAAATCAGGCGCAAGGCCATCATGTACTCTATCAGGGATGGTACCTTATACCGCAAGACATTCAGAGGTCCAATAGCGAGATGCGTTGGACCAATAGAGGCTCAAACAATCATTCAAGACATCAATTATGGAATGTGCGTAATGTACTCAGGGTCTCGTGCTTTAGTGGCCAAAGCAATCAGGATGCGGTACTACTGACCAACAGTCAATCAGGACGCTGAAGCTGAGCTCAAGGCATGTCAAGAATGTCACGCTTATGCCAACATCCAGTGTTTACCAAAACATGACCTCATCCCCATTACTGCACCCTAACCAGTACATCAATGGGGCATCGACATATGCGACCATTCCCGACAGCCCTAGGAAATGTCAAATACATGATTGTAGTCGTCTATTACTCAAACAAATGGGTCGAAGCAAAACCGCTAGCCTCTATCACTTAAGAAAAGTCTTAACCTTCATCTACGATCAAATCATTACTCGATTTGGCATGCCACAAACACTCATCACTGACAACGGAACTCAATTCGTCATCGAACCATTCAAATCATGGTGCGAAATAAGGGTATCCCTAGGGCTACAACTTCTCCTTACCATTCGCAAGCCAATGGTCAGGTAGAAGTGGCTAACATAGATATAGTAAAAGGCATCGAGAAACGCATGAAGGAATATAAGACTTGTTGGGTGGATGAGCACTCAAGTGTACTATGGGCGCATAGAACGAAACCAAAGGAAAGCACAGGCGAGAAGTGATCCCTATCCAAATGCTCATCTAAACAGAATGATTTGATGTGGTCAATGAGGATGAAAACGAAGATTCCCTCATGCTAGACCTAGCATTAGCTGAGGAAATATGCGATATGGCTGCCATTCGCCTAGCACACTCTAAAAACAAAATGGCAAAGTATTATAAAAAATGCGTCCGCGTAGTGACTTTCAAACCTGGCGACCATGTAATATGGAGAAACAAGGCCAGTAAGGCCGCAGGTCAGAACAAACTTACCCCCAACTGGGAAGGGCCATACTTCATTCGTCAAGCAAACGACAATTGTTCCTACCTGTTAAAAACGCCTGAAGTGGACAACATTCCCCTAACATAGCACGCATCTAACCTCAAACGATGTTACATCTAAGGTGGATCACCGATTCAAAGAAACTTTCATGCTACTTTTCTTTAACTTTTTAAAGAAGGCTTCTAACAGCCAGGATACCTAGTCTGTACTATTTCTTCAAATATGCAATGACAAATCCAACACTTTTCATACAAAATGCCATATAAGAATATTCATACAAGCAACATTTACTAGAACGTAAATTAGCCTTTATGAACATGCTCATAAAAAAAGATGCCTACGGGTTAAATTTATAAAGTACACAAACGTACAACTTACCATGAGTGAGTTGCTAGAAGATAGCTAGTTAATAGTTATAATGTACACTCCATTTCAAAAATATAATTACTTATTAACACAAAAATCAGGGTCAAATCAGATCCTCTGAAGTGGCCACGCCAACCTCCTGAAAAGGGAGGACTTTACCTGGTTTGAGTCTGTGTGGCGGTGGGTTCAAACCCTGTGGATTAGTCGGCCAAAAGGTCGGAAACCATGGTTACCAAAAAAAAAATACTTAATCCAGTTGAACAAACAAGCTATACACAGCCATGCTACACATTCCTTATGTTTAACTGATCACTAAACATAAGAATATAACACATACAATAAATTAGTTGAATTGCTAATTTCATAAAGAGCTCAGGGTTACAACATCCTAGCTAAAACCCCATGCCTAGATAAATCTGGTAACCATATATAATAAATTGACAACATGTTAATTTCATTATAAAATCAGAGTAAAACCACCTTATTACAAAAAATGCATGACCAAACATGTCTAATACATTCTACAAAATAATCCTGATACATCGCGGACTATAACCATTCATCTATAAATCCTACAGTAGCTAATACGATCTAATAAATATTAGACTCAAAACCTACTAAAATTTAGCATAAACAATCACACACTCGCGAACACAAACAAGCCAATAAATTTTACAAGACTATGGATACCAGAGGCCACCATGCGCCCACCATTTATAGATTAACCCAGGACAGTCGTATAAATTGATCCAGGGTATGGGGTTAAGGATCTAGGCCTCGTATCTGGGAAATCAAATGCATTTTGATAGGTTGAGAGGATGGGTTTCAAAGGAAGTTACAAACCATATAACCCATCCTTCATTCAAACGACCAGCGGTGTAAGATTTAAGTTTCTCATAAGGACGATCAAATTCACCTTGATAGCGCTTAAAAAGTCAGATGCAAGACACTTTACATCTTCCATTCTAACATTCACATGTGATTTCCAACAAGATCAAGAAACACCCAAGGGATAATAACATTAGACAAGAATGGAAGAGGAGTTAACATATCCACATCTAACCCCCGCACATGGGTAAAGGCTAATGTCACTTTTGTTTTAAAAAGTGAGTTACACCAAAAGAAAACCGAATGAGCGTTTCTTCTTAAAACAAAGAAAGACAACTAGCCTTTGTAGAAATACAAAAACCTACAAAAACATTTTCATTGAAGGAATTTTTTAGGGTTTAGGAAAAGATTTGGGAAAGTGGAAGAGAAAAAAAGACTTTATCGCTTCAAGTTGTAACTTCTCTATCTTTCTAGCCCTATTTATTGGCAAATGAAACGGACCAACACACATTTAATGGGGTGCGTGAGACTTACTCTGCAAAGAAGCGAGTACAACTGATGTCATGGACATTTGAAGGGACAATTCAGACATTACGCTCAAGAAATGTCAGGATTACGCCGTCTACAGTCGAAAAGACAAAAGCGGAACATAAAATCCCAAAGATAGTGAATCATCCAAGAAGGGATTTTCCTACACTTTCCGACGAAAACATTAATACCCATCTTTCCCAACGCAGCTTAAAGCCTTGATTTAGGTTGAACAGCCTCGAACCAGTCATCATCACTAAAAACAAAAGTGATATTAGCTCGGAAACAAGGAGCCTGAGAATGAACCCTAGTAGTGCAGCAGAAACTGGGGGGACTCATTTACAAAAGTGCAGCATCATATCATTAGTGCATGATCTAATACTAGACTGGGGGGGGGGGGACTTGACAGTGTATCAATATTAAAGGCCCATGAACACTAAAATATACGCTCGAAGCAAGCCCATTACCCTCCAGCCTGACTAAAATCCCATGCCATGTAAGGCCTATAGAAACTCATCAGCCTATACTGAGCGCATAATACCACTACTCCCCAACGGTCACTAACGGTTAAGATGTACCATCTGACATTAAACAGTGGGGATGCATGACAAGCACTAGATTTGTACGAGCCAAGGAGGGCAATCCCCCTTTCCCCTTGTTTGCTTCTCGGATGATCAACACTTGGCTCCCTAACAGCAATTGATCATCTGGCAAGGCTTTATCTCTAAAACCTATTCACCTCCATATAAATGGAAGGAAACGCACACAACTTCATAAGTTTTCACACACTTGGGCAAATACTGCTTCACAGCAGTTGCGTATGGTCTTTGTTTAAGTGTTACATGAGCTTCTTGATCTTTATTATTCTTATCAGATCCTTAATGTTCTAAACGGGAAACCAAACAACAAAACTATTCTCATCCTATCTTTTAAATCGATTTACATACCATACGTAAATAAATTCTCAACAAATCAAAACATTTAAAAAATTTAAAGATATAATTTAATTGACAGTGTAATAATTACATCTTTCTTAATGGATTAGATAAAAATAAATATTTTAAAAAGTTATAGGTATTTTATATTGTACGGTTGTCTGATGAGTTTTTTTTGGTAGGCGGGGGGGGTTTAAACTATTCACATGAGAAGATATTAGTACTAGATAATTTTCCTAGATGTATCTATAAATGTTTCAATTGTATTGTATGTTAATATAATTTTTGAAATATTTATATAATTTGGAACTATTTTCCTTATATATAAGGAGTTATATTGTTCACGAGTGTAATTTTATTTTTAATGTAAAAAGATGCATCATACAAGGTGAAACATTTGAAAATTACTACGAAGACAAATTTTAAGAAAATAAACAAGATTAAGATTTTTGGATGCAAAACTTCAAGATGGAAGATTGAAGAAAAGATATTTTTAAGTAAGGGCTAATGGCTTCTAAATGTATTATAGTAGTAATAATTTTCTTATATATGTATCAATTTTTTTTTTGCTATTTAATGTACCAAACTTTTTTTTGTATTTTAGACCATTTTACCCTTCTCGGGTTAACAAAATGAAGGGCAAAATGGTCATAAAATTAAAAAAATATATATACCAAAAAGGCAAGTTTAGTACATAACGTAGCAAAACAATTGTACGATATATAGAAATAAATCATGACAAATATGATACATTATCAAGCCATTAGCTCTTTGAGTAATATTAGAAATGAGAAGAGATTTTACAAGTCATATATTATAGACATAGGAAAGAAATTGCTAAGAGAGCTTGATTTGTGTGAACAAGATAGTTTGAAGGTTTTTAATAAGAGATGATGTAATTCAGATATTTCAGGGAACTGTATGATGCTTCTTAAAGAAATTGATTTATCATAGATAATAGGAAAAGAAACTTCGAAAGATGTTAATGTACTAATGTATAAAGAAAGATTTAATGAAAAAGTAAAAAGTAATTGTGTTGAAAATATATGGTGGCGGATTGCGAGTTGGAAAGTGAGGTTAAAAACGTGGTGGAGACTGTTGTTGAAAATGAGGTGGAAAATGAGGGGGAAAATGATGATCAAATTTAAAATGAGGTTAAAATTAAAATGACTGAAGATGATAATTCTAAAAAAAAAGTTTCTAAAAAGGTTGCTAAAAAGTTTTCAAAGAAGGAAGATTGAATTTATATTAGAACTCGGGGATCATCTAAAACAGTATGTAATACCTTAATGAAACTAAGTTATGCTCAAAGGAAGTAACTAATTGATATGTGATTCAGTTTACTATATAAAATGATTGTAGATGAAATTCCAGCAAAAATAAGATACTATGTTGTAGATAATTTTGATCCTGAGAAGATGCATCTAAAACTAAAGAATTATGGTATATCTATCACACCTCAAATAGTTCATGAAGTTTTATGGTTACCATTAAGAGGTACAGAACACCTGCGTGCCTTCTAACAAACGATGCTTGCGGAAGGTAAATGGACACGGGATATAACGTGGTATCTACGACTTGAGTACTCGTAGCAGTCCACAGGGTCAAACCAGAGAGATTATATTATTGAGTACAAACACACGAGATTATGTGTAAAATTACAATGAGAGGGGTATTTATAAGTGTGAAACCCTAATCCTAGCTTGCTCCCTAAAATTACATCCTAAAGCTCAAACTAACTACATGTGGGTCAAGCCCATGCTCCAATTTTTGCTCATCGGGGAGGGAACCTTTGCCTTCTTGTCGAAGCCTCCGCTCAGTGCTTACATCTTGATAACATCAAATAGTCCTGATATTTTAGAGTAAATTTCCCCCTAAAATGCTCGCCATTTGTATTGTTTTGCATGAATATATACTCTTATTTCATATTATTTCATTTTCATGGTATATATGAGCATTGGAACGAAGAAACGAGGATTTGAAAGAAAACTAACGAATTTATACAAGAGTTAGCTGATCATAAGAAAGTTACGGCGTAGAGGCAGCTATCAGCTTATGCCGTAACATATATTATCATTTGAATACCAAAGTCAACGAAGTTCAAGGTTATGACGTAACTCCATCGATTTGGTTACGTCGCAGATATCCAATGACTTAGAAGATTTCAAAGATCAAGAAGGTTACGCCGTAACCTTTCCAAAAGGGTTACGGCGCAGAAACGACCAGAAAGTTAACGAGAGTTTTGAGTTCATAACCTCTTCTTGAGATTACGCAGCAGACTTTATTTAAAGGATAAGATCTCCAGTGATACGAAGGTTACGACGTAACCCTTTACTTAAGGTTACTTCGTAAGGTATTAATTAGTGATAACATCGTCTGAGATACGATGGTTACAGCGTAACACTTTACTTAAGGTTATGCCGTAACTTTAGCGAGCCTATTAATACAAGCCTTAAATCTGCATATTTGACATCTCACTCTCCACAAAACATCAAGGACGATTTAGGACTTCATCAAGGACGAATTTCAGCAGCTCCGGACCATCTTCCAAGGGAGAATTAACTTCATTATTCATTTATATTTAACCATTTTATATCAAACTCTTGTATTTAATTCAATGTCTTTCATTACGATGTATAAAATTTAATGTGCTACATTAGTTAATATGATTGGCTAAACACTTTATGTATTAACCTAGTTATGAATTTATCTTTGCTATGATTTGTGTTTTCTTGCTTTATGATTGCTTTATGTGTTTGCTTTCTTTGCCTTTCGTGGACACCCTTGTTTCGGTAGTATAAAATCTATGTAGTGCTTAGAGTGTTAGTGCGGATTGACCAATGATAGCTATCATGATAAGTTGCGAGGATGTGTAAGAATTGACCTAAGGACTATACATTCCTTGTGTGCGAATTGACCATAAGATCACCCACCTAATAGCGATACCTAAGAAATGTGGGAACCTCGGAGCGGACCATGTCGGGTTTAGTGATTTTTGCACTAAGAATAGGTCTAGAAGGTAGCTAGTACTTAATGACTGAAAATAGATTACCCACGACCTCTATCGAGTAAAATATGATAGAATAGGAATCTAGGATTATAGGCGAGGCAAATTGACCATAGGAATATAGCGACATTTACCCCCACATGGAGCGTTATATATCACTTATAAGAAAACCGGATTATGGCATAATAATACTAGTAACTAGGCTAGCACATTTCTCTCCCACTGATTGTCTTTCATTTAATTTCATCTTTATTAGTTTAGTATAATTCAAATCAAAACCCCCCCTTTTAATGTGACATTAGAACTTAGATTATAATCCACTCACGTAGCTTGTGGGACGACCTCGGCTTCACCAACATCTAGACTACTCACAACCGAGTACACTGCCCGATAGTGCTACATAGATCATAGGTAAACGAGACTTATAAATTAAAACGTGATCTAGGTAAAATTAGCATCACATCTCAGAGCCTTCGTCAATCTTCTTCTGCTCTACTTAAGAGTAGGATGTACTATATGTGCTACGTTGCGTCAGATTTACATCGAAGCTTATCAGAGCCTATATCAGTCTCCACAACACACAATAGTTACGTATTGTTGAGGTCATATTATGTGCTGACCTTTTGAGTTTGGTTTCATGTTGTATTTTCTTGGTGTTTTATATTTTCTAATAAGCTACTTGCTAGTTTTATTAATGAAATTTTATGCCGTTAAAAAACACAAAAAAGGAGGTTAATTGTTTGGAAATGTATCTTACTTTACACTTTTTTTTTAATTTTGTCTAACGTGTTTAGAAAATTATAATTTTTATTTATTTTATACTTTTGAATTTCTTCTTTATGGTGTATCAATTTAGAGGTGGCAATTTTTGTCCAAAATAAAATAACAAAATGGCTAACTTGGGCTAATTTGTAAATGATTTGGGCACATTTTTTTTTTTTTTTGAAATGGGCATGTATGACACATTTAAAAGTGAAATGGGCATTAACGGGCACATATTTTCTCTCAATTGGAGAATATTACAATTGTTTTTAAAGAAAAACTTATAAATACAATATATTTAATTTTTTTAAATATAAATGAAGTGTTACGTTTGAGGAATTTATTTTGCCGTTTTAGATCTTTTCTAAAGCGATTCGTATAGATGCTCCTGTTTAGCCCGTACCCGTTTAAAACCGTGCCCATTTGAACCATGGCCCGTGCCTTATTCGTCTATTCTGCCACCTCTATGTATCATACACCAGTTGCATGCATTATTTTGACCATTTTACCCCTAACCATTATTTTGAGCATTTTACCCTAACCTGGTTATTTTGAATGTGTAACTGGTAGGGGTAAAATGACGAGATAATACATGCAACCGATTTATGATAAATACACCGAAAAAGAAAAATTCAAAAGTTTGATACACCAAAAAAAAACTTTTATTATGCTACAAAGAATTAAAAAAACTAGCAAGTAAGATACATTTACCAACAATTATTCAACGCTTGTTCATTGTATGGTAATTAATCTTTTCTAGTCATTTGATACTTCTACTTTGTTACGACGAGGTATTTTCATTGATAAATTATTCGATCTTCCTTTTTCTCTATCATCTTTGTGTTAGACAATAAACTAATAGGCCTAAGCCTCGTTGTCGAGATTTGGGTCCATTAGGATTTTATTATCGTTTGTCATGTGTGTTCTATATATAGTTAACCATTAATAAAGTTTAACCTACGAGATTATTTATTATTCAAATTGGTATCAGAGACCTAGTCGGCCGCCGTGAGCCGCTGCTTCTATGTTACCCGTCAAACCCTAACCATACACCAATCAGTTTTTCTATCATTATTCAAACCCTAAAAATAATTATTATTCCCATATAAAAAAAAAGAAAAGAAAACGAAACAGTTGTTATGCTTTATCTTTTTGCTACGCTTTGTTTACTATTATTTATGTAAGCTTCTTTTTTTTCTTTTTCTTTTTTTCCTTTTAATATTTCAAAACCATCAAAGATGATGTTTAACATAAAGGTTTTTTTATTTAAAACATCCAATGTTATGTCTAACATAGATGTTTGTTTATTTATGTTTTAGTATTTGTTTTGATCACAATCTCCTTTCTATCATCACTTTCTTATATTGCAACTTTCTTATATTGCAACTTATTTAATCCAACGCTTCCCATAACGTTGCCTACTTTTTTTTTCTTATTCCCATTTTTTTCCTTTAATTTTTATTTAGGATATTGCTTTAAAAAAAGAAAAAGATTGTCTGTCTTACGTTTTTTCTCTACCGAAAAATAAAATAAATTTTAATGGCGGTTAAAGATGTTGTTGTTTTCTGCCAAAGACCTTCAACGTTTGATTTGCTTTTGTTGTTGTTGCATAAAGATAATCTCCGATTGCTGCGAATGTGTTCATCAACAAATTAGTTTTAGTTTAATGTTTTAAGTTTTATACTTCAGTCTGAACTTTTGCGATTTTGCCGCTCGAACTGCGCAGCCGAAGGGGAGGGGGGGGGGAGTTAGACAATAATTAGTAAGCCCAAGCCCAGTTGTGGTGTTTAAGACCATTAAAGTTATATTATCGTTTGTCATGTGTGCTTAATATATTTAATGAATAATAAAATTTAACCTACGAGTTTACTATTATTCAACACTTTTTACCCCATTTGTATACCTTTTTTTTATTTTATTTTATTTCATTTTTTATTTTTTAAATTTCCATGCATTATTTGTGTATAAGGATTATTCTTTGCTTAATTGCTTTCATAGCTTGTGATGCCAATAAGAGCATGGGGTATGGGCTCGCCGGTTCATTTCGTTTCCTACGTGGCTTCCTCCCCGTTTGATCTCGTTTCTCGCCACGACACCAAGTGGCTTCGCCACTTGGTTCCTCGCCGTTCCAACAAAACAGACCACGACAAAACCATTTACTTCAAACTATAATATATCCGTTATTTACTTTCAATTTCAAATTCAAAAACATTTTAACTTCTCTATAAATATAAACCATTTTACAACTCTATTACACATAAAAATTCACATCTCTCAAACACAATTCAACATAAAAATTCACATTTCTCAAACACATTATGGCTTGTCGTCTCCCACATTCTGCTGAGGATATGCGAACGTACGTTAAAAATTAATGCAATAACGATGATGAGGCTAGAAAAGACGCTATTCTACGCGTCATCCAGTTCTTTGAGGAGGGGAGGAATGAGAAGCTGCAGATGAGAGACAGCTACAAGACTTGCAACGACATCAGCACTGAACGAAAATGTGTTATCGAGACATTTCTGAAGGAGGAAGCCCGCAGAGATGACAAACTTATTGACAAGCTGTGGAAGTGTGTTTCACGGATAAATAACAACATCACCACGAAAGTCAATTGGAGCTATCGGGTGAACAAAGATGATGATCCAGGAGTCTCTGGTGAGGGATCTCCGGTAGACGAGGAAGCTTTGTCTCGCCTCGAGGATTATATACCCTCCGCGTTTGATCCTACGGAGGACTTTTCAGATTAGGATTTAAAATTTATGTATTTTCGTATGGTTTATTTTCGTACCGTAAGTTTATTTTTTTTCAGCATTTCGTATGTTTTTTTTTTTTTTTTATTTTGCGTATTGTAGTTGTATTTTTATTTTAAATGAATGAAATGAATTTAGTTGTGTTTGGAAAATATGGAAAATAAATAAAAGAGTAAAATGCAGAAATCGTCCCTGTGGTTTGCCCAGATTGCAGATTTCGTCCCTACAATTTCGAAAGTGCAGGCGGCCTCCCTGTGAGGAAAAGTTGAGTTCATTTTCGTCCCTGGCCAAACTGAAATGACTGAAATACCCTCGTCTTCATCCCCTTTAACTTTACAGGGACGAAATCTGCAATTTGAAAAACCACAGGGACCATTTATTTTTTGTCGAAATTTTTTTTCGAAAATAATTTTTTCCCGAAAATAATTTTTTTCCGAAAATAATTTTATCAGTTTTCATCCGTTTTTCGTACATTTTTTTAGATTATTGTCCGTTTTTTATCCATTTTGTCTAGTTTTATTCGTTTTTGCCCGTTTTTATCCGTTTTTTTTCCATTTATGTCTGTGTTTCTTACATTTTGTCTATTTTTCTTACGTTTTTGTTTGTTTTTGTAATATTTCATCATTTTGAAAAAAAAAATCAAAAAGAAAAAAAATTTGAAAAAATTTGAAAAAAAATTTCCAAAAAAAAAAGTAGATTTTTTTGGCAAATTTGGAATTTTTTTTTCAAATTTGCGAAAAAATTCTAATTTTTTTTTTAAATTTTTTCAAATTTTTTTTCTTTTTGAATTTTTTTTTTCAAAATGACGAAATATTACCAAAACAAACATAAATATAAAAAAAATTCAAAAAGAAAAAAATTTTGAAAAAATTTGAAAAAAAAATTTCCAAAAAAAAAGTAGAATTTTTTCGCAAATTTGGAATTTTTTTACAAATTTGCGAAAAAATTCTAATTTTTTTTTTAAATTTTTTCAAAATTTTTTCTTTTTGATTTTTTCAAAATGATGAAATATTACAAAAACAAACAAAAAAAATAAACAAAATGTAAAAAACAAAAAAAAGAAAAAATTTTGAAAAAAAAAAATTTCCAAAAAAAAAGTAGAATTTTTTCGCAAATTTCGGGTTTTCATTTTTAGGAAATTTTTTTCAAAATTTTTTATTTTTGAATTTTCAAAAGTGATGAAATATTACAAAAACAAACAAAAACGTATGAAAAATGCAAACAAAATGTAAAAACACAACGGGGCACAAAATAGGGGAATCTTGTGTTTTCAATTACTTTATTTTTGTTTGTCTTGAGCGCCAAACTTTCATTTCGCAAAGGGCTAAAAACCAATTATTGGTCAGCAAAAAAAAAAAAACGAATAAATTTAATAATTCAAAACGTAAGAAAAATGTAACAATCTTCATGATAAAAAACGGTCACATGGCATAATCTCCTTAAAAACGAGTTTTCAAAAGATTGCTTTATTTAATTTCTTTTGATCGAAAACGGATGAAAACAACCCGATGATAATATTAAAAATTTTCGGAAAAAAATTATTTTTTTAAATTTTCGAAAAAATTTCGACAAAAAATAAATGGTCCCTGTGGTTTTTCAAATTGCAGATTTAGTCCTTGTAAAGTTAAAGGGGATGAAGACGAGGGTATTTCAGTCATTTCAATTTGGCCAGGGACGAAAATGAACTCAACTTTTCTTCACAGGGAGGCCGCCTGCACTTTCGAAATTGTAGGGACGAAATATGCAATCTGGGCCCAAGTGAAGAGAAGTGAGTATGTTGTGATTGGGGGGTATTTTTTTGTTAGTGTGTTGGAGTGATGTGGCACACGTGAGGCCCAAGTGAAGAGAATTGGGGAGTTCATGACACCCCATGCTCTAACAATAAAAGCATACATAGAAGGTGGTTATGATCACTAAATTCTCAAAAGAAGACATCATGCAACCTTGGAGAATTTTGACCCGTTCTTGTGGCAGAAAAAAACATGCATCTATCGCTAAATGTCAACTATATCTATTCTTGATTGTGATATGCTCCTTGACATACTAAAATATTTAGTCAACGGGGCACAAAAATAGTTTTTAACCAATCAACTTTCATTGGGAATCTTGTGTTTTTCAATTACTTTATTTTTGTTTGTCTTGAGCGCCAGAAGTCACTTTCGTTTCGCATATAGGCTTAGCTAAATAATGAATTGAATGACCAATTATTGGTCAATTTCCTTGCATTTTCTTTTTCTACTGTAGCTTGGCAGCAAATGTAACCATCCATGAGTAGAGCTAAACTATATTATCACGTACATCTGATTAATTTATTTAAGTAATTCAGAAAATAATGTTCATGTATTCCGCGAACAACCCACTAACATATTATGAGAATGATATATCTTCCTAACAATATTTCTAACGTAACAATCTTCATGATGACACATCTTACACTAGAAAGAAACGGTCACTATGGCACTATTGAATGACATCCTTACATGTGAGTTTCTAACGAGTTTTCAAAAGATTGCTTTATTTAATTTCTTTTGATCGAAACAAAAGAAATATTATTAATCAAATTGATTGTCAAAAAAAGAGCGAAGAACTTGCTACATTTGAACAACCCGATTGCCTATAACAGCCGACGTTGTAGTCTTGTAGAACTCGTTAGTGCCCAATTAGCTATGGTATGAACAACCTGATTGCCACTACGTTTGATGAATATCCATGTGCATATGTCTCCATTTAATTTAAGTTGAAACTTACAACCATCTGAATGACATTATATGCAAGGATATTCACAAGAATTCGCTGAAGGATGAATTTTGGCACAAGTATATGAAATTCAAACTCAATAAATAAATTTTATCCCGAGTTATGAAAAGCTATTCAAGCCCATAGTTTTTTACTTACTACAGAATGGATCGGAGTACGTACTATTCTTGAAAAGTTCAAAATTAGTGGTTATGAGAAGGAAATTTAGTAATTGCCGTATAACAACTATTTGAATGACTCAAAGTAAACGAAGACAAACTAGTAATGTCATGCATAGTTTTTATGGTCTGAGTCTCTGAGACGAATAAAATAGGTTACAAGCTGACAAGATGCCACCAAATCAGTTGAAATAAATAAATAATTTGAATGCGAAAACGAAATAAACACCAAAAATTAGCAAGTAAATGTCTATAAATCAATCTCCTCTTCAAGAAACACCATTCTCCTCATCAACCATCATGAAGTTCACAAGAAACATTCATATATGTTTCTTCTTTTTTATCCTTGCAATCACACAATGCACATCTCAATCAAACACCACCGGTGATGTTATCACCATAACAAAAGTCGCAAACGTAACCAAACCTGGCTGCCAAAGCCAATGTGGAAATGTAACCATTCCATATCCTTTTGGTATCGGTCCAGGTTGCTTTCTTAGTGAATGGTTTGAAGTTACTTGCAATACTACTTTTGATCCTCCCAGACCCCAAGTTGCCGGTCTCAGAGTCCTCGAATTCACTGATTACACTTTCCGTATCTCTAACAGAGTTGCAAGCCAATGTTATGATCAATTTGGAAATCTCACTGAAGAGCTTGTAGCAGAGACAGATGTCGGATGGACATCACCCTTTTCATTTTCCCACAAAAACCAATTCACTGTAATTGGGTGTGATGATTTCGCCTTGTTTTTAGGCCCTTCACAAGTTAACTTTACTAGTGGCTGCATCGCATTATGTTCAAAGCCCAGTGAAGTGGTCAATGATACATGTTCGGGTGTTGGATGCTGTCAAACATCGATCCCAAAGGCACTTAAATACTACTATACTTCTGTTGGTAGTCTCAATAACCACACAAAGATATGGTCTTTTGATCCTTGCACGTACTCGTTCTTGGGTGAGCGAGAACGATTTATCTTTCATGGGGTGTCTGACTTTAAGGATCCGAGCTTTAGGAACCGAACAAAGGCTACTGTTCCCATGTTGGTTGATTGGGTAGTTGGGAACTTGAGCTGCAGTGAGGCTAGAAATGCTGGTGTATTGGCTTGTCAAGCAAACAGCCAGTGCGTTGAATCGGATACTGGGGTTCCTGGATACAGATGCATTTGCAATAAAGGACATCTAGGTCAGCCATATCTTGATCCAGGTTGCCAAGGTTAGTTTCGTAATATTCATATCTTATCCGATAGTTCAGAATTTAAATTTTTTGGATTATGGCATAAAAGGAATAGATATTGCTTGATAATTGACAATGATTTATCCATTTCATGTTCGATGTTAACAGATATCAATGAATGTGATGATCCTAATGGTAATCCTTGTGATGGGATTTGTACGAATACTCCAGGAAGTTATACGTGCAGCTGCAAAGATGGGTATATTGGAGATGGCCTGAAAAAAGGACGTGGTTGTGCTAAGACAAATTCGCAGTTCCCCGTTATCAAGTTTTCTCTAGGTATAAAATTAAGGTGTTGGAAATAGTCATATAGCATCAAATTCAATTAAGTTTTGAAAATCATATTCTTAATCTGTAATAAATATTGAGAATTCTGATCCTCAATCACAACCAGTTTCGTTAATGATTTAGTAATATAACTATTGAATGATGAAATCCTCATAAGATGGAAAGTACTGTTGAGCAACTATTTATAAATTACAAACATAATATACTCTTAAGGACTTAAAGCCCACAAGCGGACTTGGGCAGAAATCTAAAAATTCTAATCTAATCTATCATCTTATAATAACTCCATATTGATTAGATTTCATTTGTACTAATATATAGTATATGTTTTCTGTAAAATAATTATTGTTTTTATTTTCCGCATGTTCTGTCAATGGAAATTAAATTTGGAAATCAAAATAAAACCTATGTTGAAACTACTTTATTAGAATCTTGAAAATGAACTTGGAGTCTTTGGGCATGGATGAAGAATAAAAATTACCTTTGGACTAATCGCAGAATCCAAAAAACTCTCGATGTCCGAATGTCATAAAGTCTTCGTGCTTTAGATTATATGCTTGTCATCATTTTCCGGTAAAGTTATTTGAACTGAATATTTGGATTTCCGATTCTAATTCAGGTTTCTTTGATGTGGTAACATATATACAGGTATGGGGTTCGGTTTCTTGGCTATTTTAGTTGGAATTACCTGGCTCTATTTTGGCGTCAAGAAAAGGAACCTTACTAAACTGCGACATAAACTGTTTCAGCAAAATGGTGGTTTGCTACTCAAACAACGAATTTTGAGCAATGAAGGAAGTGTCGATTCAACAAAGGTCTTTACTGCAGTAGAGTTAGAAAAGGCCACCAACAACTACGCCGAAGACAGAGTCTTAGGTCGTGGTGGCTACGGGACCGTCTACAAAGGCATTTTAACTGACCAACGAGTCGTTGCAATCAAGAAATCACGAGTGATGGATGAAACTCAAATCGAACCGTTCATCAATGAAGTTGTTATCTTAACACAAGTTAACCATCGGAATGTGGTGAAACTTTTGGGATGTTGTTTAGAGAGCGAGGTTCCCTTATTAGTATATGAGTATGTGTCGAACGGGACTTTATATAATCATATTCATGGTAAAGGAGCCATGACTTGGTTATCATGGGAAAATCGTTTAAGGGTAGCTGCAGAAGCCGCTGGTGCACTTTCGTACCTTCATTCCGCTGCAGCAACCCCCGTTATCCATAGAGATGTGAAATCCGCTAACATATTATTAGATGATAATTACACAACAAAGATTGCGGATTTTGGGGCATCAAGATTGGTCCCAATAGATCAAACACAAGTAACGACACTAGTGCAAGGAACGCTAGGATACTTAGATCCCGAGTACTTTCACACAAGTCAGTTGACTGAAAAGAGTGATGTTTATAGCTTTGGAGTCGTACTTGCTGAGCTTCTAACCGGGAAAAAACCATTGTGTATGGAACGAACGGAAGAAGAACGAAATTTAGCAACATATTTCATTATGTCGCTAAAAGAAAACCGATTGTTTCAGATTCTTGAGCCTAGAGTTGTAAGGGAAGGCACACTAGAGCAACTTCAAGAAATCGGTGAACTTGTTAGAAGATGCCTTAATCTTACGGCAGATGAGAGACCTACGATGAAAGAGGTTGCGAGTCAACTTGAAGGGTTACGCAGGTTTACTCAACATCCATGGGCGAGTAGACATAGTGATGAAGAAAACGCAAACTTGTTAAGCGTTGAGAATGAACACACAGACCTTTATGCAGAATCAATAAATCCCATGGGTGGAGTTTCTTCGGCTTTTAGTATTGATAGTAATCTCGTGTGTCCAGCTATCCCACGATGATATGATCCATTTTGATCATGAACTTTTTAGGCTCACTAAACGAACCGTGAGTGTTTTCGG
Source organism: Chrysanthemum makinoi (assembly GCA_910596185.1). NCBI lineage: Eukaryota > Viridiplantae > Streptophyta > Magnoliopsida > Asterales > Asteraceae > Chrysanthemum > Chrysanthemum makinoi. Next base: position 110,025,127 of record OU343223.1, read on the forward strand.
GTATAGTTATTGTAATATTGTATTGTGGACTTGTGGTATTTTTTTAAAATAGTACAAAAAATACTCATAATTTAGAGTACTCGTTTATCACTTTTTGATTTTTAATAAAAACATGAGAAATGATACACTCACATAATTTTTATAAAATAAACTCACACACAAATGTGCCACTTAATCATAGAGAGTAAAAACAAGAAAGTAAGAACTTAATACAATTTTATTGGTGCTAATCACTTGTCACATGTGTGTGTAAATTTATTTTCGTAAAAATTGTGCGAGTGACATCATTACAATTAGCCATACTGTGTCCTAAAGGGCTATCATACTCAACCTCACTATTAGAAAAGTTGTCTTCATTAACGACCAAAATCTAAAATATGTTGGTAATTGATGTTACCATGCACAAAAAGCAGCTAACGAAACTGTCCTGGGTTACAAGCCAATTAGCAAATCATGTTGCTATCGAAATTCTCTAGTTGTTGGTGATATATAAACGGAATTATCTAGTCTTTGGTAAATATACCAACGAAACTGCAATCTTTATTAAATTTCAATTTTGGGTTTAGTCGTTGACAAATATTGGCCGGAACACTTTGAGAAAATTACTGAAATCATTACCATAATCTTTAAGCTTTCCTTATTTATATGCATTGAACTTATGGTTTGAGTGTTTGACTAATGCTTAATTGCAAGGATTGCTTCTGTCACATTTGGAAAGCATTTTTGTTGATAGCTGGAGTCAAGAGATCAAAGAGGACAAGAGAAGGAAATTGTGGCTATAAACGCTGTTAGGTCACTAAGTTTACAACACAAGCATCAATATAAGAGATAGAGAAGAGATCGGTTGAACAATACCAAACACACACACGATATACTATGTGAAAGGTTAGGCGTAGAGTGAGAGAGAATGAAATTGAACAACCAACCATCAAGTGAGAGTTATTACAAGGTATTTATAGGAAGGGGAGCTAGGGCAACACTCCTACTCCATTCCTTTTCCTTATTGGGCTAGGCCTAGGCTTATGGGCCTTCTACATAAGCCTAAGACTAATTGCTAACATAAAGGCCATAATAACCTAACTATTACATATGAATCACTAACACTTGATTTAGGTTTAGGAGTGATTCCAACAATCTCCCCCTAAGTGTTGGTGATGAATGAATATGAATGGTTAAGGTACAGATGTAATAGTAGCTTTGACGTCTTCTGACATTCTTCTTTCTTGTGAGAAGAATTGCCTTGATTTGAACAATCTCCCCAGTGTAGAGAAATTGTTTTCTTTAAACAGTTCTGCTTTGACGTCATCTTTGTTCTTTGATCTTTGTTCTTTGTGATGGTAGTGATAGTATGTTGTTGTTGTCTGCATCAAGTCTGCCTCAGGTCTGCTTTGCTGCTCCAGTGTCTTCACGTCATTCTTCAACATGCTCACACGCTATTTGACGTTGGATTTCAGTACTGATGAAGTTCTTTAAGTCTTTAAACTTTGTAGATTCTTTGATTTTACGTAGAATCATTCTGACTTTTGTGTTGCTTTTTGAGAGAACTTCCATTAGTGATGATGTTGGCATGAGCATGTGAAGAATCTGCACGATCAGTCCGCTCCATAGCTTCCATAAGAAGAAAACATAAGAAAGGTTAGTAATAAGCGGATTCCGGAACTTACAAGTTTGAACTTCGAGAGTGTTAACAGCATAGTGTGAAAACACAACTCTAATTCTCACAAAGGTCGTTCCTGAACCGGAGTCCCACAAGTGAGATAACACGATGTACCGAAGTACATCTACGGTTCAGATGAGTCGCTGAGGTACGCCGAAGCATCACCTCACGACTGTAGACCGTTTGAGACACACTAAGCGTAATCCACGGGCAGTTACCGAAGTGACCTGCTGTCAGGGCTGTTTGATGTTGACCCTGGCAGGAGTTTCCATTCAATCACTGAGGATCACAATTGTGAACCTCTCATAAATGTTCTCGACAGATTGCTAAGATCTGTGAAGGACTCGATAATGTACCACTGATGTTCTTATTGTTGAACAGCAAGTGATGAAATGTCAAGTGTACCTAAGAGATCTTTTGATGAATCTCGTGGCTCTAGACTCAATAGTGCGTTTTGGTTTTCCTGAGCGGAGACTAGGGAGAGGGTCTCCTTCTTCAATACCAGCAATCTCTAAGAGAAAGCCGATAGTTTACGTAGGGTTCCCTGTGAGAATGAAACAAGCTTCTGTTGAGAGAAACTTGAGTGGCTAAGAAGGTTTAGTGCATGCGTCACTGGGTCCATGACGACTTTTAATCTTCAATACCGGTGTCATCAAGTGACAACCAGTAGCATATGAATTGAACCCAGTGTCTTCCCTAAGTTGAATAATTTGGAGGGCTATTTCTTTTCACCGTTTTCTTTACATTTCTTTTTAATTCTTCAACTCCTTCTTTCTCCGATTCTCATTTTCTCCTTTTTACAATCATACCTAAGGACTTCTAATTCTAACTAATGGTAGTGTCCTTGGGTAGATCCCTCCGGCTCTGGCGGATCATAGGACGGTTATTCTTAACCTTAATCACCTTATAACTCCGTTGCCATAAAACCATTTTCATGAAAGTCTCTCGAAGTGTTTGTGAATGAAAAACATTTTGTACCACTGTGAGAGTTTTATCTTTTAGCAGAAATACTCCCCCTCCACACGTGCTTAAGTGTTAAGACAGAAATCTGCACGGTGAGAGAAGAGCGCGCACTTTTGAATTGATCGACTCAAGATCGACAATCCCCTGCGAGACACGGTTACGTTGAATAGTTAAAGAGTTACATTGTCAGCTTTTAGGTGACAACTAGCTCTAATAACTATCTTGAAGGTGTGGACAAACCTCGAAAGGTTGTCAAACCCGTCAAAGATCATGTCTACCAGGAGTTTCTCGAATGGTACATTCTACTCGGACAAGTCCTTTGCGAGACACGTTTACATCACTAGCGAACTAGCTTGAAATTATTACCCGTCCCGGACAAGTCTTTTCGAGTTACTAACAGTTAAGATCTCGTCAATTCGTTGGTTAAGTCTGTAGCCCAAAGATTCATTTGCATTTACACAACATATTTCTTATCACATAGTTTTCTCCCCCTCAAAAATGGCATATAAATGTTATTTTTGAAGAAATGTTGAGAATAAATATGTCCATTTTGAGTTTTGTGGGAAGATAACACAAAGAAAATTTTGTGAACAAAGTTTTTAAGTCAAATACTCCCCCTCAACAAGTAATATAAACGGTTGAGGTTTGAAAATCATAAGGGGAAGTACTTGTTCTTTTGAGCAAAACCTTGAAAAGTGAAAGGTTGGATAGGTTTTACTCAAAAGTAAGAAGCTTTCGCTCCTTTTATAAGGATTGTGGCACTGAGGCGTACCACAGGGTCCTTTATTTACAAGAGCGGGTTGTACACTGTTATGTATGCACAAGCCACTGTCAGATAATCACACATCCAAATTATATGAAATAGAAGTAGTTCAAGGGGTACCAGGAATTCCATCAATCTTGCCAGAAATGCGAACTGGGCGTTGATAGCCAGCGAGATCAATCCTGGGTCGACCGCCTACAAAACTCTCCAGTGTTCTGAACTGGTCCCCGTCGATACAACCCTTCATCAATCATGGTGATGATCCTCTTCACATCCCGTCTGTCCTTAGAATTCCATCGCTTTTGTGACCCAATTCCTTCATGTATGTCCTTCAACCTATAAGCCAATCCGTCCCTAACCTTCTTCAGTGTGTGATCCCCAAACTTGTGAAGATCTCTACACGCCATCAAGCAGTTGCGTTGTAGTTCACTAAGGTAAACTACTCCGAATGGTTGGCTGATGAGAGTGTATTGTGGAAGCTGGTTGATGTCGGGAAGATCTAGCTGAGGTGGAGTGAAGTTGACATGGGTCTGATATGATTCAACTGCAAGCTGGAGATCTTCTACACGTTCTTTGATTACTATTCTTCTGATGAAGATAAGCAAGGACTTGATGAATTCACGTTGCACTTCAGTCGAGAATAGTCTCATTCGACCCTGTACTTTGGCAAGGTACATGTCTTCAATGTCGTTGATAGACAAATTTTCAAAGTCCGCTTCAGAGAATGCATAATCCCTTTCGTCTTGTCTTTTGACCACGATATTCTTGAGAAAAGTGTAGTCCCATTTAGACGAAAGATCAACATGTTTGATGGCAAGGATATTCTTAGTACTGAACACTTCATGTTGAGACTTCTGAACCTGGCAGCTTCTGTAGTAGATTCTTCGGCGTTCCGGCCAATGGTGAATCCCATACATTGCATCACGGTCATACTCTTCCACTTTGTTGGAGAACATGTGGTTAGCTCTTTCCTCGATGGCTATGCAGTTAGAGTATATAGCTGCTGGGAATGGAAGTGTCAGAGATGTAGCGTATTTCCTTGAACCATCGCCACCGTGTAGAAGGAATTCCAAATCTTTGTTGAAGAAATATCGGAATGGAATCCTAGGCTGATCTGGTTGGCCAATTGTTGGTAGAGGTTTAGACCAGTCGGTGTAATATGGAGGATTGTCCCGTTGAGTGAAGTCGATGTTTGCTTCTGGGTTGAGCCAATCCATATTGTTAGACATGGCTCGTGCTATATTATCAAGGTGATACTCGACTTCAATAGCACTTTCCGAGCTGTCTTTGAGAAGTTGAAATGCTTCATTCTTGATTCGCTTCAACTCGGATTTCGTCATCTTTTTCACACGGAATTTTTCTTGCAAGAACTTAGCATGATCCAATGTACGACCTTCTACCGCATCTTGACCTTCAGGTGGGTAGGGTGTAGAATCAACAAGCTTTGAGAACCAGTCGAATTCAGTGTTATCCTCGTCTAGCCATGATAAGACGTCAGTCATAGGCGCCTTCTTCTTCTTTTTCTTTGGCCTAGAGGAGGATTCTGGTTTCTTGGAAGTGTCAGGAGAGATGGGTTGTTGTTGGGGCTCAGGGATTTCCTCATCGTCACTACCTGTATACTCAAAGTGATCACCGGTTTTCTGAGTCTTGGGTGGTGTCTCAGAATCCTGAGGTTTTTCAGTTGAAGAGCGAGGAGGAGATCGTCTTGGTGGAGAGGGCCTTCGGGGTGGAGGTGGCATTGAGGAAGATTCACCAGACTTCTTTGAACGTTTAGGTGCAGAATCCTTGTCCTGATCATCGTCATCTCTTGGTCGTTTTGGTTGACTTGCTGATTCTTTGCCTGAAGACTTGAGTTGATAGTCTAATAGAGTCTCAAAAAACTTAGCTTCATCCGAAGTGAAGGTTCCAGCTCTTTTTGACATTTGCATCACTAATTTAGTAATCAATTCAGCTTCAGAGTAATCAGATTCTTTGGCCATTGTATGTTTGACCAATGTAACGATGTTTGGAGTAAGTAGTTTGGAATATAACTCCCTTGTCACTTTAGGAATGGTGTCGAGAAGGAATTTGTGAGTGTCTTCTCTTGCCATCTTCTCCAATTCCTTTTGGAAATATCTACTGATAAACTTCTGGACGTGTTCCCTTTCAGCTTACATCTTTTCATTCTCGTCATGAAGATACTGTATCTGATCAGCGAGAAAATTCAGCTTTCTGTAGAGTATGTCTTTCTTTCTGACCTGCTTGACAGCTTTAACGATTCGAGTCTTTGCATGAGAGATCCAAGATGCAGTTGGCTTCTTCACTGATTTGGATGATGATTTGGTTGATCTTTTTGATGGTGGTGGTGAAGAATGAGAAGATGAATCTGATGACAAAGAGACATGAGGTGGATCGGGGTCCTGAGGAGGCTCCGAGGTTTTCTCCTTGGGACGTGTTGGACTGTCTAGAAGAAACTTATCATACTCAATATCTTCTTCATTTCCAGACTTAGCTTTTTCATCAGCTTTATCTTTCTTGGACTTTTCAGTTTCTGGTTCTTCAATGTTGTAATCAATAGAATCTTCCACGCGCTTTTGTTGTTGCTCCAAAGTGGTGGCACCAGTTCCCTTATCGGGTCGATTAACCGCATCAGGATTTGGTGTAGGTTGAACTCCACCACTTGACCCGCCGGGGCCACCCATTTGATCCTTAGCAAATTCTTTTGCAACGTGTTGGAGTCTAATGAATTTGAACTTCTTCCTGTAACTGGTGTCCAGTTGCTCTTCTTCTGAACTTTCTTCTTCATGCTCAATTACTGGAGTCTTCCCTTTGCCGTGTTCAGCTATAGGACTGGGAGGCTTGACTACTTGAGGAGTCACATCGGTTGCAGTTTCTGAGTAGAATACCTCTTCGTCTGTTTGTGTATCTTCAGAGATTTCGTCCACTAGCTGTCTTTGCGGTTCAGGCTTAGGTACGAGAATAGGAACAACTTCCTTGGCAGGAATTGTCCTCTTACGTGGAGGATTCCTCTTGGGGAACTTCCTCTGACTCTAAGTGCTTGCAGCACTTCCTGCACTCCCTCGTCTGGTTTTCCTGGTAGGTGTGCCAGAAGATTTTTCATCTAGAAAACCAACTTTGTTCACTTGTATAGCTTTCAGATACCTTTTGTAAGAGTTGAGCTTTTTGAGTTCATCTGAGAGAAGGCGGTCTGGCAACACAGCACCTTGTTTCTTGGTAGTTGACTCCTTAAATCTGACTGTTAGAGTGGGTTCAGACAACATGTCGAGATTATCGGGATCATTGATTCTCTTTGTATATCTGATATAAGGAATCTTTGAGCCAAGCTTTTTGAGGAATGTCATCATGTCATCCCATATCAGAGCTTCAATTTCGATGTGTTTCATGTTGATCAGAGCCCAAAAGATTTGCAGTTCCACGAGCTTGGGATGCTCATAGCCGCTGTCACGACCAGAAACGGATTTTGTGATGATGATATAAAGGGTTCTCCAAGGCTGAGGAATGTTCTTTAGATCCACGTGTGAATGCTTATTGATTACTCCTGAAGCTTCGTCGTACCCAATATCAATCAAAATTGCGAAACGTCTCTTCATAGGTGCAGCAGAGAATTCAGTTGGTATGATGTCAGGAATGAGGAGAACAACTCTTAAATCTGCAGGAGTGATGGTGATTTGCTTGTGATTGAGCGTCACCGTCACAGCATATTGACCTTTGACCATTTGCATTGTATTAGAACTGCTGATGTAGATCTCGGTACGGTAGCAGAATTGGTGAGCATGTTCTGATAAGGATGGTTCTTTAGAATATCCACTGCAATGAGGCAAGAAGATTCCGAGCAGGTGAGGGTTTCAAAGTCGACACAAAGATTATTCTTTCCAATCTTCATCGGATAACCATGAGGGTAACTATCAGCAATGGTGAGAACATTTGGTGCATCCACATTCATTTGAGCTTCCATGTCGTGATCTGAAACACATTTAGCCAAAAGAACCAACATATCGAAAGACATAATGTTAGTCAACAGATGGTTTATTGTCTAATTATTGAATGAGATATGTCAATGATTGTTACGAGTCCACAGTCACTTGTTTGTTCAAAAGTCCAATGACGTCGTGATAAGTTTTGTGAGTTAGTTAACTTTAGGTTTTAAAGTTCATGTTATCACATATTTTTCTTAACACATTACACATTTAAGCTTATTAGTGACATTATTGGTTTCGTGACGTTATGATTTATTTATTTACAAGTTTGCACGCATAACAATTCATAATGAAGGTTTGATCAAGGCTTAGGCGTAGAGATGGTAGCTTATGCGTAAACAGGAGTTATACGCATAGACACAAGCTTATGCATAGGAACCTTACTTACGCGTAAGAAATATTACGCGTAGGAACATAGAACCTTATGCGTAAAGCTTACGCGTAGGCGTATATAAAACCTTACGCGTAAGGATTACTCGTAAGAGTAGACCTTATGCGTAGAGGTCACTGTTTACGCATATCCTTCACAGGATACGCGTAGTCCCTTTGTAGAACCTTACGCGTAAACGCTACGCGTAAAATTTCTCTTACGCATAACATGCTACGCGTAAGGTGATCCTTATGCGTAGATGGTTAACAACCTTGATTCTGATTTTTACGAGTAGCAAACCTGAAATAAATTTATCACATCATCAATATTAACACCCACATTCATTGTATAACAGATTTACTCACAAACACTCAATCAAACAGTTACGCGTAAAGAACCTTATGCGTAGAACTTAAACCCTAATAGTTCCAAGATTACGCGTAAGATTTTTAGCCACAGGAATTACACCAAAGTTTTTCTAGTGGTTTTTAGATGTCATGTGAGTGTAATAACCAAGTTTTAACATCAAACTCTCAATGAATCAATAATACCCAAATGCGAAGAACATTAAACCCTAATTTCTAATTTACAATCAATTAGTGTTTTTGGGTTGTTTTAAAGCCTGGATATCATCAATTCACCATGATAACAACATCACACAACAATCTTTTTGACCAAAAACATTCACATTTTAAAATACCCAAACCCACGCATAAACCTTAGTTTTTCAAATTCAATCAATACGTGAATCTGGGTGCGTTATGAGTAGAAAAATGGTATCAATGATGTTAAAGAAACATTTTGACACTATTATCTTAACAACAAAACTCACAAACATGATCATGTGTTCTTACGCATATGCGTAGAACACAAAATCAACCATATACGTAAATTTAACCGTTGGATTCGTTTGAAAATCAAAACCAATGTTTAAAACTGTGTTACAAACACAAAATCACTTACAGATTGATGATCAAAACACCGGATTTGAAGATTGATTTGTATGCGTAGGATTAGCTTGGTGATGATAATAAATGTGAGAAATAAATGTGTTTGGTGGAGTGTTTTTATTAAAATAACTTTAAGCTTTTGACAGTTTTAGTCCCTCCACCTTTTCCATTTTCATCCAAAGCCTTTTAACTTCCATTTTGGTTACCAAACGAAAGATTTTAAGAACGAAACTTGACGACACTCCCCCTCGACTTAAGAAATAAAGAAAGGTTATAAATTTTAGTCCGAGGAGTGTCAGTGAACCAGAAATGTGACCACCAATTTAAAGAAACAACCGGGAATAGGTAACATGCAAGTACAATGTTATTTTGAAACAGTTAAGTATTTATTTTCTCCCTTTCAACACTTGATCGAAAAGATACTGAATTTTGAAAGATTAGAGTGTTGATGGAAGAAATGTACTTGCCATGTATAAAGAAATATAGATAGAAGAATATTTTTGTTGTTTTAACTGATTTTATATTTTTATATTTTTCTTTTGGAAAATATTTACAAAAGAGATTTTTGTGTTTGACTGGTTTTTAAGACTGTTTTAAGAGTTCATCCAGTTCCTCTTGAGTCAAACACCGCATACCAATCCGGTGGACCAACTCATTAAACCTAGCGGGAGGCAAGGCTTTGGTGAGTAGATCTGCCAATTGGTATTCTGTACCCACGAAGTATAATTCAACTGTACCCTGTTCCACGTGGTCCTTGATGAAATGATATCGAAGATCGATGTGCTTTGATTTCGAATGCTGAACTGAGTTGCACGAGATCGCAATAGCACTCCGATTGTCGCAGTACATCGGGATTCGGTCAAATACGTAACCATAGTCTTTGAGTTGTGTTCTCATCCAGATGACTTGAGCACAACACGCCGACATGGCTACATATTCGGCTTCGGTTGAGGACAGCGATGTACAATCCTGCTTCTTCGATTGCCATGACACCGGTTTGTCACCAAGAAATTGTAGAGCTCCTGAAGTACTTTTCCGTGAATCTAAGCATCCTGCGTGGTCAGCGTCTGAAAAGCGATTAGTTCAAAAACGAATTCTTCGGATACTAGATCCCCAAATTAATGGTTCCCTTGATGTATCGGAGGATTCTTTTAGCCTCAGAGAGGTGGGTTTCAGTTGGTCTCGACTGATAACGGGAGCAAAGATATACGGCAAATACAATGTCAGGCCTGCTAGCTGTTAGATACATGAGAGACCCAATGATACTACGGTATTTAGTAGGGTCCACCAATTTCCCATGTAAATCAGCGTCTAGCTTCTTGGTATGAGCCATTGGTGTGGCATAGGTGTCACAGTTTTGCATTCCAAATTTGTGTAACAATTCAAGGGCATATTTGGACTGACTCAAGAAAATACCACGGGGTGATTGATGAACTTGTAATCCTAGAAAGAACGTAAGTTCACCCATCATGGACATTTCAAAATGTTTCTTCATTAGTTTAGCAAAAGCGATTGAGTACTTTTTATGTGTTGACCCAAAAATGATGTCATCCACGTAAATTTGAACAATTAAAATATGTTCCCCGTGATATTGTATGAAAAGAGTTGGGTCGACCGAACCTTTGGTAAAATTATTGGCAAGGAGGAAAGATGATAGCTTATCATATCACGCCCGAGGAGCTTGTTTGAGACCATACAGAGCTTTGTTCAGTTTGAAGACATGGTTCGAAGCGGGATCAACGAATCCTTCTGGCTGGCTGACATAAACTGTTTCTTTCAGTTGACTATTCAGAAAAGTAGTTTTGACATCCATCTGAAAGACTGTTATGTTCATATAAGCTGCGAACGCCAGAAATATCCGAACAGCCTCAAGACGAGCAACCGGAGCAAATGATTCTTCAAAGTCAATACCCTCTTCCTGTCTATAACCCTTAGCCACCAGACGTGACTTGTTTCTGATGACATTCCCTTCAGCATCCAATTTGTTCTTCCAAATCCATTTTAGACCAATGACGTAGACCCCTGATGGTCTTTCAACTAGTTCCCATACTTTAAGACGTTTGAATTGGTTGAGTTCTTCTTGCATGGATTCAATCCAGTTGTCTTTTGTCATTGCGTGTTTAATGTTTTTAGGCTCAGATTGGCAGACAGTGAGTGCATAAATGCAATGTTCACCATCTGTGTGAAGACGTTGTCTCGTAACGACTGGTTGATTCGGGTTGCCAATAATATTTTCCAGAGGATGGTCTTTTGTCCATCGATGTGTAGAGGGTTGATGTTGGTATACATTGTGCAAATTTTGAGGATTCAAATGGCTTGTTAAAGATTTCGCGACATCTGGTGCATCAGTCTCATTAGCAAACGGGTTAAAGAACGCATTTGGATCAAAATTTGCAGGTGGGGGTACTTCATTAAGAACATCATCAGCCGGTTCATCATTGTTGGAAGCTTTTTGTTCAACTGTTGTGTTGGAGTCAACTGGTGGTGCTTCTTCAACAGTAGTTGTTGTAGCTGGTGTATCAGGTATAAGAGTAATATCAGGTTGTGCAGCGGAAACAGCGGATACACCTGGAGCACGCTCATCAATATCGTCACTGAACAACGGAGCAAAGAGTCTTTTCATTTGTTGACGAGTAAGCTGGGGGCTTTGTTCAGCTGATGATGAGGTTTGGGGGAAGTTTAAGCGGTTGTGACCGGGTTCCAAGCTGTTATACTCAGAAGCCATCTTGAATATTAACAGAGATTGACGAAGTTTCTGAATCAGCTTCCCCCAAACTGACAACTGTCTTTAGCATATTTGAAACTTTGATGTAGTAGACATTTCTTCTAACTTTTGAAGTTTATAGTATGCAGCGGAATTTGTAGAAGAGCAGAAAACCACACAAGGTAAATCTGACTAATTACGGAAAATCCGTTCGAGGGTAACATGCCAGAATTCAACAAGATTTTCTCATGTATGTAGACGCATCACACTAAACAAACCACAAAACACGAAATGATACGACTTTCCCCTGAATGTTGTGGTCTTTCGGAATACTAATCACCTGTGAATATGTAATAACTCGATACCAAGACTGTGTGTGAGGCATCATAACATCATATTTGGGTAACTTCACACGTGAAATTTAGACGATAACACTAAAGTGAGACGTTTGAGCCACATATCGTCTTATTTCTTCCCCCTAATTGAAGAAATTCAAGAAGGCATTAGGTTTTCGCAAAGAAGCATGTAGAAGAACAAGGAAGAAATGACCACCTACACACTCTCTCCCCCTCGATGTTTTCAATGATTTAGAATCATACACCACGTATGTTGATGATGAATTGAAGACAGCGAAACCATGTATAAGGAGACAGCGAAACCATGTATGTTCAATTAATCGAACAAGTGTGAAGTACCATAAATATCTCGAGAGAATCAACTGCTGATAAAACTTCTCAGTTCATTATGTTGATCATCAGTTGTGTCATTGTTGTTGAAAGCAGTTTGATCTTCTGTTATCGAAGATTCGATTGGAGGTGCAGTTACAACAACGGTTGTTGTTGTAGATTCAGGTGTATCAGAGGAGCAAGCAATGTTTCCAATTCATGACGATTAAGTACAATGGTGGAACAGCTGATGGATCATTAAATTTTAGACGGTGAGAAACGGGTCCTACGCTGTATTGCAGTAGAAGCCATAGCTGTTGTACCTGCAAAGAAAAATAGAAGGGGGCAAGAAAGAGAAAAACATGGATCCCCAAGTGTAACTGGGTTCCAGATGTTAGAAGCATAAATATCGATGTAGTGTCAATTATCTTCTTGACACCTGAACATGCTATTTTGATGATTTCGTTTCCTGCCTCAGGGATGGATGTTGTGGGTATCCCACTTGTTTTGGTCCTACTACTTAGTATCTTGCCTGTAGGAATCTACCTAAGACTAACAGTTTTGAAAATCCTACCCGTTGGTATCCATATAAGGTTAGATTTAAGGGATGTTGAAACTTCTTTTGGGAAGAGTCTGCGTCCTATATTGATCCACCTATTAGGTTTCTGACAGTTTACTTTTAGATCAACAGGTTTATTTCTAACTGTTTGTTGAGTTAACTTAGGTTTTGGTTTGCAACTACAGGTAGTGTTCAGTAATACACTCGAAGGTGATACACTAGGTCGTGAACCTAAGATTCCATCCTTTTGAAGAAGTGACGTTTTCCTAGCCTTTTCTAGATCATAGTTCTTGTATGCGTCATTTGAATCATATGAATTTTTAATTTTAATGCTCCGTTTAGACACAGTGTTCGAACTAATCCTAGATTTGCCAGGAGCAGCCACAAGTTGAGGTTTAACAGAAACAGGTATAACAGAAACAGGTTTAACAGAAACAGAAGCATTATTCTTAGGCCAGGAATGTGGAGTGACTGGTTTTATCAAATGATTATTCTCAACAACTTGGGAAACCATGGTTTTGAAGATTTTGAACGTTTAGATTTAAATGCAGTTGGTTGTCTAACTACTGATTGTGTTCTGAAAGGTTGTAGAGACGATTTCCACAAGATTGTTGGTTTTGCAAAATTAGTATCCACACTCTTGTCAGAGAATCTTCTCAGTTTGTTTAGTAAAGCAACATGTGCAAGCCCCTTTGCTTGAAGTTGAGCCTTTAAATGCTCATTTTCTTTAACTAATGTATCCACACGATTACTTTGTTCATTCAAAGATTTACTTTTTGGCTCTGAGTTTAAAACATTGTTTTGCAGTTTAAGTTGAAGAGAGATGCAATGAGCCTCAAGTTTTGAAAAATCTTTTGAAACCGAGAAATGGTCTTTTGGAGAAGAATGATTTCAGATTCAAGAGTTTGATTTGACGTTTCAGTTGAATTGTTAACAAGTAAGGGCTCGGACATGAGATAGTTGTCTGGACATTGTGCAACACACTGGTCAACCTCTCCTTCATTGCTGAATTCAAGTTGCTCAGTTTGTTGTATCGCATTTGCAGGCAGAATATGATCAACAGTAGATTGTACCTCGACCATCTGTTCTGTGTCAGTGTCATAGGAGGGTAAGATATCTTCCTCAACCATTTGTTCTTCGTCAAAGTTGGGCTCGGTGTCATAGTTAAGTATGATATCTTATCCAGATCTGCTGCTATCATCCTGATTTTCCAATGCTACAACCTCATTGTCCGCATTACCGACAGATGCAGTAATCACAACATTCTCAACATCCCTTTGAGCATTCCTTCCATGTACATCAACTCTTTCACCTTGCACGACTGCAGGATTTCGCGAATTTGATGATGTCTGACGCTTGGAATTGTTAAACATTGAGTTCAACTTCTCATTCAGAACAATAAATCCTTCTTGCAATTCCACAAATGCCTTTTCTTCTTCAAAATCATCAGTAGCAAGGTTTGGTGATGAAAGTTTTAAGCAGTAGATGGAAGGAGATGAAGTCATCATACTTGAATGGCCGATATAGTGATTTTCAAAATTTCCCTCCAAAAATAATTTTAAAAAATTTTGACTCTCAAAATTTGAAATTCACTATAAAATTCAATTCTAAGGTTGTAAGAAAAATTTGAGTTATGACAATTTTGACGCAAAATTTGACCCGAAAAATTCGAATTTGGGCTAAAAAATTTGAATTTTTGACCAAAATTTTTACAGTTAAACCAAAATTTGAATCTCGCGTAAAAATTGAACGTTTAGTCTCCCCGAAAAATTAAATTTTACTCAAATTTTCCCGCAAAAAACAAACGCCTTTTTTTTTTTGATAACTTGTGTTGATGAATGGATCTTTTTTGTCGAATGAACCTTTGTTGATGAAGAGTCCTTAGGCGTAGAAATCACAGAAAAGCCAAGTACCACTTATGCGTAAAAACACCAAAGTTACGCGTAAGAATAAGAGTTACGTGTAGGATTAGCTTACGCGTAAGTAAGAATAAAACACTAAAGTTATGCGTAATCAGAAAGTTAAGCGTAGAAACCTTAGGCGTAGGATTACCTTATGCGTAAGACAAAGCTTAGGCGTAAGATGAATCTTATGCGTAAAAAGTCTACGCGTAAGCTTTAGCTTATGCGTAATTTTAGGGTTTTTACCAAACGATCTTTTACACTATCACAGTGCAAAAGATATCCAAAGTCGACGTATTTTCAGGCTTATCTAAGCAAGAAAACACGGAGTAAACCACGAAAAATGAAGATCAAACCAAGAACAAGTTACGCGTAGTTTTAGGGTTTTGCTACGTGTAGACTTACTCGTAAAATGACTTTTGCCCAAAGATGTTTCTAAACCAGTTTTTTGTGATGAGATAGCTTCAATATCACCAAAATAACACAAAAGTGTGAAACTTGATGATCCAAAGTGTCAAAAACGGTTACGCGTAGAACGAAACCCTCGTACAAAAACTAGCTTTAAAACAAGTATCCACGCGTAAAGTTTGAAACTTTATGCCAAAAACAGATAATTTAACACCTTAAAACATTAAAAGTACAAGAATCTTGGATTGAAAAGTGTAAACAATGAGTTTTTAAGCGAACCAAAGTATCAAAACAACGAACCGTATGTTTTACACGTAGGACCAAAACCTACTTCAAAAACAATACGTTCACTCAACTATTTGGCGATTGATACCACTGTTAGGTTACTAAGTTTACAACACAAGCATCAATATAAGAGATAGAGAAGAGATCGGTTGAACAATACCAAACACACACACGATATACTATGTGAAAGGTTAGGCGTAGAGTGAGAGAGAATGAAATTGAACAACCAACCCTCAAGTGAGAGTTATTACAAGGTATTTATAGGAAGGGGAGCTAGGGCAACACTCCTACTCCCTTCCTTTTCCTTCTTGGGCTAGGCCTAGGCTTATGGGCCTTCTACATAAGCCTAAGACTAATTGCTAACATAAAGGCCATAATAAGCTAACTATTACATATGAATCACTAACACTTGATTTAGGTTTAGGAGTGATTCCAACAAACGCCTAATACTCATATAGGACAACTAGCCAGGTACCCGCACGTCGCGGCAGTGGTTACCTGTGTGATTATACTTTTTGGCGATATCAAGGTTTTTCTAATGCATTACTTTTAAAGAAGGAAAAAAAAAGAATGTCCAACAGAGGTTATTAATTGAAAATTAGTTTGTTTTCTTATTTACGCATTTAGTAACATAATAAAAAACTTTTATAGCAGGGTGCCTACGCGATTATATGTTTTTCATGCTAACTTAACACATGGCAATAACTTAATAGAATAATTTTATCGCATAGTGTTGCTTTAAAAAATGGCAGACTTGTATCACGATGCAACGACGATACGAAAACGATGGTCAATGATATAGCTATTCGTTTAGAACGTGTAATATTATATATCGTTTAAACATACAAGGTGTTTTAAAATAGCGGTTTTAGCACCATCTAATGGTGTCTATATTGCTAAGTTGTGGTGGTAAATGGTGGTCCGTTGCGTGGTCAAAAAAGGTGGTGCCAGAAATTCTGACTACATGAAAGATTGGTTTCTATGATCCGTTTAATGATTTATAAATTTTATTTAGTGGGTGTTTTAAAAAAGAAATATAAGATAAGGTTATTTATGCGCAATTGTATTATACCATATAATAAATTTAGTGTACTTTTGAGTGAATAGTATTTTAATAGTATTATTATTTAGTGGGTATTTGAAATATATAAATGATAAAATGATTTATACATTATTTTTTTGTACCATTTGATAAATTAATTGTACTTTTGAGTGATGGGTATTTTAATTATATTATTAATGATTTGTAAATTTTATTAGTGAATGTTAAAATGAAAAAGAAAAATTAGATGATTTATGTATTATTGTTTTGTACCAAGTGCTATATTAGTTGTATTTTTGAGTGAGAGTATTTCAATGATTTTATTAATTTTGACATTAATATACACGATTATTACAAGTTAGATGATTTATGCATTATTGTTTTGTGCCAAGTGCTATATTAATTGTACTTTTGGTTACAAGTTTAGTAGGTTACCTTTATTATAAATACTTCTGGTCTTACAAATTTTAAGACTTTTATATTTAGAATATCTCAAACACTTTATATAGTAGTATAGACATATCACAAAAACACAATCACAAACACATAGTCATCCTTTAGTTGCAGGCTTAATTCCCAAAATCCAAATCATCTCGAGAAGAGTTGAATTACTGAATTATTTGATTGTTAGTAATCAAACACACCCTTATTTTAATACATACTGAGATCTAATAGACAATATCCAAAAAAAAAAAAAAATAACTTCCACATCTTCCACCCCATCTTATTTAATTAAAGGGCTAATCACAAAAGAAAAACATCATACTTGCCGCTATATCTTTTTATGTGTATCGAACTAAACAATTTGCTCATCTGTGTATTAAACTACCATTTTTGTCTTTATATGTGTACTTTATGACCATTTTACCCTGATGTAGGTTTTACTGACCAGGTTTTAATATTTATAATTACTCGTTATACCTATGTTTTACCCTAATGCACTAGCTAAGGCGTGTATGAGGTCGTGTGTAGTGTAATGTCGGTAAAACGAGGGTAGATCGAAGTATGTCTTGGATTTAAATTAAGTCTAGGTGTCACAGATTTTAATATGATTATGATATAATTAACTATTAAAGCAAATAAAGGCGAGGGATGTGAACAATAGAGGAGAGGGATGCTAACCGAGTTACTCATCCTAATTAGTAGTGTTTACGTCTAATTACTTTCAATTACTTAAATTGGGTCAAAGTGCTAGGACATCATTTGGTCAGTTCGTCAACCTATCGCAAAGGGTCCCCTTGGAGAAATCAGGTGCCCGTCAAAAGCGGTTGTTCTGGTTCCCTAAGCCAAGTCATTAAGTCTGGCTAAATGCTAGAGTCATATGATGAGTGCAGGCTAGACTTAAACACTCACCTATTTCTTAGTTCATCCAAACGGTATGTGATCGGTTGGTCAAATCGCACAAGTAGAAAGGGTCGTCAGTTGGTCATATCTTACCCTTCCGTCTCGGTCTACTTACTTAGAATTCGATTGGTCATATCTTCTAAGTAACTAGCCTCTACCGCCATTCAAAACTACCGAAACAAGAGTAGCTACCAACAAACTATGCATGCATACACTTAGAAATAATTATACGGAAGCAATGTAAACACAAAAAAAACAATTACGGAATCATAACTAGGCCAGCACCTAGAGGTGCTTAGCCGCTCATATTAACTATAACAATTGATTCAATGTTTAATGTTACGAAATACATGAATTAAAAGTAAAGAAAAGATAAAAAGCTAATGCTTATCGTAGGGGAGTGATTTCTCCCTTGGAGATAGCTCCGTATGCTCCTCTAGACCTGCCTTCGACTTCTTCTCACGTTCTCTGAATGTTGTGTGTGAAATGGGATGCTTTGAAATGTTGGAAATCGTGGGGTATTTATAGGCCAGATCTGGTTACGGCGTAACTAATTATAAGAGTTACTCCGTAACATACAATTCTTCGTAATTTGCACTAATAATGCTGGTTACGGCGTATCTATGAAAGGGGTTACGCCGTATCTTCAATAAATCTTGGTTAGGCCGTAATTGATGCAATAGTTATGGCGTAGCTTGGAGGGGCGCGGAACCTCATTTGACCTAGTTGGTTACGCCGTAATATTTGGGAGAGTTACACCGTAATCTGCTGTTGAGTTGGTTTTCTGAGCAACGCCTTAGTTACGGCGTAATGTGAGGAGGAGTTATGCCGTAACTTCTTCAAAGTGAGCATACTATGATAAATCTTCAATAAACTCTCCAAATCCGCGTCTCTTTAGCTCCAATGCTTGTATTTTACCTGAAAGAGAAATATAGAGGAAAACAAGCGTAAATCCATATAAATGAAGTAAAATACGGGCATTATCGGGGGAAATTGACACTTAATATTCATGACTATTTGATGTTATCAAATATCCCCCCATTTGAACTCTACTTGCTCTCAAGTAGACTTTGCCAGATAGATTCCTAAAAAGATATCTCCCATTACCTAGAAAATGTAAGTTTCCAAATCCCTTATGCTAGAATAAAACAAAGCCGAACATCTCACGAAATGGGAAGAAAACACTCAAATCTCTCAACTATTCCAAGTGTCAATTTCGAGGTGATCACTCATTGCACAGTCATAGCATGTATTCCATCATAAGCTTGGCGGTTACACAAATCTCCACCACTAGAGTTAAGAACAAAACAATTCTCGAAGGAAATATGGGTAGACACGACAAAGGTTAACGGTGATTTGTCATTACTAACATGTCACAACGAAGTGGACAAAATCAATGATACATGACCAAATCCATGGCCAAGACACCAAAGATTGCTCGCTGCATCACCTAGACACGCTTCATGACTAAGGGTAGGATAAGACATGGGATAAAATTGGTGTAAAATAAAATCAAGCAAATAGTATAAATCTACGACTAAGTCATCACCACTTACCGTTCGCCCAAAGTTCAAGTTTCGAAGTCAAGAAACCGGATCATGATATTATCAGGTAGATGTGCCATTAGAGGACGTCATGATGGGAACACTTCCAACTTCATTCTTCAAATGAGACCGAGGTGGCCTCATCGATACTAAATCTATATTAAGCTCATAACAATAGTGCTTATAACATCACACTTTACAAACAAATGAAAACACTAACTATAAAATTATTATTTATTTATTTTTTCAAATCACTTTATCATTTTTTATTTTATTTTTTTTGAACATAACATAATAACATAACATCTCCCCACTTGAGATGAACAATATGAGAGTTTGGGGGGTCTTCAATGATCTTTATTGATATGTCGTCGACGAGAGCGTGATTCCCGAACCTTTCCACTTGAACCTTGAACTTAGGCAAATGATGACTTCCCAATTACAAATAAAGACTACAGGGTAAAATGGTGTATCGAAACAATATGTTGGGTGAATAAAATGAAAGGAATGGCTCAAAAGGGTGTGTCTAGGGGTATCTTGCACTAAAGGTGAGTGCAACAAAAGGGTTTAACATGGGGGTCGGGAAGTCGAGGTGACTAATCG
Source organism: Chrysanthemum makinoi (assembly GCA_910596185.1). Classification (NCBI taxonomy): domain Eukaryota; kingdom Viridiplantae; phylum Streptophyta; class Magnoliopsida; order Asterales; family Asteraceae; genus Chrysanthemum; species Chrysanthemum makinoi. The sequence continues at coordinate 110,044,862 of OU343223.1, forward strand.
ATAGACACATAATGGTAGGCTATTTGGGTGATAATTCTATAATACTGCCTTCTTAAACTGAAAGTCCAAATACATCGAGTTAACTCAACATACCTTGTCTATGGTCTCGAAATGATATAAAGGCCAAGTTCTAAAGTTTACAAGCTACCGGCACACTCATAATTTGGTGGATTTGGGGTAAAATTTAGAAACATATAATATCAAGGGTTATAATGTGCTCGGCTAAGGTCTAATCTAGTTAGGTTAAGAAAAACATGTCAAAATTTTAAAAATGGCATAAATTTTCAAATAAATTAGAAAAACGAGGGCAATAAAGTTCAAGAGATAATTCTACTCCCGTACCCCCACTTGAATTGTACAAAGTCCCTTTTGTACTAAGCGTTAAATAAAGGTGAAGAGAAAAGTAGAATTAGAGCGAGAACTTACCTGGAATTTGCTCCAAAAGAAAGAAAGCCCACGAAAAAAGTCATGCCTTCGCATAAGCATTCACGAGCAAACTTCAATCCCCAAAAATCACACTCTACCGACAAGCATAATTCTAAAGAAAAATAAAATGAAAAAGAAATCTAACTCACTTTCGTAGGAATCACGGTTGCATTTAGCGTATGCAACAAGCCTTTTAAACCACTTGGTGTCCCAAGTGGGCGAGTGTAGTCTCGTGAGGGCTTACAGAGAACATACCCACAAAGTTCATTTGAAAACTAATACAAGGTTATTGTGTTTAAAATGAAAGAAGTAATCTGAGAGGAAGATTACGTCGTAACTCTGAAGAGGAGTTACACCGTAATAGGCAAAACTTGCGGTATTGCAAAAGGTCTAGCTCTGAGTAACCTCTGCGTGGGATCACGCCGTAATGGTAATGCTTCGAGTTACTTTGCAAAAGAGCCTGTTGCGACATAACCATGAGAATGAGAATCATATATCGAACCGGTTAGCATCTTTGCGCTTTTTCTTCTGCAAAAATGGTTAAAAACACAAAACCCAGCAGAAATGGAAATAAAACAAATGAAAGGGATAATTCGGGTTGTCTCCCGAAAGAGCACTTTTCTTTATTCACGAGTCTTTAAGTTAGACTCAGAGCCTCGGGGCCTTATGGTGGCCTTTGGACTTGGCCAACTTCCTCCACTAATTGGCGGAAATCATTCATCCATTAGATAAAAACTTTTTTTCTCGCTGTGTTCCCGATGCTACATGTTCCAATTTTTTGCGAGAGCCATTCATTAAACAATAAACATGACTTCCCGCAGTCGTCACTTTCTGCTATAGGACCAATTGATGTACTTATGTTTGATCTTTCATCATTGGTCATTGCATCAATAAGGTGATAGTTATCATAATTTCATTTTAGTTGTTTTACCAATCTCGTATTGATTTCTGAGTCTCCAAATCTTACCCTGTACCAATCTTCAAAGGATAATTTTTCAATTTTATATCTCTCAATCTCGTGAGGGCACGTCCATTCATCCGCCCTTCCATCACAAAATTCACGAAAAGGGTTACACGAAGGCCATGCTTTCATTGATTTGTTATCTTTTGTTAGGATCCGAAGCTTCCTTAATACCCTCAATCTGGACAATCTCTCCCTGTTTTACGTTCAAAACTATCAACCTTCTCTCCACGATTGTTAGTACTAAGATTATAACACATAGGTGGGTCGTCGGAATATTGACAACATCAACTTTATTTGAAACTTCTAATTTTAGGTTTAATTGCTCTTTCATGCTGAAAGTTATTCGTCCATTTTCAGTTCCCAAAGAAATTTGTTTCTCAAAGACCTTAATATGTGCTCGACAAGTGGCCAGAAAAGGTCTTCCAACAATTAAGTTGTACATCTCCCGTTTTCCCATATCAATAACCACAAAATCAGTGGGAAAAAGGAACTTTTCAATTTTAAGGAGGACATTATTAACCACTCCCCTAGGCACAACTTTAGAGGAATCAGCCATTTCAATCATCATTGTTATTTCTTTTAATTTGGTAAGTTTTATTTTATCAAACAAAGTGGTAGAAATAAGGTTTACCCCAGCCCCCAAATTAGCTAATGCGGGAATTTTAAGATTACTGATAGTGCATGGAAGAAGAAAACTTTCCTGATAGTGTTGTTTCTCAAGAAGTTGGCTTGGCAGGTCCTCGTCGTCTTCCGATTTATTATCTTCTTTTAGGTAGTTAATCCCGGATAGATCATTGGTGACAAAAGAGGTGCACTGTTCTTTCTTCGATTTATCTTGTGCCATTTGTGAGAGTGGTCAGCCATCTTCTGAATAGTTTCAAGAGCCAATGTTGGAGTCATTCCAGGTATTGGTATCTAAGAATCGATCATTTTCCTTGAGGAGATGTTCAGACCTTTGTAAAAGACGTTCACCTTTTGCTGGCTGTTGAGGTCGTGAGTGGGGCACTTGTATAATAATTTGCTGTACCTTTGCCATGCTTGGTACAACATTTCATCACCCTCCTACTTGAAGTTATGGATTTCTTCTAATTGTTTAGCAGTCCTGGATGGAGGACAGTATCTCTGAATGAAATATTTTTTTAGGATAGGCCAGGTGTTGACTGTTCCGGCAGGTAATCGATCATCCCATCTTTTAGCAGCTCTAGTGAGAGAAATAGGGAACACTGTTGTTCCCTATTCACTATAGTTTAAAAACAATTAAGTACTTAAAACAAATTAACAGTGAACAATGACTGAAATTAACATAAGTAGAACACATCAATAATTTTCGCGTCATATTCTTTATTAGAAATGAATCAAAAGAATCGTTACCCAAGTACTTGCGGAACAATACTTGGGATTGAAATGACAAAGTTTGGTGATTCCTCTCGAAGCTCGGGCTAAGTCCGAGCACAACTACTAGTAACCAGAGCTATCTCGTGGATTAAGTTGTATTTGGAGGAGTGAATAGATGGCTTATGTGTGTGTGTGTTGTTTTACAATTCAAAAGCAACCTTTCATCCATCTCTTATGCTATTTATACATGTATGAGTATTGGCTTTTTCTAAGTGACAAAGCTGACATTTTGGAGAAGACAATCTTGATGTATTTTGTGCTTACAAAGACTATATTAAGTAAAGGACAAGGGCTTTCCATAAATCATTGATGACACACGATAGTTTGCCATTCAGGAAAGTTGACTTTGGTTGATAAGGACTTCGTCTTATACGATTCAAACTTATCCCATTATCCGCTCATTCTTCGGTCTTCATATCCTTGAGTCTTCTACATCGGTTTGTCGATTAGTGGTTAGAGAGTCTTAGGGATTGATGAGTTATTGTCATCACTCCTGAATCCCCATCTCTCTTGACTCAATCTTCATCCTTTAAGTTCCGCTTCCGGAGTGGAGAGACTTTTCTTCGCCCTATCGGCGTCTGAAGATGGCTCACTATGCACTTTCAGGTGACTGGTAATGTTTGGACTAAGCACTTAGGTTATTTTCTATTCAAATCCTAGATTATGGGGTTTGGGTATTTCTTGAACAACAGTCTCCCCTATTTGGATATACAAATAGCCTAGCGTTTGATGTAAGTGAGCTAAAGGCTTCTTCTTGAATGTACTAATGAATACAATAAGGAACACAGAGTATTTTAACAAAACATACATCGTTTATTGATTAAATTACAAGATTCCTATCACTAGTACAAAAGATAATGAAAATGATGTCAGTCAAGATGGATCCCTAGTGCTTCAAGCTTTACTTTCTTGGTGATGAGTGTTTCCTGCGGTGGTGCTCTCTTATCTTGGCGTTTAGGTGACACGAGAACGGCGTTTGAGTCGAATTTGAGAGGCCACAGTATGTAGCTTCGGCATTGCGGACCACACCACGATCAATGTCACTCCATCTTTGAAATGATGGGTTTCCATAGACATCAATGTGGAATAGCCCTCTTTCAGGCTTTTCAATCACCGAATGAGTTCATGAACTTTACACCTTGGTGACTCCTGTTGCATTCTAGTCGGCACTTTGATCTTAGGCGGAACTCAACCCTCTTCCTTTTGCCTGTGATGGCGAGGTTGAGAACCTTGTGGTGCGATTAAGGCAGTGAATTCGGTTATGCCGGTGCATCTCGACCTTTCATACCTTTTTCTTGAGCATCTTTACTCGGCTCCTTAACCATCGTTTTGCTTATTTTCAATTATTGGACCCGAGTTCATCGAGTTCATGATCCCAAAGTCGGTGAATTTTAGGGACCATGAACCTCGAAGTGTCTTTTATCATCCACCTATAGGCGTTCATTGCGATGGTTTAGACACAGGAATGATTTTGACATCGATGATCTTCGAGGCAGTCTTCGCTTGTCATTGTCAATTATAATGGTCAATTCTTGCTTTCCCGATGGGCTGCAGTTCTTTTGTTCTTTTCTTCCAAGCTGCTTTCTCATTTCACATCTTAGTTTGCCTAGCGTCCTTGAACTTTTGTCTGCTGACCCTTTTCAAGCTTCTTAGGATCTATACCAATGTTTTCAACTTCCTCGCAGCGACTTGTACGGTTCTTCTCGCTCTTTCTTTCTTCGGCTAGTTTCATTTTTCTTTCTTACTTTCAGCAAGATAGGCATTTGTGGGTGAGCATGTATTCGATGTTGCCGATCTTAAAGGAATCTTCTCGGCTCGGTGGTGTTAGCCTTATTCCTTTTCCTTTATCACGCACGAGAGGAAGATGATGCTACCAGGCGGTGTTGTTGTTATTGGTGTGATCACCTGTCATTGTTGTTGTTGTTGAAGATGTTGGTGATGCTGATGAGATTGGTACGCTGGGTGTTTGGCTCCTCTCTCGGTGTGAAGGAGTTTCTTCAGCAGTATTCTCCCCCTCAACTGTTGCCAGAGCGTCAGTGAGGGCAAGAGTTGGTGTTGGTGCTGAGGAGGACTGAGCTGCCTGACCTTTAAAGACTTGAAAGATTTCAGTGACCATAGCCTTGATGTTAGTAGTATCCTGCTGCAGACTGGTGACCTTTTCTTCCAATTTACTGCGATGATTCCAAAGCGGTCATCCTAGGCCGATTTCCAAGCCATTGAAGATGATGCCTAGCCAAAGTAGTCACTGAGCATCCGAGAGAACCGGTGGCACGGAGAGCTGGGTGAGAAGATTGAAGACCACGAACATTGGCGAGTTGGAGCATATCTATCGGTTCGATGAGGCGAGATGAATTTTTCACATACACCTCGGTGGCCTCCGGCACTTTGGCATTGAGTGTTGGGTCTTCTTTGCGACATCCCGATTTCATCAATTTAACCCACATGTCGAAGATGCTTGAGAAATTTAACGGTTTTCACGGTCTATGAAGGTGTTGGTACATAAGATCTCTGTGTTCATGAGCGTTTTCATCAAGCTTGTACCTGTACTTTAGATGCATAGCGGCAGACCTGGTGTGTTTGTTCCCACAATGTTTCAGTAACCCCAGAGTATAGCTTCTTTGAAGCTTTGGTGATCCACTAAACAAGTTGCCTCTCGGTTAGTGGAAGAACATTGTCAAACTGCTTGAATTCATCAGAGCTGGATGAGGAGTCCGATGCATTATCTTTAGGTTGAAATGGTGACTCAGTATGCTCTTGTGGATCAGGCTGGGGTTCTTGTTCAGATTGAACATCAGCGTCCACTTCTTCCCCTGCTGATATAATTTCATCTTCACTTTTAGCATGTTCTTCTTCAGAAAAAGAGTCTTCAGCAACATCAGCAACAATTAACAAGGGGGTGGTGATGGGTTCCATATCAGTGAGTAGTATTAATCCCTCTGAGTCTCTATCCCCCGTTGACCCCTCAGACACTGGTGGGCGTTTCCCAGTGCCTTCTTTGGAGTTAAGATTGGTTGTGGGTTCCATATCGGCGGGTTGTTCCTTTCCCTCCGAGTATTTGTCCCCTTGAGACCCCTGAGACACTGATGGGTTTTTCCCAATGCCTTTACCAGAGTTAGTGTAAGTGATATCCCTATCGGTGGGTTGTTTTTCCCTCCGAGTCTTTGAGGATCAATCGGTATGCCCTCGGAAAGGCTTGGATTTGCTAATGTTATCTTTGAGGCGTAGAAGGCTCCCCTGTGGGTTGTTTGTTTCCCTCCGGATCTTGGGAGTAGTAGTTGGGACCAAGGGCACTTGTGATTTATCGGTGTCCTTTGTTGTCACCATGGTGGATGTTGCTTGGTCACTAGTGGGTGGGTCGGTCTTGGGCTTCTTTTGCCTTTTGAGGCTGTTCGAAGCCTCGGGGCCACGAGACTTGGGTTTGGTCTTAGTCGATCCAGTCAGACTTCCCCTTTCTCCTTTTGGGAGCAGGGTTAGGAGACACTGATTCCTTCTAGTTGTTTACAGCAACCATAAGTCAATTCAATATTAGTGACGAGGTATAGGTCCTTTTGAAAGTTTGATTGACTTAGGATGCCAGGCAAAGCACCATATTTTTCTTCATGAGGATAATGGAACGGTAAACTTGTAAAGCACAAGAGAAACCTACGATAAAGCGTATTTAGTCCTAGTTTTGCTCTGTAGCTTGATTCTGAATCACCATAAATGATCTCCCCATGTCGTAATGACCCCATTCATCAAGCAGTATGCCATCATCAACTGAATAGAGTTAACTTGTTCAGTGGATGAGTGGTTCCCGAGGAGACTGAATCACAAGGTGAATAGGATCCTCTCCAAGGGAAATGAACTCTTGGTATCGGGGTCTTGTCAAAAGTTTTAGATCTAAAGCGATTTGTTTTAACCACTTGTAGAGGGTTACGGATGGTGACATAAACTCTCTTGTTGTAGTCTAACCTGTTGAAGTGCAAAATGTTTTATAATCCGGGGTGAATTCTTTGTCCCGTTAAGGCTGAACTGATGAGATATTCCAAAGTGGTCTAAGGTTATTCTCATCGATTAGAGATGTCGGGTCAAAGGCCTTAGTATAAAATCCACCGAGGAGGTTTTGGTACAGAATAGAGGGACACTAAACAAAGGCAGTTTTCAGTGGGCAATTATACCAAAATTTCATAATGTCCTTATAGGCTGGGACAGTTTGAGGATATTTAAAGTTGCCTATGACATTATTTGTGTGATTTCCAACCTAGGACATTTAAGTAACTAATACTTGATGCATTTACTTACTCATTCAATTCTCAATATCAAGGGTCAGGGTCCCTGAATGAGTCATACTCATTGTTGAGAGGGTTATTTTGAGGTTTCGTTTAGTAAGGATGAACCATTTTAGGGAAAACTTACTGAGATTGGGATTGTTTTTCAGGTTGCTGACTTTCAATGTCTAGCATTTCCAACTCGACTTTCGGTCTGAAGGTAGGTTCATCCAAGGGTTTGGTGAAGATATCAAAAAGTTGATATTCAGTAGGGATGAAATGAAGCTCTATGTCTCCTTTCATTATGTGGTCCCTGATGAAATGATGTCTGATATCAATGTGTTTGGTTCTTTGGTGAAGGACAGGGTTGTTAGAGATAAAGGGCTTTATCAAGCTTGCAGACATAGTCGGTTCACTACTCAAAGCACGGAGGTTGTTGAACATATACATCTTCCTTGAGTTGACATTTAGGAATGCACTTTTACATCCATTTGGTAAACTTTGAAGTTCATGTAGGTATATATGCAAGGAAGATCGATGGCTTCCATTCTTTAACAGAGCAAATGTCTCATCATAGTCAATGCCTTCTTGTTGGTTGTAACCTTTGTAAGTCCGGCTTTGTTTTTAATGGCGGTCGTTTTCATCATTTTGTTTCTAAAACCACTTTATTCCTATGACAATGAAATCACGAGGACATTTGATCAAGGTCATGACCTTGTTTTTATCAAACTGTTTAAGTTCTTCTTGCATGGCCTAAACCCGGCTTGGGTGTTTTAGAGCCTCGGTGACACTTTGGGTTATATATGAGGTAATCGGCATATAGACATTCATTGGTGCAGATTAACTTAGCGTGACCATGCTTCTAGTGAGCATGCCCTGGGTTCACCAATGATGTTTACAAGCTCAATGTCCTGAGATTTTGTCCACTTACTTTGTGGTCTAGGATCCGAGCTTGAAGAGGTCACCGGAGACTTCGAGTGGTGAGTTGAGTGCATGAGCCACATAATCATTAAGAACATCTGTTGAGATGTCTTGTTCAGTTGAGTTTCATGTCCATCAGATTGATCGTGGGATGTTAATCATGGCTAATGATGGTCTCAATATGATTTAAGACATATTGAATGTTGTTTAATATAACCAAGACAGATTATGAGGATGGTGATCAATTCTTCCTTCTCCTTGAATGATTGGCCATATCAATAGATGATGAGGTGAAACAATTTCTACTTGTTTTCAGTAATGAACCAAAGATCAATGAGTAACCTAGAAAGTTACCTCGGCAATAAACTTATCAGTTGTAGTAATCAAATATTAATGGTGAAGGCAAAGGACATCATCAGGCAAGTCTACCTTTGAATATTCATATGGTTTTGTTATGTCTTTGACAATGATAACCTGTTGAAATGGCGGTTTTGGCTTGAGTCCAGAAATGCTTTGGGAGAGCTAAGCCATTTAACATGGTTCTTGCGGCCTCAAAGGGGATTGCGTTTTCCCTTTCAGCTACCCCATTTTGTTGAGGGTGTATAGAGATGAAATTTTTGGGAGATTCCTTTTCATTCTGAAGCTCTCAAGCTTATCATTTGAACTTCGGTACCATTGTCGGTTCGTTGTTCTGTTAATGTCATTACGGTTTTCAATGTTCGATGAATGACATTATTGTGTCACTTCCAACTCTTTTGGAAAGAAAGTATATCCAAGTGTATCTTGAAAACTCATCAACATTGACAAGTGTATACTTCTCATCTTTGGATTGATCTAGGATTGGTCTAATCTAAAGATCCATATCAAGAGGTGAAGAAGCGGCTTTTGATGGAGAAATTTTGTTTTGTTTTGTTTTGAAAGATGCTATTTTATGTTTGCCTTTTTCACAGGCTGAGCATGGTTTATCTTTTGCAAAAAACCGGTGATGAAAGCCAAGGACCTTATTTTGTTTTGCCGTGTTGTTGATGTTTTTGAAGTTTAAGTAGAGAGTCTCTTGTGCCACCAGTTGATAGTCGATGGCTTTTGACAAAGACATGTTCCATCTCTAGAAAGAGTAGACATGTCTAAGAAATAAACATCATCTCTTCTAGGAGCTATCAAAACAACTTCTTTGTTGGCATTGAAAATGGTACCTTATTTGTCATTGAATTGCATAATGTACTTAGCATCACATAGTTGGTGACATTGATGAGATTGTATTTGAGACCATTGACATAAGCTATTCTAGAGAAGACTATTCCATTGCGGTTCTTGAACCATAACCTTTTAGTGGGACATGATGAGTTATCACCAAATACTACCTTGGGTCCTGGTTCCTTTACATACTTGTGCAAATAATCCTTCACACTAGTCATGCTTCTTGAGCATCCACTATCTAGATTCCAAATAGGCTCCCTGGCGTGTCTCTGCACAAGTAGTAAACTGAATTAGTTTCTCTTAGTGACCCACTTATTGGTGGGCTTGGGTCTCAAGGTCTCTTTGAATTTGGCAATCGACTCATGGTCAGTGGTTGAGTGCATTGTGCTACCACAGGTTTTGCATTTAGAGACTGAGGATGACTTAGTGATTTTGGGTTGCTTGGAGCTTCTCCTTGCATGGATAACCCTGTCATCTTTGGGATGTATTATGGTGATTTCCATAAATATCACAACATGTGTTCATAAGACAATCATCGGGTGATGATCATTAAACCCACGGTGTGGACAAGGAGGAAAGGGTTTTGCTCAAATTTTTGAGCGGAGACTTGGAGGTTGAAGCATCTTGATGACCAACTTTGGTATAGTTTGCTTTCTTGGGAGAACTTACATATTGCAAGTGATCGGAAGTTTTGTGATCATCCTTTTAAGTCATACAAAAAGGATTCTATAGCGATTGTTAGTGGTATGGCTGGTATAGTGGCACAAATCACACTTCTGTTTGGATTTGGGGTTTGACTTAGACTTTGAGGAACTAGAGGAAGGTTTGTATCCTTGATTGATTGGGGACTTTTCAATGGATTCCATCTTTTTAGTAAGCTTCCTCACAAGTTTAGTCGATTCTTGAATTTGGTCTACTTGATTGGGAGGCTGAATATGTGGAGGTCTCTTGGGGGTTGAATCTTGTAGGGTTGGTATTGTTGGTCTTTTTAGGATGGTTCTACCAAGTCGGATCTTTCTTTGGGTGAGTGAGGATTGAATAGTAGTGGAGTAAGCTCGAGCTTGGTGCGGCACCAAGAGGTTTCAGTGGGTAGGCGGTTCTTGAGATTACCTTGAGACTCGAGATGTGTTTAGTACTCTGGGCACATGAGAGTCCTAGCATGCTCTTTAGAGCTTGGCTCTCGATCAAGAATCCTTCCGAGATCGAAATTTGGTAGCTTCTTCTCGGGATTAACCCTTCAATCAATCTTGGGCTTAGGGGTTGACAACATACTGGTAATCATGCCACTAGACACAAATGGTTTGGGAGACTGGTCTTTGTTGTGTGAGTCAGGAAGATGATCTTCACCTAAGACTCTCCTTTTGCTACTAGGGGGGCTCCCACAGCATCAAAGACCTTAGGATTCTTAGCAGTCCAACTATCAAGGATATCTTGTACCTTTTTAAGTTCATCTTGAAGAGCCTGATTTCTTTTAACTAGTTCGGTGTTCAATTTGCAAAGTAATGACCTCAAGCTTGGCTTGTTTAAAAAGAGTTCATCTCTACACTTGTTTAATTCAAAACTTATCTTGTTATATTTTGAAAAAAGATTTAATCGTTTCTCTTCAACAAACTTAAGGTCAACATTAAGAAAATTCATATAAGACTGCCAATCAAAGTCATCATCCATAAAAAGTAAAATATTTACCTTCTTCATTGTGATGTTGACCCATTCCCCATTCGGCATGATTCTTCCCAACTTGTCCTCTTCGAGAGACCATGATTTTCACTTGACATGCACCATTTCATCATCGGATGAGGCGGCTCTTCATCTTAGTCGAAGGTTTTAAAGCGAGACCCTTGTTTTACCTGCATGTTGAACACTTTTTGTTGTTTATGAGGGACTGGCCTCAAGCAATGCAAGCTTAGATTTTGCTTTCTTATACTTAGCTTCATAATCAATGGTTTTGTTTTGGTCAGTTATTTTGAAAATTTTGATGGGCCGATAGATTTTTGGTTGAAATTTGCTAAAGCACGAGGATTGGTTTGACCACGATGGTTTATAAGAGGTTGAAATTGTTTTGAAAAGCGGTCTTTTGCAAAATGACCTCTTTTGTGACACTTAAGCATTGATATCCTCATTTGCTTTAGCATTTGAAAAAGCTTTATTCCTTTTTATAAACCGTCGAGAGTTAGCAAGGAGTGCCCTTTCCCGAAATTCAATGTTCAGGTCATTTAGGTACTCCTCATTTGATCTCATCATCCAAATCATCACGAATTTTCTTGGAAATCTTGAACCACATTGTTAGAAAAGAAAGTAGTTGATATAGGTGTTGAAGTGGTGGTCAGGGACTTCTTGACTTCTTGAGACTTCTTTAAGTCAGGGTATCGTCTGTTAATGAGGTTTTCCTCGTAGACAAATTTCCCATAAATTTTAGGAAGTTCAAGATTCTGGATATGATTAGCATTCCTAAGTCCCTGAGAGATTTATTTCATGTTTGGAAAACTTAACACCATCATTTGATAATTCATTTAAAAGAGTTTTGTACCGGGTGTAAGTTTGAGGCAGTTTAGAGTCCTTAGCCACGGTGTTATACTCAAGTTTGGGTCCATTATCCTATTTTCCTTGGTATCGATGGGCCTTCATGGCTATGAACTAGGTCATCGGGTTTGTTTAGGCACTCTGACATAAGCGACTCCATAATATCATCAGGAAGACATGATATGATGATACTTTTGAGTCTTTAGTCCTGGTTGACCACTCTTCTCTCATCCTTAGTCCACTGAGCTTCAGGTTTAGGCAAACCTTAAGCAGTCTTTGGGATAAATGGACCTTCATTTATAAACTTGATATTATAAGGTTCCATCCCAATCAAATAGCAAAGCATACGCTTTTTCCATTTGTTTAATTTACCAACTTCAAATCTAGGGGCAACAGCTGAATAAGCTCCACCCTTTTTATCGACTAGTTGGGGTACATCAATTTCAGCCATAAGGATCCTGATTTAAAAACGTTTTAGAGCGGCTTAAATTTTTTTTATAAAAAGTTTTATAATCAGCCAAGCTCTGATACCACTTGTTGATCCCTATTCATTATAGTTTAAAAACAATTAAGTACTTAAAACAAATTAATAGTGAACAATGACTGAAATTAACATAAGTAAAATACACTGAATAATTTTCAACATCATATTCTTAATTAGAAATGAATCAAAAAGAATACGTTACCCAAGTACTTGCGGAACAGTACTTGGGATTGAAATGACAAAGTTTGGTGATTGCTCTCGAAGCTCAGGCTAAGTCTGAGCACAACTACAAGTAACCACTGAGCTATCTCAGGGATTAAGTTGTATTTTGAGGAGTGAATAGATGGCTTGTGTGTGTGTGTTTTTACAATTCACAAGCTTAACCTTTCACTCCATCTCTTATGCTATTTATACATGTATGAGTATTGGCTTTTTCCTAAGTGACAAACTGACATTTTGCAGAAGACAAAATACTGATGTATTTTGTCTCTGCTTACAAAGAGATGGAGTGATGACACTGAGCCTGATAGTTTGCCATTCAGGGAAAGTTGACTTTGGTTAATAAGAACTTCGTCTTATCTAATTCAAACTTATCCTACCTTATCCCGCTCATTCTTCAGTCTTCATATCCTTCAGTCTTCTACATCAGTTTGTGTTTAGTGTAAGTAGTTAGAGAGGAGTCTTAGGGATTCAGTGAGTTATTGTCATCACTCACTGAATCCACTATCTTCTTCTTGACTCAGTCTTCACCCTTTAAGTTCCGCCTTACTGAGTTGAGAGACTTCTTCTTCGCCTCTTACTGAGCATCCTGAAAATGGCTCACTGAGAGACTATGTACTCAGTGACCTGTTAATGTTTAACGGACTAAGTACTTAGGTTATTTTCTATTCAAATCCTAGAATAAGGGGTTTGGGTATTTACTGAACCCAACAAACACACGTAACATGACAGCATCATTTGAGACTCTAGGAATTTTGAATAAGCTGACAATGTATTCCACGTTGTCTATATGCTCATGAGCATCATCAGTAATGTTTCCTGAGAAAGGGTTTGCACGAAACTCCCTCATGAATTGAGGTTTGATTTCGAATTGAGCATCTTCTGCGATGGCCGGCCTAACAATCCCTGGTCCTTGTTCTTCTCTAGTCAACGCCAAATATTCCTTGAGAGTGAGGTCATCAATGTTAACAACTTACATGGTACCTGAAACTTGAAAAGAGATCATGAGAATTTGAGAAAATTTTAAAACAAAACAAAAATGTAAGACTTAATAAAAATCCTAATATAACTCCCGGCAGCGGCGCCAAAAACTTGATGCAGGTTTTACTAACCAAGTTTTAATATTTATAATTACTCGTTATACCTATGGTCTACCCTAATGCACTAACGGGCAGTGTACCCGGTCGTGTGTAGTGTAGTAATCGGTAAAACTGAGGTCGTCCCAAGAGCTATGTGTGCGGATTTAAACTAAGTCTAGGTGTCACAGATTTTAATATGATTATGATATAATTAACTATTAAAGCAAATAAAGGCGAGCGATGTGATCAATAGAGGAGAGGGGGTGCTAACCTAGTTACTCATTTTAATTAGTAGTGTTTATGTCTAATTACTTCCAATTACTTCAGGTGGAGTCAAAGTCGCTAGGACAGCATTTGGTCAGTTCATCCTAACCTATCAGCAAAGGGTCCCCTTTGGAGAAATTAGGTGCCCCGTAATAAGTCCATTTGTTCCTGGTCCCCTAAGCCAAGTCATTAAGTACCACTACATGCTAGATTCATAATAGTGAGTGCCCGGGCGCTAGCAACTTAAACACTCAACCCCTATTTCTTAAGTTCATCCAAACGGTAGGTGATTAGTTGGTCAAATCGCACAAGTAGAAAGGGTCGTCAGTTGGTCATATCTTACCCTTCCAGTCTCAGTCTACTTACTTAGGGTCAGTTGGTCATATCTCCAAAGTAACTAGCCTCTACCGCCATTCAAAACTACCGAAACAAGGGTAGCTACCAACAAACTATGCATGCATACACTTAGAAATAATTATACGCAAGCAAAGTAAACGCAAACAAAACAATTAAGGAATCATAACTAGGCCAGCACCTAGAGGTGCTTAGCCGCTCATATTAACTATAACAATCGATTCAATGTTTAATGTTACGAAATACATGAATTGAAAGTAATGAAAAGATAAAAAGCTAATGCTTATCGTAGGGGAGTGATTTCTCCCTTGGAGATAGCTCCGTATGCTCCTCTAGAACTGCCTTCGACTTCTTCTCACGTTCTCTAAATGTTGTGTGTGAAATGAGATGCTTTGAAATGCTGTAAATCGTGGGGTATTTATAGGCCAGATCTGGTTATGGCGTAACTAATTATAAGAGTTACACCATAACATACAATTCTTCGTAATTTGCACTAATAATGCTGGTTACGGTGTAACTATGAAAGGGGTTACGCCGTATCTTCAATAAATCCTGTTTACGCCGTAATTGATGCAATAGTTACGACGTAGCTTGCAGCGGCGCGGAACCTCATTTGACCTAGTTGGTTACGCCATAATCTTTGGGAGAGTTACGCTGTAATCTGCTGTTGAGTTGGTTTTCTGAGCCACGCCTTAGTTACGGTGTAATGTGAGAGAGGAGTTACACCGTAACTTCTTCAAAGTGAGCATACTATGATAAATCTTGAATAAACTCTCAAATCTGCGTCTCTTTAGCTCCAATGCTCGTATTTTACCTGAAAGTGAAATATTGAGGAAAACAAGCGTAAATCCATATAAATGAAGTAAAATACGGGCATTATCGGGGGAAATTGACACTTAATGTTAGGAATTAGAAATTCCATTGTGAAGAGTCGGTCACCCCAAATATTATCTAGCATAAGTTAGCTCGTAGACATGTCGTTATTTACATTATGTTGTAGTTAATTAGTTAGTTTGTAGCGTAGTTTAGTTTAATGTAATACCGTGGAGGAAGGACGGGTCTTCACCCACTGTATGCCTGATCCACAGTCCGATAGGAGGACGTTAGCATTGTAACTGTAAATACCCCTTCCATCCATGGAAGGGGTGGTGCTTCTTTCATAATCTAACCTTTCATTTGTAAACCAAGTCTCTACCAAGAACATCCATCTCTTTACTTTCTCTAAATGGCTAACTTGTATTTCCATCATCCAAGACCACCCGAATCATCAAACACAATAATATTAAGATCCTAACATTTGGTATCAGAACCAAGGTTATTGTGTTTTGATGATTTGTTGCGGTTTGAATCGTGTTTGTGGCTGTTGTTTTGTACTATTTTTCTTGGTCGGAAAACGTTTTTTTGAGAGTATTGTGGTAAAATAGTTTGTTATGTATTGTATCCTTTTTGTTTGGTCAAATATTAAAAGTCCGGGTCTTTACATGTGAACAATATCTGTCTTTGTGTCATCTGTATGTCCAAAATTGATATTTGTTTTTTCATTTTTTTTGACTTTTTGGTACCTTTACGTGAAAACATATGGTCATTCTGTGGTCAAAAGGGTCAAAACTGATGCAGTGTTATGCTTTTTCTGGGTTTGAAACTATTCAAAAAATATTGGTCATGTCATTCATCCTAGCGAGTTGTAATACAAATGCAGTTTTTGTCTTTTAATATAACGACTTGTCCAGATTCAGTGAACGAGTTGGCTAGCGACTTGTTTTAAAAATACTATGAGTTTTGACTCATAGTAACCTGCATGTTGTAAGGTCAATAGCGACTTGTCATACTGAAAAACTAATAGCGACTTGTCCTTACTGAAGCGAGTTGTGCTAGCGACTTGTTATTTAACAAGTTAGTGACTTGTGAGTCAAATAAATGTTAGCGACTTGTGACAGAACAAGACCTAGCGACTTGTCACTTTTGGGTAGCGACTTGACTCCAAAATACGGTAGCGACTTGACATGAACAGAAATGAAGAAGAAGAAAGACCTAGGCTTAAAACTGTCAAAATGACCTCAAGACCACAACCACAATATCAGTTAAACCAAATACCAACCTTAACTCTCGACCTTAGGTTCATCTTACCATCATCGGTCCAAGATTACAACAAAAAGAAAAAAAAAGGAACAGGAAAAGAAATGAAAACGACCCATCACAGACATGAACACCAAGTTTTAAGACCAACTCATCCTGGTTCGAGATACAACCCACTCCTATCAACTGATCTCAGATATCCAACACTATCAACTCCAACTCGTTCTAATCTAATCCGTTCTTTCTCAAATATCCTAAGAATCCCATCGACAAACTTTACAAGGACTCAAAACAAAATTACATGATCTCAGATAATTCAACTTTGCTTATAATCTTTATAAGATTTTTTTGCTGTTGAACAATTATCCATCACTGATCTTTGAGAAGCTTTCACCTCATTAATATTCGAATATAAGAGTCAAGAAATATAACAATCTTGTTACTTTCTTTCTCTAATTCGTTCAAGACCAAAAACAGTAGGAAGAAAAACGCAAACAATTAAATCTTACCCGAGATCCTCTAAAGATCTTGAAGCCGGTCATTAACTTAACCATCCCTGTGGCATACGTCTTTGGTACGTTTAAAGGTCCTCGAGCCATCCCTGTGGCGAGGCCTTGTGTAAGTTGTTGCTGCGTATTGTGACCATGAAAAGGTGAGTGGATTGTATAGAGTTGTGAATGGAAAAGAGATGAAGGATTATAGATGCACATCATTTTTTTTCCAGATCTGTTTTGTGAAGAAATAAAATGAGAGGCGGATTGTTTGAGGTGAGAGAGAGAGGCGTTTTTTTGTGTTTGTGAGATTAGGTTAGAGTAATGTGAGAAATATTAGGATTGACATGTCTTATAACCGGTGTTACCATGTGATTCTGGATCGGGTATAAGTTTCACCCGGGCCTTCATATTAGGATCGGGCTGCAATGAGCCGGGCCTTACCCGATTGAACATTGGACTTGGACTTTGATTTCATCACTAACTGCTGTTGGATCGGATCAAATCGGTTAATGGTGCTGGGATGATTTGCAACTCGCTTATTTGGTCTATTGTTGAACGTTAGACCTTGATAGATCTCTGAGCACCCGTAGATCGTTAGTTATGCTTAAGTAATCACAAACACACTAAAAGACAGTCTCTATAACTTGTATTCAAGCGGAAATTAAACACAAGAACAAACACAAATAACTAGGAACTCTTTGATCCTCTATGGATCTTTTAATAATACTAAAACTTTGTTTTTAAACTTGTACATCATTCATACTATTGTGTTCCTTTTATAGACAAGGAACCCTAACCCGTTTCCCAAGAAACGTATAAACATAAAACTAAATAAGATATACATTATAACTTCCTAATAAAGCTCATGCATATCCTAACTAACTATAGAATACACGGAATATCTATATCCGCATAAACAAACTACACGTTTATATTACTTGCCAGAAACTCTTCTTATTGAGAATCCATGTACTTGCAGAATTCCTTCAGATTATTTTGCGAATTCCTACTTTGCAGAATTCCCAACAATCCTCCCCTAAACTGGAATTTGACTAGGTTAAGTTCCAGTTTCTTGATAGATCTTGAACATATCAGCACTAGAGGATTGTACGCGAACATCAGCATCAAAGAATCAAAACAATTACATCTCTATGATGATAAACCTTTAACTCTCCAGATCTTTGCAGCAACAAATGACAAAATGTACATCAAAACATATTAGTTTCATACTAGTCTCATCACATACAGGTGTGTTAACTCTTGTGAGAGGTGAATCATTGAAAATAATAGATTTGATGTCTCTTTACCAATAGCCATTACTACTGGAGTAGCCATATGTTTGAGTTCGAAAACTATGGTACACTGATAACCATCTGATTTACTAGCAAATCGGCAACTATGAACGGATTTGACATGTCTTTACCTGTAGCCGTTTGCTCAGGACTAGTCAATTCTTAGGTAGAAAGAATCCCCTTGGTGAATTGATTACCAAATATGGTATTCCACTGCCTTTACCACAAGCCATATACTTGTGGGCTACCAATTCTTGGATTCCAAAAAGGAATATGCCATGGTGAATTGAGTACCATACAACCCTCAGCAATTAAGCATGGGTGAGTTGCAAACCCTATGATTTTGAGCAAACCATTACAGCTATCAACAGATTTGATGTGTCTTTACCAAAGTTGTACCCTTTGGACTAGCCAGCTCTTTGACATACACAAGGTACATCTGGTGAGATGATAACCATGAACATAGAAATGTACAACAAATCTGCAAGAAAAGTTAGACATACAAAGACTATACATAGTTTTTTTTTAACTAAGAATGAAACAAAGAAATAAAGAAAACAAATAATACATATAATACAAGAGAAAACAAGATACCAGAATCAAGAAGATGCTTAATGGTGCTGAAGTTGAGTCTTAATCAAACCAATCAATTGTTCAGCAAGTAGCATATCATTCCCAACTGGATCAGGAGGAACCTCCAACTTCGTTCTAAGCATGCTTCTCATCAAGTTCACAGATAAAGGATAAATCTTATCAGAGAACATACACACAGTCAGCCCACTTTGTATCTCCACCACATGCACACTAGGAATAGGATAAAATCTCCAAGAATCAACCTTCCACTTATAGGAATTTTTCCAAATTGAATATCCCTTACCATTTGGAGATTGAGAATCAAACAAAACTTGAAGATCACCCAACAAGTATTAACCAGAACCCTGTGGTGAATGATTCTCATAATGCTTTGTGACAAGGCCATTGAGTGTAATCAAATCTTGCCTATCCACCATATGGAGTATAACCTTCAAGAAGTTAAACTGCATAGAAGTATTATCTAACATGAAGATGGTGTTCAGCTGTCCATCAGTCAAAGTACAAGCAGTCAACACACCATGAGACCCCTCAAGAAAAGCATCAGCTGATCCCTCTTTAATAAAAGTTGAATCAGCAGCCTTTAGATATAAAGAACTACCTCTGAGAGACTTATGAATCCTAGAAGTGTATGTCCCATATGATCTCACAGATTTCCTTAGAGTAATGTGTCTTCTTTTAGACATTCTTTTCTTCCTCCTACATGGTATATAAATCTCCATAGAGACAGAAGATAGTACCTTCTCAGATTCATCAGAGACATCTTTAGCAGGAATGAAAGAAGTAGAAGTAGAAATTGGAACAGCACCACGCAAAGCATACATTTTCTCAAGAAACTCTCTGGATCTCTTAGCTTTAGCTGCTGCTTGTTCAGCTTTCCTAACCATTTCTGCTCCTTCTTTATCAATATGTGGAACTGGATGAATAGAAGCATCCATATCCTTTGAATCCAAAGATGAATTAGCCACACTTGGTAATGCTTCAGAAGAAACAACAAGAGGTTCAGCAGAAGGACCTCTTTCAGTAGATGCCTTAGCAGACACAACATGAGAACTCATCTTTGGTGTAACAATCTCAACTTGCTTGGTTCTCTTTGCATTTGGAGCATCTGAACTATCAGCAATCCTCTTCAAGTTAGAAGGTGGTGTAATCTGCTTCATAATTCTATTGTACATATTGAGTAAGACATCATCAGATAAAGCCCAGACTTGCTTCTTAGTCAAACCAGATTGATAGAAGCTATAACTTTGATTATACACCACATTCCTCATATACTTTACTTGAGCTGCGTTGGTGGTCTATCCCTTTTTGCTTTAGCTTTCTGTGCAGCAATGGCTTTTCTTTGTGCAGCTGCAGATTCCTTCCTTTGTTGACCAAGAACCATCATTTGAGCAGCAAAGTTGTCACTATCAAAATCTGCTCCTAAAATACTTTGTGCAAGATTAGGATTGGATGGAGCTTGATGAGTGTAAGTATCCCATTGCTCATCAGTAAACTGAGTGGACATTTCATCAATTTCTCTTTGTCTCTCAGGGGGGCAAATTAGTAGCAAACTGAGCTTCAAGGTTTTGAGCCAATGCATGACTCTTCTTCATATCTGCATACTCAGCTAGCAATCTTTCTTGTTCTTGCCTTTCCTGTGCACTTACAAGGTCTGAACCAAGCTCTTCATCAATCATAGCTCCTTTTCCTTTATCAACAGGCTCAAGAATAGAATCATCATGTAAAGTATGAACAATAGGAACATCAGATGAAACACCCATGTAAGCATCAACAGTAAAATGTTGAGGAGTGTCTTCAGAAGTAACATTAGCATGAGGATCCAAATTAAAACTCCTTCCAGCCACAAACACTTCATCATGAGCTGCTAAAGGTGGAGAAGTGAGTTGTTCTTGAACAAATGAAGATTGACCAAGCTCAGAAGCAACATCCATCATTGGAGCAGCAACATTCTCATCAGTGGTTGCCACATTGTCCACACTTTGCAATTTCGATGATTCAGTGGAATCCTTGCTCAAATATTTTCTTGTTCTCCTTCTAGAAAACATAATAGGTTCCTTGTGCTTCGAGGATCCAGCAGCAATTGGAGTAGAAGCATGAGTTTGTTGAGCAACATTAGCCAAGATTTCAAGTGAATCAAAATTAGCATCCTCTTGCTCCTCATCAGAAGAAACCACAAGCCTCCTTTTGCTATTTTGCCCAAGTTTGTCCTCTAAATTCTGAACCTTTTTCTTTAACTCCACAATCTCATCACCAAGTGTAGATTTAGTTTCAGCAAGCTCCTTTTTGAGATCAACAACTTCTTTCACAATCCTGTTGAGCAAAGCATATACAGATGTGAGAGTAATAGGGTCCTCAGCTCCACCAGCAGATTGCTCAGTGGTAATGGGAGCATCATTGGACCTTTCAGGAGAAAAATGGTCATGCTCAAGGATAGGAGAGCTTTCAGCAAATGGCTCTCTGACAGGACTAGGTGTGGGCATTCTAATACCCTCAGGCTCAAACTCATCATGAGTAACATGAGTTGGTGGTGGAACAAGTGTAGGTGTGGGTAAAGGTGCAGGTGTGGGTTGGTCAGGAGAAACATATGATGCTTCAGCAGTAGTGGAAGGGCCCTCATCCATGGCAACTGATATATTACCATCAACAACAACATTGGTAGAGGGTGGAGTACCAATAACATTACCCTCATCAGCAGCCTCATTTCCTTGAGGCAACATAGCTGCTAGCAAAGGATGATGTTCCCCCTCATAATGAGTTTTCATTGAAGCAAACACTTTAGCATTAAGAGCACCTATGGGACAAAAGGCTTGGACTTGGGTTGTAATGTCTAAAATAATTTGCAAAAACCTAGGGTACATTAAAAACTTATGCTTTTTCATTTGAACATTTTCAACCATGTTATCAAAAATATACTTAGAAAAATTATAAGTTAAACCCTGTGACAGACATACAATCCCACAACCCAATTAAGTAGAAAATTGGTCCCATCCACCTGACTTATTACTAATACATTGAAGTAAAGTGTGTACCAAAAATCTCCACATGGGGCAAAGCTTGTTTTTGTGCCACATATCAGTTCTAGTACTTTGATAACCCACAACCCTTAGTCCAGCAAGTATCTCCATAGAATTAGAATGATAAACCCCATTTACATCGTCCAAACAAAGCTGTCTCCTTATCAAATCCTCTGTCACAACATACTCTGTTCCATCAATTACTGCTGCAATCTCTGTGTCACTCCTTTTCGTAGCAGATGCCCAAAACTGTGTAACCAACGATTCATATATCACATCCGGAGAGTGTGTTAATGCATAATGAATCTTGGATCGCTTCAAGAACTCCACCATTGGTTCATATAATTCATGACCCTTTGCTTTTCCCAGAAAAGCAACTTTCTTATGATCTTTCTTGAATTGAAGCGCCATGTGGGAAATTGTGATAATAGGTTATGATTCACGCAACTGGAAGTGTGTTAAAATCAAGTGAAGAGGGAATCAATTATTTTTGGGCGAAGATATGCGAAGAAGGTATTAGTAGAAGTTACCCAATTTATGGTCAAAAATATTGGGACTAAATGTTGACCATATCTTACGTGTAAAATAACTTCAACCAAATTCAAACTTAATACTTCAGCAGAAACTATAGTCAAACTGCTAAAGAAGGTCAATCAGCAGAAACAACTCAAGTGGCTAAGTATTCTTCAGTAAATATCTTTTTACTGTGACACCCAACTCGCATTAATTGTCATAAAGCCTTGAATCCGACTATAAGATAATCCCAATGCACACTTAACACACCTCAATTACCCCCAATTATCTTTACAAACCCTAATTTCTCCAAAAACTCTAGAATCATCAACAATAACAATGTCTACCAAACCAGAAGTTATAGATCCAATCTCCTCTCCATCATCATCATCATCATCATCAGCCAGTGATGATTCAAGCCTGTTATTTTGATATCTTTATCAAGATGAACCTCGACCTTTGAAATCCCCCTTTCTCCCTTCTTCTAAAGATGATAGTGTAGTGGATCCAAGTGAGTCTTCTAGTGATTCTGATGACTCCTCAGATCGTCTAGAGCCAATCTTCGACACTGAGAGGACATCACACTCCTAACCTTCACAACCTCAACCTCAACCAAGGCTACGTGCCAGAAGAGAGGTGGTGTTAGCTCTTTCTGCTCTATGTTTTGGTGCTTCATCTCATATCGGTAAGGGAAAAGGCAAAAGGAAGATGGAGTGATGCTTTATGGTGGAACGAGTAGATGGAACAACCGAAGATTTATTATATCACAAATCCATCTACCATATCCACCAACTTCATCTTCATTTTCATCAATCCATCCTTCCCATTTTTATCTTCAACTTCTTCGTCGTACAGGTCATGCATATCCACCAGCTTTTGTAATAGACGATAGGAACTAGTATAGGTTTGGTAGATCTTGTATTGAAATGGTCTCGTAATTTCATTTGAAGTTGATTGTAAGCTGTAAGCTGTAAACTATTTTTGAATGAATGAACAATTTAACTTCAGTACTTCTCTTCAGTAGAAATAATCTTTAAGCTTACTTGACCATATTCCAATTAACCAAACTTGGTGAACTTCAACTTATAGATACATTCTGCAAAACAGACACAGAGAAACACACAAACCAAACCAAGACAAACAAAACTAAAAGAACATTAGCTGGTTAGTGTTAGCAAACAAAAATATAAACAATAATTTACAAAGTTTACAACAAGAATCCTCCCCTGAGGCATATGCCTCTCCTGAGGCCTATGCCTCCCCTCAAACTTTACAGTTAAGGGTTAAGCATCCCAATATTGACAACTAGGTGTTGAAACCTAGGTCCATCAAAAGCTTTAGTCAATAAATCTGCCACATTATCATCAGTGTGAATCTTAACCACTTTTATCAAATGTTTCTCATATGCATCTCTTATAAAGTGGTGCCTGATTTCAATATACTTAGTTCTACTATGAAAAACTGGAGTTTTAACTATGCATATGGTACTTTGATTATCAATAAAAATTGTTGTGTTCATGAAGTTAAACCCATAATCCAACAATTGATTTTGTATCCATAGTACATGACCACAACAATTGGCAGCATCAACATACTCTGCTTCAGTAGATGAGGTAGCAACAATAGTTTGTTTCTTGCACTGCCAAGAAATCAATCTTCTTCCAAGGAATTGGCAACCTCTAGTTGTGGATCTCCTATCCTGATTTGCACCAGCATAATCACTATCACTATATGCTTCCAACTTAAAAGGAGACTCTTTTGGGTACCAAAGACCTAAATTGGGTTGGCCTTTTAGATACTTAAAGATCTTTTTGACTGCATTCAGATGGGAAGCAAGTGGAGTGACTTGATGTCTAGAACAAGCACTCACAGAAAAGGTAATGTCAGGCCTAGAAGTTGTTAAATACATCAATGAACCAATCATAGATCTGTATAAGTGAACATTCATAGCTGGATCTGGTTCAATGTTGTTCTTTGGTTTTGGAGCTTCATAAGGTGTAGTGGCAGTTCTGACATTCTCCATATAAAACTTCTTCAAAATGTCCCTCACATATTTATCCTGACTAATAAAAATACCATCAGGTTTCTGCTTAACTTGGAGACCCAAAAAGAAAGTAAGCTCCCCCATAGAACTCATATGAAATTCTCCCTTCATCAGCTCCTCAAACTCCCTGCACCAAGCTTCTTTTGTGGAGCCAAAGATAATGTCATCCACATAAACTTGCACAAGAATGATGTCTGTGGAATTCTTCTGAAGGAAGAGTGTTTTGTCAATAGCACCTCGTCTATAACCATGCTTCAGCAGAAATGCTGAAAGCCTTGCATACCATGCTCTGGGTGCCTGATGTAGTCCATAGAGAGCTTTTACAACCTTATAAACATGTTTGGGATGATCTGGGTCTTCAAAGCCTTTGGGTTGAGTGACATAAACCTCCTCTTCTATTTCACCATACAGAAAAGCACCTTTGACATCCATTTGATATACCATGAACCCCATATAAGATGTATAGGCCAAGAAGATTCTAATGGCCTCAACTCTAGCAACAGGGGCAAACACTTCATCATAATCAATTCCTTCCTCTTGGCTGAACCCCTGAGCCACTAATCATGCTTTGTTCTTAATCACAACACCCCTTGCATCTCTTTTATTCTTCAAAATCCATTTTGTCCCAATTGCATACTTACCATCAGGTAGTGGTACCAAGATCCAAACCTGCTGATTTTTGAATTGTTGCATCTCTTCTTGCATTGCTTCAAGCCAACTTGAGTCTTCAAGAGCTTGAGTAACACTGGTTGGTTCCACTTGAGAAAGAAAACAAGCAAACAGACAATGCTTAAAGTCTGTGTGATTGTCCCTTTGCTGGTTTGAGACATAGGAAAGAAAAGCAACTTGACCATATTAAGAACTTGTCATAGTCCTTCTAGTTCTAACAGGTGCTAGACGATCACCAATAACATTGGATTGAGGATGAGCAATGTTGATCCTTTTTGTAGCAGTGGGGTTGACTTCAATAGAGATATCAAGATTAGTCATATTTGGCTCAAAATCACTGTCATAGGAAGGTGAGGTGAAGATGCCAGCTTTGGGTTGATGATTACCAAGATCTGAAGGACTTGGAAAGCGTGTATAAGGTTCTCCAAAGTCTGTGGACACTCTAGTAGAAATGGGAGTAGTAACAGCAGGGCTATCAACAGATTTGGTGTTGTCAGGAGAAACAGAAGAACCTTTAGGAGAATCAAGGTTTCCACTAACTGTTTCTTTTGCAACCTCCCCACCAAGCCTCTCAGCTTCTATATTAGCTGCATGTTCTTGTTTCTGAAGCCTAGCAAGGTCCTCTGCATAGTGTGACTCATCTTCACTCTCATCAGAAGTAACTTTTGAAGTATCACCTACAAAATGGTTAGGGGAGAAGGAAGGTACAATAATAGGTTGTTCATCATCCTCAAACTTACTATCCGAGTCAGCATCCATGGTAACAATATTGTCAGTGGGAGATTCTGGTGTACCTGCATTTTGATTAGCCACATGTCTAGAATAACCCAAGTAATCAGTTAAGTAATCCAGATCAAAAGACCAAACATGACCTTGTCCTTGAACATTAGGTTTATCTTCTAGAAATCTCAGGTTCAAAGTCTCCTCAATCTTCTTAGCAGTTAAATTGTATACCCTATAAGCCTTACTATGAGCTGAATAACCCATAATATACCCCTCATCAGCTTTCTCATCAAATTTACCCAGTGGATCACTAGTGTTCAAAATGGTTACTTGACATCCAAAAGGTTTGAGGTAATGAATAGCAGGAACTTTCCTTGTGAGAAGTTTATAAGGTGTCTTGAAATGAGGTCTAGTAATGGATACCCTGTTCAGTACATAACAAGTTGTGCTAACTGCTTATCCAAAAAACATAGTGGGTAATTTAGAGTCTGCAAGCATGGATCTTGCTACCTCTATTAAGGTTCTATTCTTTCTTTCAGCTACCCCATTTTGTTGTGGGGTTCTTGGAGTGCTATAGTCCCTTTTTATCCCTTTAGACTTACAGAGTTCGATTAATATAGCATTCTTGAACTCTGTCCCATTATCACACCAAATTCCTTTAACCTTTTTGTTCAGCTGGTTTTCAACAAGAGTAATGAACTCTTTAAATACATGAGATGTTTCATCTTTAGTCCTCATAAAGAATACCCAACAAAACCTGCTATAGTCATCAGTGATTACCAGACAAAAATACTTGTGATCAATACTTCTGACTTGGGTTAGACCAAAGAGATCCATATGCAGCAACTGAAGAGGTTCTGAAATAATGCTCACAGCAGTAATGGCTTTGTATGAGGCTCTGTGTTGCTTTCCTTTGTTGCAGGCAACACAGTTATGTTCATTGGTGAAAACTTCGGAAGGAAGTCCTTCAACTAGAACAAGTTTAGAAAGTTTGTTGATGGTCTTGAAGTTCACATGAGCGATCCTTCTATGCCATTTTATAGACTCATCCAGGGATGCTTTAGCCACCAAACAAGTTAGGTCACCTTCTGGTTGAACGTCATTCAAGTTAAATGTGTATAGATTGTGATTTCTAGGGACTCTCAGCAGAATTGATGTATCTTCTGGTAGTTTGAAGTCTTTAGACAGCACAAGACATTCATCCTCAGAGAAGAATACTTTGTTCTTGGTGTCACAAATTTGTGAGACTGAGAACAAGTTGAAGTGTTGTAGTTCCTTTACATAGTACACATTCTCAAAATCCAGTTGAGGTGTTTTGATGGTTCCTTTCCCAGTGATTCTACCATCACTTCCACCAAAAGTCACATTGCCTCCTACTTCTATGGGTACGAAATTGTGCATCATTTCTCTGTTTCCTGACATGCTTCTGGAACAACCACTATCAACAATGCCAACTTCCTTATGCTTAAGAGGATGATCCTACAACAACAACAAAAATATATACAAAATATTAGTACACTATAGAGGCTCAAGTCATCACTGACTTGAGCCTGCCTTGTGGATCATTAGAATTATGCCATGCAGATGTATAAGATCCACCATTGTTCTTGGGTTTCCATTGAAATTTAG
>OU343223.1:110072079-110182098 GCA_910596185.1 Chrysanthemum makinoi
AGGGATGTTTTGGTGGAATGATTGAGGCCGTTTTTCATGCTGCTTATTGTCTTGACCGATGCACAGAAAACACCAAAGAGAGTCACGGAGGACCTTAGGTTTAGTACTTTTTTGAAAGATTACATAAATGGAAGAATTCATAGGCACAACTTTAGTTATGTTTCCAGCATGTTAACCTCTTGACAGAAGAATTCATAGGTGCAACTTTAGTTGTGTTTCCGACATGTTAACCATTTAAGCATTTTATAGTAAGGTGAAAGCTAGTGCGCAGTGCTAATATTGTGTATCATATATATACTTGCTTGATTGCCTATCTAAACTATGAATGAAGGTCTTTGATTTAATTCAAAGAACCAAGCCATCTGAAATTCTGTATATAAATAACCTTTTCTTTTGAGGTCACACGATTATAGACATATGTAGTCGACTCACTTTGAGGTTATTTCACCGAGCAAGTGAATTATTTGAGTTGAATTATAATGTGATTATGCTAATATTTGTGTTAAGCCAACCCTTCGTGACCACCATAGCTCTTAAATTTCAATTTTATGTTAAAGATTTTAGAAAAATCTTTATGAATTGTGCTTGCTTATTTAACTTTCAGTTTTCTTATCATCTAAAAAGTGCTTATCTACTTATTCATTACTACTTATTTGATGTAAAATTAGCCACAAAAAAATCAAAAACACCCTCGTAAAAGGTAGCGGTACTCTCTTGCACTACAAGCGAATATGTGGTTACATGCTTTAACATTTGATCGGTACCAACTTATCTATAAAAAAAACTTCAACGGTTTTGAGGCTGTCCTTAATGGAGTGCGTGCATCAAATCTCAATCTGAAACCATCTTTTATGGCCAGAATTTCATATTCATGGGCAAACATGAACAGTCTTGGAAGCATTGTAATTGAAAAATTAATTTCCATACTACAATATCAAAGGCGGTTTACACACATTTATAAAATGGGTGAGTTGGACGGTTCGTTAATGGGTCATAATGGGTTCGATTCTACTTGGGAATTTTTATACCCATATTGCCACAAAAATGAGTTACACTCTTTTTACTTATCCTGAAGTAGTCAAATGAGATTCTGAGCGTAAAATCGATGCGTCATAAACTCGAGAACAAAATGGGGCGACAAATATTATCTTCTTGTGACTTTGTGATGGTCATCTTGCTCGGTTTGTTGATCTCGTCCGTGGGTTGTGAATGTTCCTCTCTGTTAATAATTTGGTGAGGAAAGGCTTATTCAATAGCGAGTGAAACTAAGATTTGATCGCTAAGGATCGATTACAAATTTGATATCCGAAAGTTGCCACTTGGCTAACTTCTCACAAGTGGATCTTTCCATCAAGAGTGGAATAGGAGGTTGTTTAAGAAGTTTAATAAGCCATTGAAGATATTGATAGGTGCTTTGGACATGTGCTTATGGTTTCATAGTAATGTTGAGGTATATCTTCAATCACAATGGGCTTCGGGTTAATCCATTTTAGTTCGGTAGTTATAAGTTCTTTTTCTCTTATTCAATCACTTTGTATACTATACTTTTGATCCTGCGTGTTGAGGCTTTGGTGATAATGATGGTAATATTATGAGCTACAATTTCTCTTAGCGTGATTCTAATTAATATCGATTATGCAAAGGAAGAGCGATGTCTATATTACACTCACATCCTTACTAGGGGAGCAACAAAGATCTTAAATGAGTGCATTTGGGTTATTATGTATTTGTATTAGGTTTTATTATCTAAAATATATACTCTTGGCTCTTCATGGCCAACATATCCTTGGAATTTATTATACAATTCATCGAAAGGATGGGCTGAGTATGAGACTAATGGCTTAGGTTAGGCTTAGATTGACACATCAACAATTAATGAACTTAGTAAACATCTATTAGGTGATTGTAACACCTATAAGCATGAATTGGTGTGGGTTCGACATCTTTGGTGTGATGTCTATTGTTAATTGGGTGCGTTGCAACCACCTAGAAACTTCGCACAAATGGGCCGGTGAAGTGGCAATGGCAGCGTGGAACAACAAATCAAGCTCAAACAATGAGATCAAATCACACCCAAAACTGCAGTACTTATTATTAAAACTACAAATTCATCACCCTCCACATTGATTTACGTGTATCCAAACAACCCTTTTAACTGAATCTGTCCAAACGACCCCTTAGATCGAATCTGTCCAAAGCGGCCGGGACCGTCTACATTATTTGTCTTTTGTTGCCCTCATAACTGGCGATGGATCCACGTAATTGACTTACGATTTGCCCTAGACAATGCAAACACTTGCCGATACTAATCTTATTCCAAATTACACTCTGACTAATTTCAAATTGGTATGAACCCAATAATATTAAGCTTCGGATCTGGCGAAAACCATGAGCTTGAATCAACCTAAGTCACCCGTTCGACCACGGGCCACGGTTCAGGTAAGCTTAATCTCATCTTAGGTGGAGTGCACGGGAAGGTACTTCCCAGGCATCATGTTAAATCATCTTGAGAGGATTCGTTGGTGGACTACCACGGAGCTAAATTTTGATTCGGTGGGCCAGTCATCCACCGGGTTTAACCATAGGCTTCAAATGTTGCTTGGAGTTTCTTTGACCTGATTCTATCAAGGCACTCAACATATGAGATTTATCTTGGACATAATGAGTCCCGTATTGGACTTGGATGGTAGGCACTAGAGGCACTCATTTAGTTTTTGTTTTCATGTGGCATTAGCAGCTACGGGCAAGGTTTCAATCCCCATTTACATATGAACTTGAATCTAGGTTATTAAATGGATAGATGTTGAAGATTGATACTTATGGTGTTATGACTTTTAAACTAATTTTTGATAACTGCATGGTTTTTTAAAAGAAGTGTTAGTGTTATTGATTTGGAATCCATGATCTACGGTGGCGAGATTGAAAATAGGCGGCGGGATGCCCTTGCTAGAAATGTTCATTTGTTTTTAGAAAATAAAGTAGTGTCCAGTTTTGTGTCTAATTAATATATTTTGTTTGGCTATGTATTGTCATTAGAGTATTAGTTTTGAGCTATTCCTTGTCCTACTTACTTAAGTCAGTGTGTAAATGTCTTATTATCTTTTATGGATCACTCTTCCTGTTCGATTCATCTATATAGAACATCTACATCATTATCTATATACCCCCTTAAGTTTTCTTTTGAGAATTATATAGTCGGTGTGTAAGTTGTCTGTTATGTTTTTCCCTATTTGCTATATGCCTATTGCCTACTATTGCAAAATAGTGAAAACTCATAGATTACTAGCGTGGTCTTAAGTATGTTAACGGACATATGTATCGATAAGGCTATATTATAGATTTGCATTGCAAATTTTTTAAATTGCCATAAGCAACTAGATGGTATAGTATTTCACATGGCGAGAGAGTTGCATTCGGTTTTATTTGCAAAACCATGGTTAAAAGGCTATGCAACGAGTTTGTGGTTCCTTTGTATTTGAATAAGAACATAGACCAATACACGAGTCTCGAAAAGTTGATTAGCTGGGGTGTAGTTCTTAAGCTATGTTATTTTTGGTATCGAGAGTGATATAAATGTGTAAATGTAGCCATACCTTCTAATATGGTGATGATTTTTGATCCATGCTTGTGACAAGAATATTTGAACCAGTCAGTCTTGAAGAGCTCGAAAGACCTAAAATTGATGTTGTTAATTGCTTCGGGAGTCCTTAGGATCTATTCATTAACCACGTACCTTGATTAACATCCACTTTGAAACCCATTCATTAGCAACCAAATAGATATATATGAGCGTATATTTGTAACGCAAAAGAGTACCGTAGACATATGTTGCTGATGTTGATGAAGCTTCAATTTTCTTGGTTCAAGTCAAGTCCTCGGGAGGCGATGAGGCGAAAATGTGGTGAGATTGAAGAGTAGTGCGGCTACTTCAATGTATAATATACTTGGGATGATGTCGGTACAATATTTAATTAAAATTCACTTTGTTTTTCATAATATAATAGGCATCAAAACGGTGTTTTTATATATATAAGGTTGGCGTAAAAGCACTTTATGAAGTCTTATAAAACACGAAAAATATATACTTTAATATATGGCGGATCTGTTTGGAGATCTCATATGAATCTGAACTATTGCGCTAAGTTATAAGTTAGTATTTTTTATTTTCTTAAAAACAACAATAAGTTAACTTAATAAACCCTTTGGAGTATTACTTGGTCAACCGTCGCGAGCCACAAGTTAAGCTTATCAAATAGCTCCTAAGTATTTTTGGTTTTGCAAGGGTGTTTTATCTAAAGTGCGTGTTTGCTTAAAAATAAGCACATACCAAACACTCAAAGATACTTAATTCATAACATAAGCAAATGAGAATTTAAATAAGTAATCACGATGATAACAAGGGTAGATAGAATGGGATAAAAGAACTAGGGGTGTGCAAGAAGCGGCCGAACCTAAACCCAAAAAATGAAGAAGAACGAAACCAAAAACCGAAACCGATTGAAAAACCGGCGGTTCGGTTTTATATTTAAAAAAAACGAAGTTTTTGGTTGGTTTGGTTTTAACTTTTAAAACCGACCAATAGAAACCAAACCGACATTTAAAGTCAAAAAAATATATCTTGCCTTGTTGTTCATAAATAATATAAGTACTTTATCTTTATATCTTCCTTTTACATTACCGTTGTCAATGATGCATTTCAAATGTGTGATAACTCTGCTAATATTTTATTTCATAACAATATACATAACACAAATGTGCTTTAAGGTAAAAAAAAAATGGGTACACAAATGTCACAAGAACACATTAAGTTTGAATGTTAATGGTTGTTCACGGTGAAGATGGTGCAATACATCAAAAGATTGAAGAACTTGTTCCAACATCATTCTTTTAGTTTACACACCCTTCATTGTTTGGTGTACCTTTCAAGCTCTAACAAATGCTTAGAACTTGAAGGCAACTTTGAGAATGTTGGCATTTGATTTAAGATGGTTCTTTACCCGTTTTAGTCTTTACATTGTACGGTGCGGTTTAAGATATGGTTCTATTTTATGATATATGTCAAATCTACTTTGAAAAAGCAAAGCTCGATAAATCGTATAAACGAGAAAAACCAAGCAGAAAAAACCGACAACCGAAAACCAAACGACACAAACCGAAACGAATGGTTTCTAAAATCAAACCGAAATTTTTTAGGTTCGGTTTTGATTTTATAGAAAACCGAGCCAAACGAACCATGCTCACCCTAAAAGAACCATAGGCATTGTATATATACTCACTAACATGTGTTTTAAAGTTTTATAACTTTTTTTAATGGAAGTACTTTCTATGTAGGTGAAGTGGATCACGAGCCTCAAATATCTTGCTGAAAGAGGTCAAGGCCAAACATTGATAAGTTGGGTTGTTTCAGAGGCGGTTTTCTCGAAGGCCAATTATATGTCATTGTCTCGCGTCACGGCGAAGGGTTTGAAGATTAATTGTTGTGATAAAGATGGTATAAAAAAAAAAAATTGTACAAAGAAGCTTTACTTCACATTTGAACCGACAACATGTACTTTGTTCTTGTGTATATTTTATTAACAACTATTTTCTCATATTGGATAAACATTCATTTCATCCCGTTCTTAATGCGTTCACTAAATAATTTTATAGGGTATGTTTATAATTGATTTACCTTTACTTAATTTTTGTCAATGATATTCACAAATCAAACCACATCGGTCGGGCCATGCAACTAGATATTTCATAGGGAACATCGGCATCGAGAATTTGTTGAAGTTCATTAACTTCATCAATACTTGAGCAAAAAAACTATAAGTTTAACATTTTTACAAGATAATGGAACAAATATTCAGCGGTTAAGAATGTAGGTATTGACCAACCAATAAAGACCACAAATAGCTAAACCCATTAACACAACGATACTGATCATGTATTTCAATGAAATCCCTTTCTTTCAATATGTACACTTTCCGACCATTTTTTTACCACCCTTCTTTCGTTATAGAAAAATATGCCAACGATATTTATAAGTAATGCCTAGCGGCTTGAAAAGCTTGAAAAGTTTAACATTGGACTCAAAGGCTTGAAAAGCTTCTTTGTTAACCAATTACCATTGGCCCATGATTCTTTCCATACCTAAAGCTATCCTTAGTCTTGCAGGATTGTTAACATTCGGGAGCTCCAACAGTAGGAGTGTCCTCGAAGGTTATTAGAGGCTAACACAAACGACAAAGACCCACTTTCTAGCAGTCGCAAATCAAACTCAAGGATGGCTTTTATGCCTATTGCCAAAACAAATGTGGTTGCTAAGCGCATTGCAAATAAAAAGCTTCATCTTGGTTCTCTTCATAAAAACATTAGGTATAACCGAAGTTGAACCCATTTTTTAGCTAATGAAATGTTTTGCACTTAGATATATACAGTTTTGTATGTATCCGTATTAATGCTTTATTTGACAAAGTTATAAAGTTATCATAAGATTTAGTATTAAATTATAAATTCATGTTTTTTTTTATGTATTTGTATTAATATTTGACAAAGTTATGAATTTATATTAAGATTTAGCATTAGAATTATGGATTAAAGAAGAAAATGTCTATAAAAATACCGTCATAACATGCGGGTTTCTTTCTTGGTATATTTTGTGTAACTTTCACAAAAACATGTTAACGAAGATATGTTCTTTCTTAAGTAATCTTCATATTTATCTTTGTAACGTGTTGTGTAAAAATGTAAAATACACATGGATAATTTTATATGATTGTTTCAAGAGTTAAGATGGAAAAAGGTATGAATGTTTTTTGTTGTGACAAAGCCAATTGAATACAAAACTACACAACAAGCCTATTTGTTTCCAAAGAGGTTTTATTTCGTATATAAAATAAAGCACCACGTAATTTATTTTTTCTCATACTTTTCATTCTTCTTTTTACATATAATATATGAACACTTTCTTTTTCTTTCCAATATATTTGTTTAATATATTTGCCGTTATTCATTATTTACTTATGTTCGATTAGCTTTTTGCATTCAATAAACATATGTTGGTATTCTATATGATTGTTTACAATGTTTTTCTTATTAAGTAAATTAACATATATATATATATATATATATATATATATATATAATGGTAACATCAATTATAGTTGTAAATTATTTAATTTAACTTTTAATTACTTTTTAGTATATATTTGTTCTACTAAAACCTAAAAACAAAAACCACAAGTCATACAGTCCATGGACGAGTTTTATTTTAGTATATATATATATATATATATATATATATATATATATATATATATATACGTATATATATATATATATATATAGTCCGATTCTAGATAAAAGTGTATTTAGAGAGAAAAGCGATAAAAAAAGTTACAGGGTATACTATGAAAACAATCGAAAGTTTAGGGTAGAAAATGAAAAAAACAAATTAAAATAAAGGAATTCACTCTCACAATTCAGCAGACACTCACCATCACTACCATCGTCTTCCGTCGCCACCATATGCACCGTCACCACCACCACCATCTGCACCGTTACCACCACCACTATCTTCGCAACCGGCATCATTAAAACCACCACCATTAAAACAGATAAAAAAGCAACCAAATCTTATCAAATTCCGATCAAAATCAGATCCAATTAATCGTGAAAGCAGAAATTTTGTATTTCAGATTATCAGAAAGACGAGGAAATATGTTACGCATTTTTGTGAGAACTGAAACAATAGTAAGTCCATAATTATTAATTGTTCAATTTTTATGTATTTGTTGCATCATTGGGTATATGATATCATAATTAGCATTTTTGTGAATATGTGTAAAATTAGGGCATCTATGTAGATTCAGACCTGCATGTATAAAAAGGACACGCATTTAACTGAATCTGTGTAAAAAATTATGTTACGTCACCAGTTGGTTTGAATTAATGCATCTAGTGTACATTTTAAAGCATCAGCAACTCAACCCAAATCGATCGCTCATTAGCAAATGGGTTGAAAATGGCAATAGTACGATATAATGAAATTTTAGGCAATACAACCCAAATTGATCGCCCATAAGCAAATGGGTTGAAAATGGAAATAGTAGATTAAATGGGAAAATGGGCATCCATGAGTATGATTAATGCATCGAAAAGGTAGATATTAGGGCATCTATGAGCATGATTAGTGCATCGAAAAGGTATATATTAGGGAAAATGAGCATGATTAGTAATCGATTAGGGTTTGTAAGGATATGTTAAGAAGAATGTAAATTATGTTTAGGATTTAGCAGGGAAGTTAATGACTGATATATCTTTGTTAAACTATGTGGCATCATAAACAGGTATATTTAGTAGCTGATGTCGGATACTCGGATTTACAAGTAGCTTTGGTGCTTAGTTTCTTATTCTTCACCATAGTGGCTCCTCAATCTATATATCACTCTTGCAATAGGATTTTAGCTTTTGTGGTCATGAAACCATTTCAGGTGTATGTGGTTGATTCAGATTGTTGTTGTTGGGCTAAATGCATTATTATGTTTTCTTAAGTTCTCTTATTTAATTGTTATTTTTTATTCGTTTTCCGCCACCTTTTTATGTGTTTTGGTGTAAGATGTTTATACCTTTCTTTGTCTTCCATTTTCAATCAGATTCCTGTAGCTCGAATGTTGCTACTGCATAGCACCTGGTTTTAATGGGATAACATTTATGCTTAGCAGGTATTAAACGGCTGCAGTGATGAATCTTCAAGTCAAAATGAAGTATCTACATCAATGATTAACTTCTTAAAGAAGAAACACATATTACTGCTGCATTAGGGTGGTGACTCTAAGAGGGTCCCGTGGGCAAATCCCATAGGGAAAGTATTCCTACCACTTCCATATCATGTGGCAGATGACCCTGATGGACCCGTACTCTTGCTTTTTGATCATATACTTGCAATATATTATTGTGCCAGAAAAGCTTATAACAATCAAGGTTACTCTTCTGTTTATATCAAAAGGCTGATGCCTAATTTTGCTTTATGATATATTGAACCTTGTGCTGAATTTCCTTTTTAGTGGCATAGGACAACAATTTAAATCTACAATACAGTTTTTGAAAATCGATTGTCATCATTCCTAGAGCAACATTTTAGGTTTCCTTTAGAGTATGCAAGCTTAATTTTGGTTAGATAAGTATGCATCTAGCATTATTTGGTCAACGATAAGGGGTCACTTGATTATGATATTTGGATTGTCAATTTATGTGTTAACTTGATTCTTTCCTAATAAGTTACTATTTTAGAAATTTCCAATTAGTTACCAAGTGGCTTTTTGGCCAACGATAACGGTTAAGCTCGTTTGTCTTTAGTTTTGAGTTCGAGTCTCTCAGAGACATAATTGTGCGAGTTGTTTTCTATTATTTGTAAAAAAGAAAATTTTAAAATAGTACGATATAATGAAATTTTAGGCATTACAAATGGATACCCTACTATGGGTTGAAAATGGAAATAGTATATTAAATGGGAATTAGGGCATCTACGGGTATGATTAGTGCATCAAAAAGGTAGATATTAGGGCATCTATGAGCATGATTAGTGCATCAAAAGGGTATATATTAGGGAATCTATGAGCATGATTAGTAATCGATTAGGGTTTGTAAGGATAGTGTTAGGACCGAAAATACTAGATTTATGTGGTTTGGAGGTCTTGGTTGGTGGAAGAAGATGAATATCTTCATCCTTTTAGAGAGAGAAACTAGAGAGAGGGAGGAGAAAACAATGGAAACTTTTATTGATAAACACAAACAAACACTAACCAAATGATTCACCTCACCCCTCATGGAGAGCCATGAGGGGTATATATAGGCTCTATCTTTGCCACTTAAAACGATACTAGTCCCTAAGGGCAAAGTGTACAACGCATCTAGTCCAATTCACGTAAATTACGTTATCTTTAGAAAAAGCGAGGCTAACAATCTCCTCCAAGATAGTCACGTGAATGGTTACAATGAGACCTATAAATACAAACAAAGTAAATTACAATAGTAATGAACAATGTTGACTTTCTTGAAGCCTTGAGAGTCTCTGTAGTCTAGATCTTGAGGCAAACTTGAAGTTCTCCCTTCCGATGACCTCGGCAAATGATCTTCTTGTATCTCTGAACTTCAACTAACATCTAGTTAGGTTATTACTCCCTCCTAACTAGTGAGCCTTTTTCTTTTTTCTTTGCTCCTCTGAACCGACAACACTCTTCCCACACGTCTTTAATCTTGAACACGCGCGGAGAAAGTTAACTCTTGAAGCACAATGGTTGTCGTTCTGGGAACATCAACATAACTCACTTAGTATTGCATCCAAGTTGGTAAAAAGTCCCGATGTACACCACACTACTTCTCGCTTCCAGTCTTAAGCAAAAATCCTTCGTAATCTAATCACGGAAGATGAAATATCAACTTCTCCCTCGATGGTTGCGAGCTATGGAATCATCATAATGTTGCGTACATACCGTATTACCTTCTTGATGCAATATTAACATCATAGCTTGATCAAATTTCCGTGAGAATATGTCGCGTAAATACTCTCAATATACGTCTCTCAAACCAACCTTAAATCGAACCTCATTTGAATTCACTGGCTAATAGTAATGACCACATGGAGATAACCTCACGACCAACTTGAAAAGGAAGTAAACATCCCAACTTTGTGACTTACTGCTTGTTCTAAATTTTGAACAATCCACAACGCCGTGTGACACTGAGCACTACAACGTAACTCCTTAAAGAGATGGTTATACACTGAGGCACTACAACGTAACTCCTTACGGTCATAACAGTTGTCAAATTTCATAATGTGCTCCAACAAGTTATCTTGAGACATGCATCCAACCAACTATCGTCTCAAAGATAAAAAGTCCACCGTGAAATGTCACGTCAATTTCTCATCAATAATACCGTACAAAAACTCCGTAGCCATTTTTTTCAAATTACCGTTCAAGCCGTGAATATTGCATCCTCCGTGATTAATATACCATACCAAAATACCAATATGAAAAGATTAAAAAACTTTGTATCAATAATTTCCTTTTGGAGAAAAATCGGATAACACAAGTTTTCCACCCATTTCATTTTATCCGTATATAATAAATACTCACAGCCCAGTCCATCATTAATTCAGCCCATGTCGAATTAAACATAAGGCCTGAAATCCGCAGTTCACGAGATCCAAAAACCAAAGCGTCAGAGGCCCAAATCCAAATGCAGTATTGAGAACCGGGTATAAGTGAATCACAACTTAACCCTAAGCACACAATAATACTCTACTAACCCTAAAACACAAAATATCCGCCTCCCATCATCAAATCCTCTCACCACATACTCACCTTATTCCCAATCTCATTTTATCTCAGTAGAATCATCAAATCCATGGAGACATCAAGCAACAAACGTTCCTTGTTTTCATAAATACAATACCACAAGCGTTTCACATATAACCGTAACAATCAATCTCAAGCAAGTCACAAGAAGAAATTGGCTTCAAGGTCTTGCTATAGATCTCGGGTAGGTTGTAGTTGTTGTTTTTCGTTATGAGATTTTGAACGAATCCAAAGAAAACAAATGACATAATTGTTATATTGTATCTTTGATTGTTCGGATATTATCATGGATCGGTGATGAGAATAATTCAAGTGAAACTATCTAGAAAAGATTGCAAAAAATTTGAATTAGAATCTGAGATCTATCATGTATATTTTCTGTTTGAGTCTTGAATGAGAGTGGGGTTGATGGAGTTGATTGAGATTGAGGAGAGGGTAGGATAGATATGAGATTGGATGATGAAGTGAATGGTTTGTTATTTGTAAAGTCGGACCATTTCTTTTTGAATATGAGTTCGATGGCGATGATGTTTCAAAACGAAGTCGAGTGTCTTTGGTATATGGTATGTTTAGTTGTGGTCGTGGTCTTGTTTCTTTTACGCGTAACATTCTTCTCTTCAAATCCTCGCGTAAAACAGGTCAAAACCTTATGCGTAGCTTTACGCATAACGTAATGCTTATGCGCAAGTATACGCGTAAACATATCGTGAGCCATAGGCGTAAGCAAAGGCTTAAGCGTAAAGCATACGCGTAACCCGTTCCTTCTGCGTAACTTCACATTTCTGCGTAACTTTCATTGTAGATATTCCTTATGCGTAAGTTTAGGGTTTTGACCCTTTGACTTTTTGTTCGTGAGATTACGACCATTTTATTCCGTTCATCTTCATAAAACCCGAGAAAACACATAAAAGCTTACATTGTTGTTTTGACCAAGAAAATCAAGGTGTTGACCACAAGATGTTCACGGCTTGGTACAAAAAGTAAAAGTAACCCGCTTGGATAAGATGACCCAAGACAATATGAAACAATAAAACGCTTTTACCCAAGCAGTATGTGTTAACAATAAAAGACCAAGATTACTTTTTGACCAAAACAAGGATCTGGAAACATGTATAAAACTGCTTTTACCTACAAATCGGAAAAAAATTTTCCGACCACCAAAATAAGCATAAAAAACAGTTAAAAACATGATTCAAACCAACATAAATCAATAAAACAACAACCTGGCTCTGATACCAATTGTTAGGACCGAAAATACTAGATTTATGTGGTTTGGAGGTCTTGGTTGGTGGAAGAAGATGAATATCTTCATCCTTTTAGAGAGAGAAACTAGAGAGAGGGAGGAGAAAACAATGGAAAATTTTATTGATAAACACAAACAAACACTAACCAAATGATTCACCTCACACCTCATGGAGAGTCATGAGGGGTATATATACCCTATCTTTGACTTTAATAAACGATACTAGTCCCTAAGGGCAAAGTGTACAACGCATCTAGTCCAATTCACGTAAATGACGTTATCTTTAGAAAAAGCGAGGCTAACAGATAGGTTAAAAAGAAGGTAAATTTTGTTTAGGATTTAGCAGGGAAGTTAATTGTGACAACTGGCAATTTAGGGAGTCTATTTTAGGTAACCGCATTACGTTAAACTAAACCGAGTTTTGCCTTTATCACTATTTTTATAAACCATGACTTGATTTTATATCGTCTATTGGTTTTTACGGTTTATTTCATTATTGAATGAGTTATCATATGAGTTTTAACTCTATTTGGTAGGCACTTTATTGATTCGACACTAGAAAAGCCTAAAACGAATTATTGTAACTTTTAGACCGTAACTCCTCGAAAAGTTACAAATTAATAGTCAAAACTCGGTGGAAAACGTGAAATAACGATGTTGGAAAGTTGAATGAATGTTGTGGGACACTCGGGAGACAATATGTGAGCTCGGGAATGGGTAAACGGGATAGTTACGAAAAATTACAACTTCGACCCCCCAACTATACCCATGGCCGGCGCACCCCTCCTCCACAAATAATTATTTTTGAGTTCTTTTGTCCAAGTATATAAGGCCCTCCCATTCCCTCATTTGCTAGTTTCTTTCTCTCACTAAAAACACACACACAACACTTTCTCTTCTACTCTACTCTCCTCCAAAAATAAAACCCTAGCCACCACCACCATCCTTGGCAGCCACCTTTCTACCACATTTCGGCCATTTTCGGCGAATGGTGCTACACCTCCACCACCATATCGAAGATCTTTTCATCCTCTTTCCATCCATATATAATACTCATACTAAAACCTTCATTAACACCTTCAAATCTTAAGATTAAGATTCGGATTTTTAGGGTTTTAAGTGGGTTTTGCAATTGGCGCTTGAATAAGGTAAATGGAACAAGATTAGAGCTTGTTTGAGCTTATAGAAGCCTTGTATGGACTATTAGGGTTTCGACCTAATGACCAAATTTGGGGCTTTTGGGTGGAACATGAAATTAAGTCTAATTAGTGTTTAAATAAACAAGTAATTAGTGTTTGGTTAGTGTGTGGTGTATCAATTTGATGGGTTTATGCATTTTAGGTCTAGTTTCATCTTTTTGGTTAGAATAGATGATGGGTTTTGTGTTTGGTTATTGATTGAAGCTTGAATGATTGGATTTGGATGTTGTGGAATGGATTTGGGTGATGATTGATTGGTTTGGAAGGGTGTACGAGCCACATAGGGCACGTACGTGGCCCTTGGCTTGCGTACGTGACCCACTTGGGCCACGGGTCTTGATCGGGTCGATTTGGTAGCTTGTTGGTTGATGTAGTTGAGGTTTGGGTGAGACGCTGGGCCAAAAGCTTCTAGGGCTTGTTTGGTCCACGTGGTCTTAACCGCGACCGTGTCATGACCATTAGGGTCATAACATTTGGTTTCGAGTATATTTGGTTGATTAATTGGTTGGTGTTGGATCGATATACTTTAATCAAACTAACTTAACTAGCTTGTTAAGGTTTAACAACCTCAGATAAATCCTAAGTTATTAACAGAGAAACACTGAGCAATCTTTATTAAGTACACGGAATTTACTTAACAAAGCTAAGAAGAATAACTTTTATTAAATCTGCTTATTATGCAGATACTCTAATACAACTCTAAGATAATCGAACTTCTCTCTAAAACACTAATTAACTTGTGAATTCGTAAACTCTAAAACTCATAGTCTCGTACATCTAATGCCAATCTAGGAGTCCTTTTATAGGCTCAAGGATATCCTAGTCGGTTTACAATTGATAACCTTGTACGACAAGTAATCTAATACTTTCCATAAACGAATATAACAGTTCTTTGTTCTTGCAGTACTTTGGCTTCGTTGTGCAGTACTTTGACTTTATCTTTAGCAGTACTTTGACTCTTTGACTGTTTCCAGTATTTTTTACAGTACTTTCATATCTTCAAGATTACTTTCATATCTTCAGGACTTTCATATCCCAACAATCCTCCCCTAACTTGAATTCTACTTGCTTGACTTCAAGTTCCTTTGTGAATGTATCTTTACAGCTTCATCTTTAAGGACAGATTGTTTCTTAGTCTTTACATTATATCTCTGTAATGTCTGTGCTTGTCAAAGTATCTCTTAGAATTGTTCTTTCTCAGAGATGCAACAAGCTCCATCTTTTCAGCAACACAGCAACATATGACAATTTGTACATTAATTCAGTTTAAGTTGCATACTATTCTCATCACTTCCAGGTGTGTTAACTCCTGTGAGAGGTGAATCATTGAAAATTTAATGGATTTAGTTCTCTTTACCAAAGCCATTATCTTTGGAGTAGCCAAATGTTTTGGTGTGTAAGACCATGGTACATTGATAACCATATGATTTTTAGCAAATCATCAGCTATCAACAGATTTGTTTTGCCTTTACCAAAAGCTGCCACTTCGGACTAGTTAGTTCTTCTATCTAATGGTGAACTAATTACCAATAATGGATTTTCCACGCCTTTACCACAAGCCATTTTCTTGTGGGCTAGCCAACTCTTCACATTAACTGATATAGTGAGTTGATTACCATACAACTTATTAGCAAGTTGTCAACTAAAAACGGATTTGAATTATCTTTACCAGAGCCGTTTGCTCATGAA
Source organism: Chrysanthemum makinoi (assembly GCA_910596185.1). Lineage (NCBI taxonomy): Eukaryota > Viridiplantae > Streptophyta > Magnoliopsida > Asterales > Asteraceae > Chrysanthemum > Chrysanthemum makinoi. The sequence continues at coordinate 110,087,556 of OU343223.1, forward strand.
TTAGCCAATCCTTTTGTAACCATGGTGGATTGATGACCTATTGATATTGCCATCTCAAAATCCATTTATTTCACTTAACCTTTGTTTTCAAAATATTTGATACTTTAACAAAAGGTTTCTTTCTAAAATCACTTAACTGGTTTAAAAGCTACAAGCAGTACTTTGATGAAAGTACTGTTTGATCAGCAGTACTTTGAATAAAGTACTGATTTATCAAAAATAATTTATTCAATGAAACTCATACTAGTTTACTCATCTTCTTCAAAGAATGGTAGTCCAGTTGATGAACAAGTTGACAACCATGCATGCAGTTTCATTATCCTCTTCTACTTCCAATCCATGCTCTAGCATTCTTCTCATGAGCTCGACTGTGAGAGGGTATCGTCTGTTTACAAACATGTGTAACATTGTACCATTTTCCAGCTCTAAAACATGAACTCCAAACTCTTCAAAGAATCTCCAGCAAACAATTTCCCAGTTTTCTTGATTCTTCCATATATCATCAGTGCTTTCCTCTTCTGTTTCCCATGCAGTTGTAAGATCTCCCAAGAAACTAAACCAATCCCTTCTAATGGATGATGTTCAAAATAATCTTTCACCACATGATATAGATAGAATAGATCCACTCTATCTATAATGTGTAATAAATCCCATAGCCTATTGAAAACTTTGAAACTTTCATCTTCTTTATGAAAAATCATATAATCTCCATCTTTAGATTTCAAAACTTCAAAAGCACTAATCTGAGATCTGTTCATCTTCATATCAACATCTTCTTTGGAATATTCAAAATCAACTGCTCGAGATAATTTCTTAACGCATCTCTAGTCTCGTGATCTTAATTCAACTCTTTCTTTCTTTGAGTATCGTCTATCTGTAACTTCATTTTCCTTTTCTTTTAAACTCTTCTTCCTTTCTTCTTCATCCAATTAACTTCTTCTCTAAAATCTTTGATGCCGCAACACTCTTCTTATAAGCTTCGTCTCAGCATCATATAGTCGTTTCATATCAACATAGTTCACCTGCAATCCTTTATATCCTCGACCTTTCAAATAAGCCATCATAGCATTCCTTTCTTGAGCTAAATTAGGTCTTCTTGGCATATATCTAACAGGAGTAGGTGACTGTAATGGTTCATCAGCTCCAGCATTCAATTGCTCTTGCAACTTCTTAGCTGCTTCTCTACTTTGAGCTTCTTCAACTTCTTGAGCTGCTCTATCTTTAGCATTTAAATCTTCTTGAAACTTTCTAGCAACAGCTTCATTCCTAGCAACTTCAATTTCTCTAAGTTCTGCCAAAGTTAGTTTCTTCTTCTTAGTTTCTACCAGAACACCTTTCCCTTTATCCTTAGGATCAATTGCAGGTTGAGAAGTTCTTTGTTGTTCTTCTTCTTGCACTTCTCGAATAGTAACACCACCTCTTGGTTGTGATAAATCTTCTAAAATTGTAGCAATGAACTCATCATCACTTGCAGAATGAATAGGTTTGAGTGTAGCTTACTCCTCTTCTTGTATAACTTGATTGTAGGGACCACTTCCTCTTCAAAATTCAATACTCTTGGAGTTATTACCTCTTGTCTGAAGGTACTTTGTTTTTGAAGAGCAGTACTTTGTTGTTCAGTACCTTGATCTTCTGTACCTTGAACTTGAACTTGTTCCTTAGTATCTTCAATGATCTTCTCTTCAGTCTTTTCAGTACTTTCAGGTTCATTCTCCTTGACAACATCTTCTTTCAAATTCTCTTCTTCTAAATTCCTCCCCAAATTGATAGAAGAGTGTTGGTGAACCTGTATGGGCGCTTATGCGTTCCTAGACCGCCTTTCGCCTTCTTCTTTGATTTGACCAATACTAAATTCTTGAACCAATGGCCACACAAAAGTTTTTAGCCGTCTAAACTTCAGTTTCAATTTCTTTATCTGCTTGGCTTGAACTTCAGTAGTCTGTTTCAATTTAACCAACTCCCTTGTCAAAACATAATTATCCAAGGTGATTTCTTCAGGAGGTATGGTATGTGAATCTTCTCCTTGAATTGGTGAATGTGACTCTGAGTGAGAAGCAGGAACAGATCTTTGTGGAGATGGAGATGGTGAGATCAAGCAACATTTTCTTGAACTTCAAGACTTGGAGAAGCGTTACCTTGTGGAGATGCGATACCTTCTTTTGATACAACTTGTGGAGAAGCAAGACTTGCAGATGCAAGACTTGTAGGTGCGATACTTGCTTGATGGTGCATCTTCGAGCTTCATCATCTTCATCAGCAGCTCTAACAGCAGCAACAACTTCCATCATGGAAGTAGTTAAAGGAGTATCTGGACCCCTGAATAAAGCACTCCTTTTGGCCATAAAAGTAAAAATCTTCGATTTGTTGAACAATAAGGCAATAAATCTGAGGTTTTGGCACATCAGCAGTTGCTTATTTAAGAAAACTCTGTGATAAACTCGGGTACATTAGCCAAGTAGATCCATGTGAGATATGTGAGAGTATTCCATCCAATATTAGCCTTGAGAAGTTAAAACCCGATCTGTAGCTAACCCAACTATAGCAGATGCTATATTTGACCCAAACTGCTTCCAAGAGTTACTCTTAGCACTTATGCAATGGAGCAATACATGAACCAAAAATTTCCAATGAGGACAAAATAATTGTTTTCGAAACGTTTGTTCATTCAAAGATCCTTCATAACCAAGATGTCGAAAAGTATCCCATATCAACTGCTTATCAAACCGTATAGCCCCATCTGCATCATTGAACAATAAATCTTTTCGGATGGAGGCTTCAGAATTAATCTTACAGTTCTTCCAAAGAATTGATCGAACATAATATTCATCATTCTCCATGTTATCCCTAGCATTAGCCCAAAATTCTTGAATCCATGGCTCAATTATATCCGGCTCTACTAAAAGAGCATAACTGATGGGCGATCCAGTAAGATAATCAATTATATCATGAAAGAGTATATTTGCTTCAGTCTTATCCAAATTAGCCACCATATTGTGCTTTGAAACAGTTGGACGATTAGCCATGATTGAATATGTGAGCACAGAAGATATATAATTGAATAATTATAGAGGAGATGAGAGAGTTATGGAAAAGATTCTAATGTATCAATATGAGAGGGAAAATCGGAGAGTAGTTATTTATAGGTGAGATTTGAAAAATCACAGCCCATAATAACATTGTTACCGTTAGCATTAATTACCCCTCAATATAACCGTTGGAACAGTACTTTTAATAAGACAAACAAGATTTCCACGTAGCAGATTTTCCCAAGCAAGTACTTTCAGAAAAAGCGATTACTTTTCCAATTTCTTCTGCAATCACTAAGTATACATAAATATCCTCCCCTCAAGAAATACACAGGACTATACTAATACTAAATAGTCCTCCCCTTAAATGTAGCTTAGTAGTTAATCATGCCAATGCTCACCACCAAGTGATTGAATCTTGAAACATCAAAGCCTTTGGTGAGTAAGTCACCTACATTATCATCATGTGAACCTTAACCACATTAATGAGCCTGTGCTCATAGCAATCTCTGATAAAGTGATGCCTAATCCGTATGTGCTTGGTCTTGGAATGATAAACTGGATTCTTCACAATACAAATGGTACTCTCATTATCAATGTTGATAGGAGTATTTTTGAAATTGAATCCATAGTCCAAGAGCTGATTTTGCATCCACAAAACTTGTCCACAACAGCTTGCAGCAGCTACATATTCAGCTTCAGAGAGGATGTTGCTTTGCAATTGTTTGTTTCTTGCATTGCCAGGAGACTAATCTTCTTCCAAGATATTGGCATCCTCTAGTGGTTGATTTTCTATCATAGTTATCACCGCATAGTCACTATCCAGAAAGCTTCCAAGTGAAAAGGTGACTCTTTTGGATACCACAACCCCAACTTTGGTTGTTGCTTCAAATAACAGAAGATTCTCTTAACTACATTCATGTGAGAAATCTTTGGTGAGACTTGATATCTTGCACATAAACAAACTGCAAACATAATATCAGGCCTTGATGCAGTGAGATACATAAGAGAGCCAATCATTGATCTGTATAACTTGACTTCAAAAGGTTATCCATCTTCATCTTTGCCCAATGAATTGATAGATTTAATAGGTGTAGTAACAGCCTTCATATCATCAAAATTAAACTTCTTAAGTATGTCTCAGAACATACTTGTCTTGACTTATAAAAATACCTTCCTTTGACCGCTTAACAAGTCCTAAAAGAAAGTCAACTCTCCCATTGAACTCATTTGAAATTCCTTCGATCACCGCCAAACTCTTTAACCATGGACTGCTTGGTAGCCCCAAAGATGATATCATCAACATAGACTTGAACTAACATGATATCTTTCTTGTCTCTCTTGATAAACAAAGTCTTGTCAATAGCTCCCCTTCTGTATCCATGTTGCAATAAGAATGTTGAGAGTCTCTCATACCAAGCTCTAGGTGCCTGATGAAGACCATAAAGAGCCTTAACCACCTTGTAGACTTTGTTTGGGTGTTTAGGATCTTTAAAACCAGGAGGTTGTTTGACATAAAATTCCTTTGTAATCTTGCCATATAAAAAGGCACTTTTGACATCCATCCGTAAACTTGAAATCCCATATAAGAAGCAAAAGCAAGAAATATTCGAATAGCTTCAATCCTTGCTACTGAGAGCAAACACTTCATCATAATCTACTCCCTCTTTCTTGTCTCAGAGCCTTGTGCTACTAACCTTGCCTTATTTTTGATAACATTACCTCTTTCATCTCTTTTGACTCTAACAACCCATCTGGTTCCAATAACTCTTCCCATCCGAAGATCACATAAAACCCAAACTTCTTGAAGTTTAAATTGAAGAAGTTCTTCCTCTGATAGCTTCAACCCAGCTTTCTTTAGTCAAAGCTTGAGCAATATTCTTGGGTTCCTCTTGAGAGATAGAACAAGTAAATAGGCAGGTTTGATGGTCCTTATGATTCAGACTGTTTTGTTTATACACAAAGCTAAGTAAAGCATTGTGAGGTGTAGAAAACGTCTTAGCTCTGTGTCTAGTCATTACCCGTAGTAGAGGACCAATGATTTGATCAGAATGATGATTCTTATGAATCCTTAAGTTAGAAGACTGTGGAACTCCATAAGTATCCTCTAAATTAATAACATCAGCACCTTCATTGGAATTTGGAAAAATACCTTCATCTTCAAACTCATCATCAGTTTCTTCTAATCCAGGCATGGTAGGATCATCCAAATCATCTAAAGTATTGTCAATAGGTGCGCTAGTTACTTTGGTCGAAAGTACTATCCAAAGTAATCGCGTGAGAGTACTCTGAGACTTGTTCTTCTTCTTTGCCTCTTCATAAGCTCTCCTTTGTTCATCGTGCGAATGTGCTACAACATCTTAAAGAAGCATCTGATTAAGTTCCTCCTGAATAGATTGATCCTCAGCAGATAATGGGGATTCCGTGCAACAAGATATTTGTTGTGGAGCAACAAGATTTTGCTTTGGAACTTCAAGACTTTGTTTTGGACTAACAGATCTTCATGAGGGACAACATCGGGTCTAATATGAACTCCATGAACAACATATTGTAAATCTTCTCCATTGTGCAGAGGTTGATTTTCTTCTCAAGTGTACATAGTTCATAGATGGAGTTAAAATCTCAAGATCAAACATCCAATCAGGACCTTTACCTTTCTCATGGTCTTGATCTTCTAAAAACTCTACATGAAGACAATCTTGACCCTTCTTAGTAACTCTGTTGTATATTCTAAAGCCCTTACTGTTAGTGCAATAACTTCCCCAAATTATCAATGGTGTTTAAAATAGTGAGAGGGCATCCAAAAGGCTTCATAAAACGAATGTTGGGTTTATTGCCCATCAGCAATTCATAAGGTGTCTTCATCTGTGGTTTGGTGACTGAGACTCTAGTAAGTACATAGCAAGCAGACTTACTTCTCCTGAGAATTGAATAGGTAGATGGGAATCGCTAGCATTGTTCTTGCCGCTTCAATCAAAGTCCTATTCTTCCTCTCTGCAACACCATTTCATTGTGGTGTTCTTGCAATACTAAACTCCCTTTTTATGCCTTTGTTAGCACAAAATTCATCCATCAGCTTGTTCTTGAATTCAATCCCATTATCACATCTAATACCTCTAACCTTGAGTCTCAATTGGTTTTCAAGGGCTATAATCGTCTCAATAGCATCAAAAGTATCATCTTTAAAACCCAAGAAAAATACCCAAGCTGAACCTAGCAATCATCTGTTACAACTAAGCAGATTTTTCTTGTTTAAACTTGCCACGAAACAGTCCAAAAAAATCCATATGTAACAGCTCCAAGGGTTCTCTAATAGTTCTCTCTTCAAGCTTCTTGCAGGAAGCTTTGTGTTGTTTACCCTTCTTGCGTGCTAAGCATGATTGATCATTCTTGTAAGTCTTTGAAGGTAAACCTCTAACAAGATTGCCTTTGACTAGTTTGTTGATATTCTTGAAATTAACATGGCCCAATCTTCTATGCCATTGATGTGCCTCTTCAGATATTGCTTTAGCCACCAAACATGTGGCTCTTCCATAAGAATGTAGACTCTTCATGTCTAAACTATACACATCATTTGTCCTTGGTACTCTAAGTACTACCAAGTCATCATCAACAGGCTTAAATTCAGAGGAAAGGATGAGACATTCTGTGTCTGTGAATAACACAGATGCTTTTATCACAAATTTGAGAGACTGATAATAGGTTGAACTTGAACTCCTTCACATATCTAACATTCTCAAAATCTATAAGCCCTCGCTTGATAGTTCCTTTTCAGTAATCTTTCCTCCATTGGGATCATTCCCAAATGCAACTCTTCCTCCACTAATCTTCTAAAATCGCAGGATCTCTTTGTCTCTGTCATACTTCCAGAGCAACCACTATCCACAATAAGATGATCTTTAAGCTGCTCTTCCTGGTTGCCCTACACAAAGAAAAGAGTTAGTGATTTTTAGGAACCCAAGCCATTACTTGACTTGTGTTCCCCTTGTGGAGTTACAAACTCAAATTCTTTGAGTATGTAATGTCCATTATCTTTCAAATGATGATCCATAATTATCTTTTGATCTTTAGCATGTGGTTTTTCAAAACTTTCTGGTTTTTCAACATAACTCTCTTTTACAAGATCATTTGCATTTTCTTGTATCACATAAACATCAGATTCACTTTTGGTTGAAAGTACTGTGTGAACCTCTGCAGATTTCTTCCTCTTAACCCATTCTGGTTTAACACGTGGTTCCGTGATCTAGATCCCTATGTGAATTGTAATACTTTATAGGTTGATAGTGAGATCTCCTAGGACTCCTATTCCAAATAGTGTGATCAGTACCTTGTTTTGGCTGAGCAGTACTTTGAGAAAGTATCGGTCCGAATTAACAGACTTGGAAAGTACTATGAGATACTTGAAGGTTTTGAAAAGATCTTCTCACGGTGAGGTACCTATGATCCGGTGAGAAATTTCTGTGATTGACCCTATTTGAATTATTCCAAACTTGTTTGTGCTCTAGGTTTTCGGTTGATAGGTCTTGTTCTTTGAAATTTACTAAGATATTCTGAGTGATGTTCACAATCCTTGATTAAATGAGTAGGACTAAAACACACAAAACACAGCTTTTGACCCATATTTCCAAAGTGACTTCTTCTATGTCTATGCCCAAAATTATTTTTCCTTCTTGGTGAATGATTAAACCTGTTTTGACCAAAGTTATCCCAAAAGGTTTAGCAAGACTTTTGAAAAGGTTTTACGAAGGTGCTTGCTTGTCGCCAGGAGCAGCGAGACTTTGATTTGAAGGTACGCTTGATTTTGAACATTGTTTTCAACAAAGGTTCTTTGGGTTTTTCGACCTAGATTGAGCTACAAGCTTTTTCCTAAACTCTAGACTGTCTACTCCAAAACGAGAAACATCAGGCCTAGGGGGTTGATGAATGTCAGTGGGATGGGGAACAGCATGATAATCATTAGCTTTCTTATATTCAGGAGGTGAGTCACTTATTGAACCCTCATTACTAGATGTATCCACATAATTAATGAGTTCTTCATCACTAGTGGTTATATCCTCATACTCACCTTCATCCTGATCACTAGATTGGTTTTCTTCTAGTTTACTAAAATCCATTCCAAAACCTAATCCAGTTTTAAGGTAGGCTCTTTGTTGTTTTTTAACATAAGAAACATGCACGAACTGCGAGACTCTCCCCAAGCAAAGCAAACTTAGCTAACAAATCATCTCTTTCCTTAGTCGGTTTCTCTATTTAGAAATTTTACAGTTTAATTTCCATTCACTAAGTTTTAACTGTAATCCTCGTTGTTCATATTTTCACCAAGCTACTTCATTAGTTTCATGTGCTAAGATTTTGGCTTCCATAGATTCTTAGGTTATTTGATAACCCTTTACCTCCGCACCTATTCCTAACACAATTATCTCTTTCAATCACATAACCGCTAATAATTTGTGATAAAAATCATGGCAATTTGAGCATACCTCGAGATAGGTGAACTTGATGAAGTAGCCACCATTGCTAGTTGAACAGAATCATCTTCACTTTCCTTGCTCCAATCAAATCCTCCAAAGCCATCATCGATTCCAAACAAAGATGTTCAGGTTCCTCATCAAAAACAATGCTCGGTCCATGCTTCCACGATTCTTCAACAACTTCTTCCATCGATACCATACTGAAGTCACTTTGGTTCATCATCAAATTCTTTACTCCAGTCAACTTCTGATAACTTCTCTTGAGCAACCAAAGCCTTTGTTTCAATAATTGGAATTTCTTTGAGCTCAAGTTTTGGCTTCTTAGATGTCCTGTTTGCTTGATACTTAGCAAAAACACACTCCATACTTGCAAAGTGACTCGATCTTTTGACAATTGAAGCATTCAATTTTGGATTTGTCAAAAGTTATTCCCTGCTTTGGTTTGAAATCAATGCTTTTGCCTGTCTTCTTCATATACTTTTTGATTCTTGCGTGGATCATAGCAACTTGCCACGATATCAATTTCTTCAAGTGCATCTTCTTCAACGTGCTAGATCTTCTTCATAGGTGACGGTGTAAGCTAGCTTGTTGTGCAGAAGAAAGCGCATAACTTCATCCTGAGGGCATAGTGGTAGTTGGTGGGGCTGTGAGCATATGAGGGTGTAAGCTAGCACTTTGAGAAACAAGATTTGAGGAGAAGCGTGCATTTTTGATGGAAGTACGCCTTCTTAACTTCGATGATAGAAAAGCAATACCATGTAGATGTATGCACTTTAGAAACTTCAAATTAGCATCCTCAACTGATACTTACACTTGCCTTGTATAATTCTAACATGTTAAGGAGATTTTGAAACCTATCATATGCAAAGATCAAGACTCTCTCTTTCACCAACCGTGAAAGTTTCAAACTGCTGTTTCAAAGAAATTTTGTGCATCTTCTTAGAGGCTTCATTCCCTCCAAATTGGTCTGAGAGCAGCCCGTGAGTCGCTTAGCATCTTTAGCATCATGAAATTTGAGAAGATGTCCATCCGAATGGCGATAAGAGAATGTTTAGTGCCTTCTCTTAATTCCTTAAGGTTGCTGCTGGTAAGACTGGTTTTGGTGCTTTGGGTTGTCTAGGAACATCAATGGGTTCCGAACAACTTCATTCCCATTAACAATTACATTCCATAGAGCATGGTCTCATGAATGGCAATATATGCCTCATCTTCATGCACCGAGATCATATTCTCCCTTCTTGATAATTGGAATTTCGGTGAGGTGATTGAGGGTGGTGGAACGACTTGGTCAAATGACATCTTGAATATTGTTGTAGTAGGGTTTCTTCCTAGTCCGAGTTTCCACACAAGCTCTGATACCACTTGTTGGATCGATATACTTTAATCAAACTAACTTAACTAGCTTGTTAAGGTTTAACAACCTCAGATAAATCCTAAGTTATTAACAGAGAAACACTGAGCAATCTTTATCAAGTACGCGGAATTTACTTAACAAAGCTAAGAAGAATAACTTTTATTAAATCTGCTTATTATGCAGATACTCTAATATAAATCTAAGATAATCGAACTTCTCTCTAAAACACTAATTAACTTGTGAATTCAGAACTCTAAAACTCATAGACTCGTATGTCTAATGCCAATCTAGGAGTCCTTTTATAGGCTCAAGGATATCCTAGTCGGTTTACAATTGATAACCTTGTACGACAAGTAATCTACAATACTTTCCATAAACTTAATATAACAGTTCTTTGTTCTTGCGGTACTTTGATTTGGCTGTAAAGACATTGACTTTATCTTTAGCTTGAAGACTTTGACTCTTTGATGCTTCCAAGATTTCTGTGTACTTAAAGATTTTTCATATCTTCAGTACTTTCATATCTTCAGCACTTTCATATCCCAACAGTTGGCGAGATTGTTTTGAGTTGGTTTGGGATTGAAATGCGATATTGTGACTTTTAAATTTGGACTGGATATATATATTGTTGACTTTGAGCTACATCGGTGTTACTTTGACTTTTTAGTCAATAGTTGACTCCGACAAAGCCATAAATGGACTTTAGTATAATTTGGACTATTGATTGATTAAAAGCCGAGAAGTCATGACTCGTGCTTGTGGACTCGAAATAAATAACGATATGAGATTAATATTGGAATTTGACGAAATATATATATATAAACATGAAAATGCTAATAGACTATGAAATATAAATAATAAATGGGCTTTTGTACCAAAAATATCGATAAAAAGTCTTATCTTGTTATTTACTATTTTTAAATGGAGACTAACGACTAAATTGGAAATGTTTTATAATAAATAAGTAATTAATGTTTCGAGTACACGTTTATCAATAAATGTCAATTGTGGACATTTAATACTAGTTTAAGTATTTATTTACTTACGTTGTGTTCATGGGTTACGGATAACCTAACGTTAATAGTGTTGATCCACGTGGGTAGTGGACTTATTAGGTTGAAGAATCTAATAAGAGCCCGCTAGGTACGTTGGGTAACCTTATTAATGGGTGAATTATCCTTATGGCTCTTTAGGATACGATTGATTTATGGGATAATAAGCGACACGAGTAAATAAATTAGTTTATCGAGTTGACGAATTCGATAAGGTCTACTATTTATTCCGAAACTTATTGGACTATGGAGTTTATCATTTAGAGGTCTCATTGTGTTGCATTAAGTTATATATTGGTGGATTGAGTGCATTCATAGCATCATATTGAGTCGATACACCCATACGAGGAATACCAAACACTAGGATTAAATGGTGAAACGAGACGTTTTTAGAAATAAAGAAATGGAACATATTGGGGTAGATAACGTTAATTTTGAGGAATATATATATTAAAGTTGGTGTACATTAATAGGTTGCCATAGAGTCGATAGTTGTTGTGCCGTGATTACCGTTATCTTCTGCTAGTGTTTATTTGTGCCTTGATTGCTTGAGGTGAGTTTCATAGCCCCACTTTTATCTACGTTTTAACTACATTGGGGGTGAGAATCATGCTACTATTTTCGACCGGAAAACTATTTGGATTTGCTTATATGCTTGACTATTTAGATAGATGTGCGGTAGTTGTTGCCTTAGACTAGGGTAGCAATCCTAATTGCTATAATCATGCTTGTTCTAGCTAAGAATAGACTTCTACCTCGACCTAGTCCGAGGTTGGCAATTGTTCTAGATTTTGCCACGACAAAGAGCTGGACTAGGTTCTCCTTTTCCCGGAGCCTAAGTCCCTAGGCGATCTTTTTAGACATCGACTCCACCTTACTCACCATATATAGGTAGCCCGTTAGGATCGAGATACCATCGGAGAGTGCCAGAGCCGGAGAGTATGGCGGTGCGGATTACGTCTGACCGGAGGAGGATTATATCCGAGAATATTAATCTCGAGGGTTGTCGATCGATTAGATGGAGTAACGAGGACTGGTGTAGAGGATTTGAGGATAGATTTGACTAAGATAGGGAAGAAGTCGATGGCCTTGAGAGACACCGCTCGGGACTCTTTGGTAGGTTGGAGAGCGGCATACGAGTGCTTGAGCTGTACCTTGGAGGCGAACCAAGCCGCTGCAAGGTCGATGGTTTGGAAAAGGAGGTCGTGAATCTTAGGAAGGATTGCGACTCTCAGCATTTGGGGATTTTGTCACTATGGAGAGTGATGGATGATGTTTGGAGATCATTTGGGAGTGCTCGTAATCGTGGCTAGATAGTATTAGATTCATGGTTTTGTACCATCTTGAAACTAAGTAGTACTTGGTTCGAGATGTAGGATTATCCTAGTTGTCTTACTAGTATCGTTGTTAGGATCGTTTTTGGATTTCTCCGTATCCTTCCATGTATTTCCACTTTTGAAACCTATGAGTTATGGTTATTGGAACATGCATCCTTAGTTATGATTCGGTATTTGATTGTCTCGCTTTGATATAGCGTTATCCCTATTGGCCTTGATTATATATTCCGCTTATTCTAAGGATCCTTGGAACCCAAATCTATCTTTAGAGTGAATTGTGAACTTATGAACAGCTCTTCTTGCCTCCGAATGGTGGCAACAAGACGAACCCGCTTAGGAACAACCGAGCAGCTCACACTCTTGTTGTTGCCTACGGTCATCGAGGTCATCGTCAGGCCTCGACCACACCACTGTTGAGAACCCGAACCCTCGATAACCCGGTAGAGAACTCAAATGTGAACGACCGTCTTCGAATGAACGGCCCTGTTCCACAAAACCCTCCACCGTTAAAACCCAACCCATGTTGACGGTTAGTGCATAATGGCGTACGTATTTGGCTAACTAGCTAGAGACTAATCTCTAACACCTCTAGTGGAACCCCAATCTTTGAATCGAACTCGAGGTTGTACCTACAAAGAGTTCCTATTCTGTGGTCCCATTGAGTTTGGAGGCACCTCGAGGGAGTAGTTTACCTAACTAGGTGGTTGGAGAAAACCAATCGGTGTTTGCCGTTAGTAATTGTGAGGAGGATTGTAAGGTTAAGTATGCAACATATACCTTGAAGGACTAAGCGCTAACTCGGTGGAAAAATTATCACAGATTAGTAGGAATTGATGTAGCTTATAGTATTACTTGGACTCAGTTTAAGACCCTCCTGATTAAGACTTACTATCCTAGGAATGAAGTTAAGAAGTTAGAGAGTGAGTTCTGGAACCATAAGGTTAAGGTACGACATGGAGACTTATACTGCCGCTTCCAAGAGTTATCATTGCTTTGCCACTGAAAATGGTTCGCAGATCAAGAACTTAAGATTAAGAGGTATACCGATGGATTGCCTTTGGCTACCGAAATGATGTCATCAGCTGCAAATCCAGCTTAATTTGCATGAGGAAATTGTCTGAGCTCAGCTTGATGGACTCTTATGTGTTAGAAATAGGAGACAAGAGTAAGAATGATAGGAGTGATAAGAGGAAGAGGAATGAAGTTGTTAAAGGTAATGGCAACAAACGGCAGGAGACAGCCAGAGTGTTCGCCATAGGAAATGGAGGTAGGAAGGATTATGAAGGTAGTAAGCTTTGTGTGTGTGTGGTCGCTGTAACCGACACCACCATGGACTGCTCTAATATATGTAGGAAGTGCTCTAAGGTAGGACATTTGGCCAAAGACTGTAGGTCCCGACCACTTGCTCAGCGTGGCTTCCAAACCTACGCATTGAGGAGAGAGGTGGAGGCCACATCCACGCGTGTTTACGCTTATTGGGAAGGAAGCGGTGAGGAACCTAACGAGTTACGGCATGCGTTCCTTCTCAATAATCGCTATGCTTCCATCTTTGCTTGATATCGGTGCGATATGATTTTGATCCACCAATTTTATGCCATTACTAGGAATCTCCCAAACACCTTTAGGGTTTAGTTACGATGTGGAATTAGCGAATGGGAATAGAGAGAAGATAGATACGTAGTTCGAGGTTGTACCTTAAGTTTCCTAGACCGCCCGTTTAGTATAGAGCTAATGCCAATTACCTTGGGAAGTTTTGACGTCATTATCGGAATGGATTGGTTGTCGAAGAACAGTACACACATCATCTGTGATGAGAAGATTGTGCATTTACCGTATGGCGGAAAAGTTCTGAGTATACAAGGAGATGAGCGGCGTGAAAGTCCTTCCGATTGAGCATCATCTCTTGTATTAAGGCTCGAGAAATACATCGATAGGGAGGTTGTCTTTTCTTGGCTCGAATTTCAGAAAGAAAAGGGAGGAGAAGAGTGAAAGACACCTTAACGATGTACCCATCGTTAGAGAATTTCCGGATGTGTTTCCCTACGATGCGGTGGATTCCACCTATCCGACAAGTGGAATTCCAAATAGAGTTGATATTCGAGGTGCGTATGTACCGTAGCCCGGCACCTTATCGACTTGCTCCAAGAGTGGAGGAACTCTAAACGAGCGGTTGGCGAATTGTCGAGAAGGGATTCATTCGACCAAGTTCTCACCGATCGGGAAGCAACGGTGTTGTTGTGAAGAAGAAGGATGGATCGTTTCGGATGTGTATTGATTATAGGGAATTGAATAAGTTAACGCGTGAAGAACCATATCCGTTACCTAGAATAGATGATCTATTCGACCAACTCCAAGGAGCTAGTGTCTTTTCTAAGATCGATTTACGATCCGGTTATCACCGACTTAGAGTTCGAGAGGAGGATATCCCTAAGGCTAGCGTTTAGGACTCGTTATGGACACTATGAATTCCAAGTGATGTCGTTTGCTTTGACCAACGAGCAGCCGGTTTTCATGGATCTCATGAACCGAGTGTGTAAGCCATACATGGATAAGTTTGTGATAGTATTCATAGACGATATCTTAATATGCTCTAAGAGTAGTGAGGAACATGAAGAGCATTTGAGGCTCATTTTAGGATTGTTGAGAGAGGAAGCGTATGCCAAATTCTCTAAGTGTGAATTTTGGATTCCGTCCGTGCAATTCGTAGGTCATGTGATAGATAGTCGAGGTGTTCATGATGACCCAACTAAGATTAAGGCCATTAAGGAATGGGCAGCTCCTAAGAACCAATCGAGAAATCGGCCGACAGTTTCTAGGGTTAGTAGGCTACTATAGGAGATTCATTGAGGGATTTTCTAAGATAGCTAAGTCGCTGACCAAACTAACGCAGAAGGATGTTAAGTATGAATGGGGAGAAAAGGAAGAAGAAGCGTTCCAACTTCTGAAGGAGAAGTTGTGTAGTGCACCCATCCTAGCTTTGCTTGAAGGAAGCGAAGACTTTGTTGTGTCTCTTTGACGCTTAAGCATAAAGGCTTAGGTGCTGTTTTGATGCAACGAGAGAAGGTGATTGCTTATGCATCCCAAAAACTTAAGAAGCATGAGAAAAACTACACCACCCATGACCTTGAGTTAGGTGCTATAGTGTTTGCTCTTAGGATCTGGAGACATTATCTGTATGGAACCAAGTGCGTAGTATTTACCGAACATAAGAGTTTGAAGCATATCTTAGATCAGAAGGAACTGAACATGAGACAACGTCATTGGTTGGAATTGCTTAGTGATTACGACTGTGAGATTCGTTATTATCCTGGTGAGGCTAATGTTGTGGCTGATGCACTTAGTCGAAAGGAGGACATTCCACCCCTACTTGTTAGATCATTAGGAATGACCATTTTTTCGCCCTTACCATCTCAAATTTTAGCCGCCAAGCAGGTATTGACGGAAGAGAACCGTCCTTATGAGAATCTTCATGGAATGGTAGAAAGTGAAAACGGCTTCTTGAAACATTCCGACGGAACATTATGCTTCAAAGACAGAATCTGGATCCCATTTTATGGTGGAATCCGTGAGTTGATTATGCGAGTCGCATAAATCAAAATACTCTATTCATCCCGGAGCCGATAAGATGTATCATGATCTTAAGAAACTATATTGGTGGCCTAATATGAAAGCCGATATAGCTCAGTATGTTAGTTGGTGCCTGACTTGTTCTAAAGTAAAGGCCGAACATCAGAAACCATCAGGACTCTTAGTTCAACCCGAACTCTCGGAATGGAAATGGGAGCGAATAACCATGGACTTTATCACTAAATTACCTAGAATAGTTAGCGGCAATGACGCTATCTGGGTAATAGTTGATCGTTTAACTAAGTCTGCTCACTTTTTAGCCATTAGTGAAACCAATAGTCTTGATAAGCTTTCTCGATTGTATCTTAAGGAGGTAGTATCGCGTCATGGAGTACCCGTATCTATCATTTTCGACAGGGATAGTCGTTTTACATCCCTCTTTTGGAGATCATTACAGACAGCATTAGGAACAAATTTGGATATGAGTACGCTTACCATCCTCGGACCGATGGTCAGGCAGAGAACCATTAGGACTTTAGAAGACATGCTTAGAGCATGTGTTATTGATTTCGGTAAAGGCATGGAGAGATCTCTCCCTTTGGCCGAATTCTCTTACAACAATAGTTATCACTCTAGCATTAAGACTGCCCCATTTGAGGTACTTTGTATGCCCTGAAAATGTCGTTCTCCTGTTTGTTGGGCTGAAGTTGGCGAGAGTCAACTTACAAGTCCCGAACTTGTCTTAGAAACCACTGAGAAGATAGTTCAGATTCGTAATCGGTTGCAAACCGCTCGTGATACACAAAAGAGTTATGCCGATAAGAGACGTTAACCATTAGAATTTCAAGTTGGAGATCATGTTATGTTGAAAGTTTCTCCTTGGAAATGAGTGATTCATTTTGGAAAGCATGGAAAACTAAATCCCCGATATATTGTTCCTTTTCCAATCCTGGAAAGAATCGGACCGGTAGCATACCGCCTGGAGCTACCATCGGAACTGAGTAGTGTACACAATGTATTTCATGTTAGTAATCTTAAGAAATGTCTTTCGGAGGAAAACATAGTAGTGCCCTTAAGAGATATTCGTATTGATGAGAAATTGAATTTTGTTCAAGAACCGATTGAGATTATGGATCGTGAGATTAAAAGGCTGAAGAATATCCGTATTCCGATTATTAAGGTTCGTTGGAACTCCCGGCATGGACCGGAGTTCACTTGGGAACGTGAGGACGTTTTTCGTAGGAAGTATCCTAAACTTTTCATGACAACAAGCCTTCAGAGTGAAACCCGGGACGGGTTTCTTCTGGGGCTGGGAGGCTGTGACAACTGGCAATTTAGGGAGTCTATTTTAGGTAACCGCATTACGTTAAACTAAACCGAGTTTTGCCTTTATCTCTATTTTTATAAATGATGACTTGATTTTATATCGTCTATTGGTTTTACGGTTTATTTCATAATTAAATGAGTTATCGTATGAGTTTTAACTTTATTTAGTAGGCACTATTCGATTCGGCACTAGAAAAGCCTAAAACGAGAATTATTGTAACTTTTAGACCGTAACTCGAAAATTTACAAATTAATTGTCAAAACTCATGGAAAAACGTAAATAACGATGTTGGAAAGTTGAACGAACGTTGTGGGACACTCGGGGGACAATATGTGAGCTCGGGAAGGGGTAAACAGGATATTTACGAAAAATTACAACTCCGACCCCCCAATTATACCCAAGGCCGGTGCCCTCCTCCTCCAAAAATAATTATTTTTGAGTCCTTTTGTCCAAGTATATAAGGCCCTCCCATTCCCTCATTTGCTAGTTTCTTTCTCTCAATAAAAACACACACACAACACACTTTCTCTCTCTACTCTCTCTCTCTCCTCCAAAATAAAACCCTAGCCACCACCACCACCCTTGGCCGCCGCCACCTTCCGGCCACTTTCCGGCCAAACTCCGGCGAGTGGTGCTACACCTCCACCACCATATCGAAGATCTTTTCATCCTCTTTCCAACCATATATAATACTCATACTAAAACCTTCATTAACACCTTCAAATTTAAAGATTAAGATTCGGATTTTTAGGGTTTTAAGTGGGTTTTGCAATTGGCGCTTGAATAAGGTAAATGGAACAAGATTAGAGCTTGTTTGAGCTTATAGAAGCCTTGTATGGACTATTAGGGTTTCGACCTAATGACCAAATTTGGGGCTTTTGGGTGGAACATGAAATTAAGTCTAATTAGTGTCTAAATAAACAAGTAATTAGTGTTTGGTTAGTGTGTGGTGTATCAATTTGATGGGTTTATGCATTTTAGGTCTAGTTTCATCTTTTTGGTTAGAATAGATGATGGGTTTTGTGTTTGGTTATTGATTGAAGCTTGAATGATTGGATTTGGATGTTGTGGAATGGATTTGGGTGATGATTGATTGGTTTGGAAGGGTGTACGAGCCACATAGGGCACGTACGTGGCCCTTGGCTTGCGTACGTGACCCACTTGGGCCACGGGTCTGGATCGGGTCGATTTGGTAGCTTGTTGGTTGATGTAGTTGAGGTTTGGGTGAGACGCGTGGAGTCGAAAAGCTTCTAGGGCTTGTTTGGTCCACGTGGTCTTAACCGCGACCGTGTCATGACCATTAGGGTCATAACATTTGGTTTCGAGTATATTTGGTTGATTAATTGGTTGGCGAGATTGTTTTGAGTTGGTTTGGGATTGAATTGCGATATTGTGACTTTTAAATTTGGACTTGATATATATATTGTTGACTTTGAGCTACGTCGGTGTTACTTTGACTTTTAGTCAATAGTTGACTCCGACAAAGCCGTAACATGGACTTTAGTATAATTTGGACTATTGATTGATTAAAAGCCGAGAAGTCATGACTCGTGCTTGTGGACTCGAAATGAATAACGATATGAGATTAATATTGGAATTTGACGAAATATATATATAAACATGAAAATGCTAATAGACTATGAAAAATAAATAATAAATGGGCTTTTGTACCAAAAATATCGATAACAAGTCTTATCTTGTTATTTACTGTTTTTAAATGGAGACTAACGACTAAATTGGAAATGTTTTATAATAAATAAGTAATTAATGTTTCGAGTACATGTTTATCAATAAATGTCAATTGTGGACATTTAATACTAGTTTAAGTATTTATTTACTTATGTTGTGTTCGTGGGTTACGGATAACCTAACGTTAATAGTGTTGATCCACGTGGGTAGCAGACTTATTAGGTTGACGAATCTAATAAGAGCCCGCTAGGTACGTTGGGTAACCTTATTAATGGGTGAATTATCCTTATGGCTCTTTAGGATACGATTGATTTATGGGATAATAAGCGACACGAGTAAATAAATTAGTTTATCGAGTTGACGAATTCGATAAGGTCTACTATTTATTCCGAAACTTATTGGACTATGGAGTTTATCATTTAGAGGTCTCATTGTGTTGCATTAAGTTATATATTGGTGGATTGAGTGTATTCATAGCATCATATTGAGTCGATACACCCACACGAGGAATACCAAACACTAGGATTAAATGGTGAAACGAGACGTTTTTAGAAATAAAGAAATGGAACATATTGGGGTAGATAACGTTAATTTTGAGGAATATATATATTAAAGTTGGTCTACATTAATAGGTTGTGCCGAGTCGATAGTTGTTGTGCCGTGATTACCGTTATCTCCTGCTAGTGTTTATTTGTGCGTTGATTGCTTGAGGTGAGTTTCATAGCCCCACTTTTATCTACGTTTTAACTACATTGGGGGTGAGAATCATGCTACTATTTTCGGACCGTGAAAACTATTTGGATTTGCTTATATGCTTGACTGTTTAGATAGATGTGCGGTAGTTGTTGCCTTAGACTAGGGTAGCAATCCTAATTGCTATAACTGTTGCCTAGCTAAGAATAGACTTCTACCTCGACCTAGTCCGGGGTTGGCAATTGTTCTAGATTTTGCCACGATAGTGTTGGACTAGAGTCGCATTGGGCGAGTAGTCCCGGATGCGGGACATGTTTTTGGTTGGTGATCCGGTAGGATCGGTATTTATCTATCTTAGGTCTTGCATAGCAAATCAACTCCTACTGGTCCACTATGATTTTGTTGAACTTCAACCTATGAACTCACCGCGTAAGTGACCTTTTAGCATGATTTCTCGGTATTTAAAAGATATTTGGAATATGGTTTGTGGAAGCTTGGCAAGAAGGCGGGGTTCAAGGATCATTTCTGACTCTGATAAACTATGGGGACGTATTTTATTAAACTATGTTTTGGGCCTAATATTTATACTTTTGGATTAAATGTTTTGAATATTTAAATTTGGGATTGGTTTTGAATGTTAAATGACTATCTTTTTGCTATACTTGTGTGCGATACCAATCCAATAGTAACGCCCCGACAACTTGATTAAGTCTTTCATTTGTCTGTACGAGATTTGGGGTGTTACAGATTGGTATCAGAGCTCAAGGTTATAGAGAATTAGGTATTTTATAAACTCTAAACTATAACCACTTTTTGAGAAAATTGATCCTCGACCGACGCACGCCCGCTTGCCAAGCCGAAGCTTCCTATTTGATTATGGTATGAATTGCGATTTGAATTATGAGATGATCTGTTAAGGGATATTGTGAACTGATTATGGAAACGTTATGATTTGGAGATATGATTATTGATTTTGGGAAATGAGATATGATTATTAATTTTGGAAAATGAGATATGATTATCGAGATATTACGGAATTTGATTTGAGGAAACGATATATTATGATTTTGGAATTTTAAACTCGATTGATTTGATATGGGATTTTGTGATGGAACGAAACTTATGATTTTGAACTCGATTGATTTGATATGGGATTATGTGATGAAACGGAACTTATGTGTTTTATTTAAAGGCATATTTTGAGTAATGCGGTACCTACACTTTTAAAAGCTTTCATTATGTGATATATGTTGGGGTTAAGTTGATGCGCTTATTAAAACTAGTTGTTTCGAACACTTATACCTACCCTATGCCATTGTCATAGACTATGCCTTCACTAGCTTTTGATGTGTCTGAGGAGGCCCTTACTGTTGCTAGTTCGCCAGCATTGACTCTCACGACGGTTGCGCAGGGTGATCCTTATGAGATTGCCCGTCACACTAGTTCATCATCATCGATCGCCCTAGCTCATCTAGGCGCTGACTTTACATCGTCTTAGCACGAGCCCGGACTCCTAGGCTTGCTTATAGCCCTGCCCGCATGTCCGTGAGACCACCATCATCACCTATCCGTTTAGCAGCATCACCATGTCTTAGGAGGCCTAGATCTCTTAGTGTACCACCTCAAGATTTACCTACACAGAGACTCCGACTCATGGACTCTCCCTCAATGGATGAGGACGAGGAGGAGCATGAGGTCGAGGAGGAGCATGAGATTGAGGAGCAAGATGTAGATGAAGATGAGGATCCTCGGAGAAGGATGATGAGGATATCCTGAAGGGGTACTCCTCCATTGCAGAGTCTTGCACATTCTCTAGGACTAGGTTCTCCTTTGCCTGAGCCTGAGTCCCCTGGACAGCCTTTAGACATCGACTCCCCACCTTACTCACCATATATAGGTAGCCCGTTAGGATCTGAGATTCCATCGGAGATTGCTTCAGAGCCCGAGGAGTATGGCGGTACGGGTCTGATCTGGAGGAGGATTATATCCCAGAATATTAATCTCAGTAGGTTGTCAGATCGATTAGATGGAGTAACGAGGACTGGTGTAGAGGATTTGAGGATAGATTTGACTAAGATAGGGAAGAAGTCGATGGCCTTGAGAGAAGGCCTGTCGGGACTCTTTGAGTAGGTTGGAGAGCGGCATACAGAGTGCTTGACAGCCTTGGAGGCAGACTGCGCTTGCAAGGTCGATGGTTTGGAAAAGGAGGTCGTGAATCTTAGGAAGGATTGCGACTCTCAGCATTTGGGGATTTTGTCACTATGGAGAGTGATGGATGATGTTTGGAGATCATTTAGGAGTGCTCGTAATCATGGCTAGATAGTATTAGATTCATGGTTTTGTACCATCTTGAAACTAAGTAGTACTTGGTTCGAGATGTAGGATTATCCTAGTTGTCTTACTAGTATCGTTGTTAGGATCGTTTTTGGATTTCTCCGTATCCTTCCATGTATTTCCACTTTTGAAACCTATGAGTTATGGTTATTGGAACGTGCATCCTTAGTTATGATTCGGTATTTGATTGTCTCGCTTTGATATAGCGTTATCCCTGTTGGCCTTGATTATATATTCCGGCGTTATTCGGTGATCCTTGGAACCCAAATCTATCTTTAGAGCGTGAATTGTGAACTTATGAAACTGTTCTTCTTGCCTCCAGAATGGTGGCAAAAAGACGAAACCCGCTTAGGAAAACCGCGAGCTCCTGCGCTTCTTGCCCTCGGTCGTCGAGGTCGTCCGCCCCGACCACACCACCTGTTGAGAACCCGAACCCTGATAACCCAGCTATAGAGAACTCGAATGTGAACGACCGTGCTGAGAACGGTCCTGTTCCACAAAACCCTCCACCTGTAAACCCAACCCATGTTCACCAGTTAGTACGCGTGTATTTGAACGCTATGAGACTAATCTCTAACACCTCTAGTGGAATCCCAATGCTGAATCGAACTCGAGGTTGTACCTACAAAGATTTCCGATTCTGTGTTCCCATTGAGTTTAGAGGAACTGAGGGAGTAGTTTACCTAACTAGGTGGTTGGAGAAAACTGAATCTGTGTTTGCCATTAGTAATTGTGAGGAGGATTGTAAGGTTAAGTATGCAACATATACCTTGAAGGACGAAGCGTTAAACTGGTGGAACAATTATCACAGATCAGTAGGAATTGATGTAGCTTGTAGTATTACTTGGACTCAGTTTAAGACCCTCCTGATTAAGACTTACTGTCCTAGGAATGAAGTTAAGAAGTTAGAGAGTGAGTTCTTAAACCATAAGGTTAAGGGTACTGACATGGCGACTTATACTCGTCGTTCCCAAGAGTTATCATTGCTTTGCCCTGAAACGGTTCGCACTGAAGAACTTAAGATTAAGAGGTATACTGATGGATTGCCTTTGGCTACTCGAAATGATGTCATCGCTGCAAATCCAGTTAATTTGCATGAGGAAATTGCTGTAGCTCAGCGTTTGATGGACTCTTATGTGTTAGAAATAGGAGACAAGAGTAAGAATGATAGGAGTGATAAGAGGAAGAGGAATGAAGTTGTTAAAGGTAATGGCAACAAACGGCAGGAGACAGCCAGAGTGTTCGCCATAGGAAATGGAGGTAGGAAGGATTATGAAGCTAGTAAGCCTGTGTGTGGTCATTGTAACCGACACCACCATGGACTGTGCTCGAATGTATGTAGGAAGTGCTCTAAGGTAGGACATTTGGCCAAAGACTGTAGGTCCCGACCACTTGCTGCAGCCCAAACTGCACAAGGAGAGGACCTGAAGGCCACCGCCACGTGTTTACGCTATCAGGAAGTCGGTGAGGAACCTAATGTAGTTAGTGCACGTTCCTTCTCAATAATCGCTATGCTTCCATACTTGTTTGATCGGTGCAGATATGATTTTCGTATCCACCAATTTTATGCCATTACTAGGAATCTCCCAAACACCTTTAGGGTTTAGTTACGATGTGGAATTAGCGAATGGGAATAGAGAGAAGATAGATACGTAGTTCGAGGTTGTACCTTAAGTTTCCTAGACCGCCCGTTTAGTATAGATCTAATGCCAGTTACCTTGGGAAGTTTTGACGTCATTATCGGAATGGATTGGTTGTCAAAGAACAGTACACACATCATCTGTGATGAGAAGATTGTGCATTTACCGTATGGCGGAAAAGTTCTGAGTATACAAGGAGATCGGAGCGACTGTGAAAGTCCTTCCCGATTGAGCATCATCTCTTGTATTAAGGCTCAGAAATACATCGATAGAGGAGGTTGTCTTTTCTTGGCTCGAATTTCTGAAAAGAAAAGGGAGGAGAAGAGTGAAAGACACCTTAATGATGTACCCATCGTTTGAGAATTTCCGGATGTGTTTCCCGACGATCTGCCAGGGATTCCACCTATCCGACAAGTGGAATTCCAAATAGAGTTGATACCCGATGTGGCACCCGTAGCCCGGGCACCTTATCGACTTGCTCCAAGAGAATTGGAGGAACTCTCTAAACAGTTGGCAGAATTGTCAGAGAAGGGATTCATTCGACCAAGTTCGTCACCGTGGGAAGCAACAGTGTTGTTGTGAAGAAGAAGGATGGATCGTTTCGGATGTGTATTGATTATAGGGAATTGAATAAGTTAACTGTGAAGAACCGATATCCGTTACCTAGAATAGATGATCTATTCGACCAACTCCAAGGAGCTAGTGTCTTTTCTAAGATCGATTTACGATCTGGTTATCACCAGCTTAGAGTTCGAGAGGAGGATATCCCTAAGACTGCGTTTAGGACTCGTTATGGACACTATGAATTCCAAGTGATGTCGTTTGGTTTGACCAACGAGCCAGTGGTTTTCATGGATCTCATGAACCGAGTGTGTAAGCCATACCTGGATAAGTTTGTGATAGTATTCATAGACGATATCTTAATATGCTCTAAGAGTAGTGAGGAACATGAAGAGCATTTGAGGCTCATTTTAGGATTGTTGAGAGAGGAGAAGCTGTATGCCAAATTCTCTAAGTGTGAATTTTGGATTCCGTCCGTGCAATTCGTAGGTCATGTGATAGATAGTCGAGGTGTTCATGATGACCCAACTAAGATTAAGGCCATTAAGGAATGGGCAGCTCCTAAGAACCAATCAGAAATTCGACAGTTTCTAGGGTTAGCAGGCTACTATAGGAGATTCATTGAGGGATTTTCTAAGATAGCTAAGTCACTAACCAAACTAACGCAGAAGGATGTTAAGTATGAATGGGGAGAAAAGGAAGAAGAAGCGTTCCAACTTCTGAAGGAGAAGTTGTGTAGTGCGTCCATCCTAGCTTTTCCTGAAGGAAGCGAAGACTTTGTCGTGTATCGCGACGCCGCATAAAGGCTTAGGTGTTGTTTTGATGCAACGTGAGAAGGTGATTGCTTATGCATCCCGACAACTTAAGAAGCATAAGAAAAACTACACCACCCATGACCTTGAGTTAGGTGCTATAGTGTTTGCTCTTAGGATCTGGAGACATTATCTGTATGGAACCAAGTGCGTAGTATTTACCGAACATAAGAGTTTGAAGCATATCTTAGATCAGAAGGAACTGAACATGAGACAACGTCATTGGTTGAAATTGCTTAGTGATTACGACTGTGAGATTCGTTATTATCCTGGTGAGGCTAATGTTGTGGCTGATGCACTTAGTTGAAAGGAGGACATTCCACCCCTACTTGTTAGATCATTAGGAATGACCATTTTTTCGCCCTTACCATCTCAAATTTTAGCCGCCCAAGCAGAGGCATTGACGGAAGAGAACCGTCCTTATGAGAATCTTCATGGAATGGTAGAAAGTGAAAACGGCTTCTTGAAGCATTCCGACGGAACATTATGCTTCAAAGACAGAATTTGGATCCCATTTTATGGTGGAATCCGTGAGTTGATTATGCATGAGTCGCATAAATCAAAATACTCTATTCATCCCGGAGCCGATAAGATGTATTAGGATCTTAAGAAACTATATTGGTGGCCTAATATGAAAGCTGATATAGCTCAGTATGTCAGTTGGTGCCTGACTTGTTCTAAAGTAAAGGACGAACATCAGAAACCATCAGGACTCTTAGTTCAACCCGAACTCCCGGAATGGAAATGGGAGCGAATAACCATGGACTTTATCACTAAATTACCGAGAACAGTTAGCGGCAATGACGCTATCTGGGTAATAGTTGATCCTTTAACTAAGTCTGCTCACTTTTTAGCCATTAGTGAAACCAATAGTCTTGATAAGCTTTCTCGATTGTATCTTAAGGAGGTAGTATCGCGTCATGGAGTACCCGTATCTATCATTTTCGACAGGGATAGTCGTTTTACATCCCTCTTTTAGAGATCATTACAGACAGCATTAGGAACAAATTTGGATATGAGCACTGCTTACCATCCTCAGACCGATGGTCAGAGCGAGAGAACCATTCTGACTTTAGAAGACATGCTTAGAGCCTGCGTTATTGATTTCGGCAAAGGCATGGAGAGATATCTCCCTTTGGCCGAATTCTCTTACAATAATAGTTATCACTCTAGCATTAAGGCCGCCCCATTTGAGGCACTGTATGGCCGAAAATGTCGTTCTCCTGTTTGTTGGGCTGAATTTGGCGAGAGTCAACTTACAGGTCCCGAACTTGTCTTAGAAACCACTGAGAAGATAGTTCAGATTCGTAATCGGTTGCAAACCGCTCATGATAGACAAAAGAGTTATGCCGATAAGAGACGTAAACCATTAGAATTTCAGGTTGGAGATCATGTTATGTTGAAAGTTTCTCCATGGAAAGGAGTGATTCGTTTTGGAAAGCGTGGAAAACTCAATCCCTGATATATTGTTCCTTTTCCAATCCTGGAAAGAATCGGACCGGTAGCATACCGCCTGGAGCTACCATCGGAACTGAGTAGTGTACACAATGTCTTTCATGTTAGTAATCTTAAGAAGTGTCTTTCGGAGGAAAACATAGTAGTGCCCTTAAGAGATATTCGTATTGATGAGAAATTGAATTTTATTCAGGAACCGATTGAGATTATGGATCGTGAGATTAAAAGGCTGAAGAATATCCGTATTTCGATTATTAAGGTTCGTTGGAACTCCCGGCAGGGACCGGAGTTCACTTGGGAACGTGAGGACGTTTTCCGTAGGAAGTATCCTAAACTTTTCATGACAACAAGCAACTCGGAGTGAAACCCGGGACGGGTTTCTTCTGAGGCTGGGAGGCTGTGACAACTGGCAATTTAGGGAGTCTATTTTAGTTAACCGCATTACGTTAAACTAAACCGAGTTTTGCCTTTATCACTATTTTTATAAATGATGACTTGATTTTATATCGTCTATTGGTTTTTACGGTTTATTTCATAATTAAATGAGTTATCGTATGAGTTTTAACTCTATTTAGTAGGCACTATTCGATTCGGCACTAGAAAAGCCTAAAACGAGAATTATTGTAACTTTTAGACCGTAACTCGAAAATTTACAAATTAATTGTCAAAACTCGTGGAAAAACGTAAATAACGATGTTGGAAAGTTGAATGAACATTGTGGGACACTCGGGGGACAATATGTGAGCTCGGGAAGGGGTAAACGGGATAGTTACGAAAAATTACAACTCCGACCCCCCAACTATACCCATGGCCGGCGCCCCCCTCCTCCAAAAATAATTATTTTTGAGTCCTTTTGTCCAAGTATATAAGGCCCTCCCATCCCCTCACTTGCTAGTTTCTTTCTCTCACTAAAAACACACACACAACACACTTTCTCTCTACTCTCTCTCTCGTCCAAAATAAAACCCTAGCCACCACCACCATCCTTGGCCACCGCCACCTTCCGGCCACATTTCGGCCATTTTCTGGCGAGTGGTGCTACACCTCCACCACCATATCGAAGATCTTTTCATCCTCTTTCCATCCATATATAATACTCATACTAAAACCTTCATTAACACCTTCAAATCTTAAGATTAAGATTCGGATTTTTAGGGTTTTAAGTGGGTTTTGCAATTGGCGCTTGAATAAGGTAAATGGAACAAGATTAGAGCTTGTTTGAGCTTATAGAAGCCTTGTATGGACTATTAGGGTTTCGACCTAATGACCAAATTTGGGGCTTTTGGGTGGAACATGAAATTAAGTCTAATTAGTGTCTAAATAAACAAGTAATTAGTGTTTGGTTAGTGTGTGGTGTATCAATTTGATGGGTTTATGCATTTTAGGTCTAGTTTCATCTTTTTGGTTAGAATAGATGATGGGTTTTGTGTTTGGTTATTGATTGAAGCTTGAATGATTGGATTTGGATGTTGTGGAATGGATTTGGGTGATGATTGATTGGTTTGGAAGGGTGTCCGAGCCACATAGGGCACGTACGTGGCCCTTACGTGACCCACTTGGGCCACGGGTCTGGATCGGCTCGATTTGGTAGCTTGTTGGTTGATGTAGTTGAGGTTTGGGTGAGACGCGTGGAGCTGAAAAGCTTCTAGGGCTTGTTTGGTCCACGTGGTCTTAACCGCGACCGTGTCATGACCATTAGGGTCATAACATTTGGTTTCGAGTATATTTGGTTGATTAATTGGTTGGCGAGATTGTTTTGAGTTGGTTTGGGATTGAATTGCGATATTGTGACTTTTAAATTTGGACTTGATATATATATTGTTGACTTTGAGCTACGTCGGTGTTACTTTGACTTTTTAGTCAATAGTTGACTCCGACAAAGCCGTAACATGGACTTTAGTATAATTTGGACTATTGATTGATTAAAAGCCGAGAAGTCATGACTCGTGCTTGTGGACTCGAAATGAATAACGATATGAGATTAATATTGGAATTTGACGAAATATATATATAAACATGAAAATGCTAATAGATTATGAAATATAAATAATAAATGGGCTTTTGTACCAAAAATATCGATAACAAGTCTTATCTTGTTATTTACTGTTTTTAAATGGAGACTAACGACTAAATTGGAAATGTTTTATAATAAATAAGTAATTAATGTTTCGAGTACACGTTTATCAATAAATGTCAATTGTGGATATTTAATACTAGTTTAAGTATTTATTTACTTACGTTGTGTTCATGGGTTACGGATAACCTAACGTTAATAGTGTTGATCCACGTGGGTAGTGGACTTATTAGGTTGACGAATCTAATAAGAGCCCGCTAAGTACGTTGGGTAACCTTATTAATGGGTGAATTATCCTTATCGCTCTTTAGGATACGATTGATTTATGGGATAATAAGTTTACACGATAAGTAAATAAATGAGTTTATCGAGTTGACTAATTCGATAAGGTCTACTATTTATTCCGAAACTTATTGGACTATGGAGTTTATCGTTTAGAGGTCTTATTGTGTTGCATTGAGTTATATATTGGTGGATTGAGTGCATTCATAGCATCATATTGAGTCGATCGGTATTTATCTATCTTAGGATCGGTATTTATCTATCTTAGGTCTTGCATAGCAAATCAACTCCTACTGGTCCACTATGATTTTGTTGAACTTCAACCTATGAACTCACCAAAGATAAGTGACCTTTTAGCATGATTTCTCAGGTATTTAAAAGATGTTTGGAATATGTGGTTTGTGGAAGCTTGGCAAGAAGGCGGGGTTCAAGGATCATTTATGACTCTGATAAACTTTGGGGACCTATTTTATTAAACTATGTTTTGGGCCTAATATTTCTACTTTTGGATTAAATGTTTTGAATATTTAAATTTGGGATTGGTTTTGAATGTTAAATGACCATCTTTTTGCTATACTTGTGTGCGATACCAATCCGATAGTAACGCCCCGAAAACTTGATTAAGTCTTCCGCTGTACCGAGATTTGGGGGTGTTACTTTAATGTTTTGATCAAACTTTAAATCATCTAGAAATAGTAACACATTACGCATAGGTGTTTTCTTTGATGCCTAACACTATATAATTACAGAATTCCATCAAATATATGAGAAATTATATTCATATTCAGAGAAGACTAATAAGAATACACTTGCTTGTTAAAATAGTGGTTCTTTTCAGGTTGGATATCTATTTGAACTATCAGAATAGTGGTTATTTTCAGAGAAATACAAATAACATTGTATTTTATAAAGTAATACTTGTCCATGTAATAATGTTCTGGCTTTCATATAATTTTTCAGTGATTACTCACTAAAAGAAGTAGCTTCAAGTGTGTATACACAAGTTTTTGCACCATAACACACATAAGCTATCAGAAATGCAGTTTCTGATGTGTGCTCTTCCAACACGCGATCAACTGATGTTGAACCTCAGTGAAACTGGTAAGCACATCAAACCATAATCCTTGTAGAACTATGGAATAATGAAAATTGGCATAATAATCTTTTGATTATGTTTTGACTTATGAAAATGGATTTGTCACAGATGAGTCAGTGGAGATTGAAATGAGAAGGTACATAAAGGCGTCACTTCCAGTTATAAAGTACATAGATAATTTCTACACTGCAAGAGGTATCACACTAGATTGGTGATATTATTATTGTCGGATCATGTACGAACCACACCAAAGATGTCTGAATTTATTCATATTTATTCATGGAAGATTATATTATCGTCTTCATGTGTGTTTGTCATTCTTTTTTGTATATTGGCCATTCTTTAGTGCATCGTTGAGCATATTAGGGCGTCAGTTAGTATAGTTAGTGCATCGTTAGAAAAAATAAGGCATCAACATATATGTTTAGTGCATCCATTTACATCATTTCACATTTTAAGGCATCAACGTGTATAGTTGTCACATATATGTTTAGTTCATCCATTTACATCGTTGCACATTTTAAGGCATCGGAATTTTAAGGCATCATCATTTTAAGGCATCAATATTTTACATTGTTGCACATTTATATGTTTAGTGCATCCATTTCAGCACAAGGTTCAATATTTTACTAGCTGGTTTAAGTACGTAATATGAATTATTTTATTATTTTACTGCTGCAGATGGATGGGGAGTCTCTTGATAGGTTTTTGAGCTCCTATTAGATGAATACATACATGACCATATTTTTCCTGAATTAAGATTTTCATCGGCAGTATGCCAGTATATGTTAGCTCTTTTTCACTCAACAATGTTATCACATGATTTATATGGGACTGGTAAATGGGCTTTTCTTATGTTTGGAAACATTTTCTTCATTCAAGTCGGATTTACCTAAACTTGCAAACCAAGGTGGTTGGGGTAAAGAAGGCTCCTGTAAAAAGAATTTCTGATGAAACTACTTCCTCGTCTCATGCAATGAAAGGGAAAAGAGATGTGCTAACTAAACAATCTGGTATATTGACTCATTTTGATCATAATGAACGTCATGCTAGATAATGAATTTATCAGACGGTATATAACTGTTTACCATGATTCTGCAGAGGTAATGGACTTCAGAAACTGGTGTGAAAGTGAGTGTGTCAGGCTTATTGGATCTAAAGGTATTGCAATCTGAAGTGATCTATTTTAATATATGTTGTTGCTCGTATCTGTTGTTACTCGTATCACTATGGAGTTAGATATTTGAATAAAACTATAAATCAATAAAACTATAAAGAATGGCACTATAGTGAGGTACTTTAGTTCATCCATTTGAGGTACACTAGTGCATCCGTCTGAGGCACTTTAGTGCATCCGTTTGAGGCAATTTAGTGCATCCGTAAAAAACTTAATGTTGTACTAGATCAATACAAAACTTAATGTTGTATTAGATCAATACATGTTTCATGGGGCAACTTGAATTTACAGATACCAATATATGCTCGAGCTTAGGATATCCTACATCATGGATCATATCAATACCCGCTTGTGCCTGAAGATTGCAATTCGAATTGTACCTACAATTAGAGTACTTGTAACATTTACAAAGTTTGAGGAGCTACAAACTCCATTAGAAAGAATTTTCAACACCACTCTCGAGCCATACTCATTGAGATTCTAAATCGAAAGAACTAGAGGGATCAACATAATGGATCTCATGGATGAAAGAGAACCGTGGTGACCAATCAAGAGACACCGATGGTTGTAGCTTCAGGGATGAGGTAGACCTCTTCAACATGGTGATTGTTTGTTTTAGTGGTTTTGGTAGTTTGTCTTAGGAACATCTTCAACATGGTGTATCAATGCTTTAAAATTTAAATAATTTATTCTTGCTCTTTATTTATATTCTTTGAATGGAAATTGTTGTTTAATTTATTTTTAGAATTACCACTTTGAGTACTTGCAACGTGATGTCTGGATGTGTTCTCGTTAATTTGAGTTGTGTATGAAACTATTAGTACCAAAAAATAGAATCTGTTGGTGACTCGTAAAGAGAAGTCGTTCACATTTGATAAAATCAAGGGTAAGTTAGGAATTCTTTTCGCCTTAACAATCTGTATTGTTATTGTTGTAGCCGACATAAAACTGCACATTTAAAATTGAATATATTTATACATTATTGTTATGTAGACATGAAAAGGAAACTAAAAGATACAACTCATAGTCGACATCTTAAGTCTAAATTGTCCTACAAACTATATATGACACTATTTGATCAAATCAATCAACATATGCAGCACCTAATGCACCTTTTTTCTATTACCAAAAGCGATCCTTGTTAATGCTCAAGTACCCAGCCATCACCTGTCCACCAGTTTTTATCATTCCATCAATGAGAAAACACCAAAGTGACCCAAGGCTCCAATGAAGAAATCAGCTTCAGTAGCCATCAAAAAGTTAACGAGTGGATAGTTTGTACTTGTTTCTCTACCAAGGATTGCTTCATATACTACCATTGTTATGCCTCCCACTTGACGTCTCACATTTGAGTAGTGGAACTTCCAAAGATATAACTTTGCAGGATCGAGAATGACTATGTACCATGCTTCATTTCTAGAAACAACATTCTTCATAAACGCAGTTGCATCTTGTTTCAGGAAATGTAAATAGAACGGTCACAAAATGTACCTCAAGAATGTCAACAAGTTTACATCGAGTCATGATGCATTGCAATTAGTCAACACATGCAATCCACAAAATTTTGAACAAAAAAGCACAAAATTCAGTCAAGCATTTCGTCAAACAGTTGGTATACTAATGCAATCCACAATATTTTTAACAAAAAAAATACACACAACTTTGTGAGTTATTTTGTCGAACACTTGGTCAACGCATACAATCCGAAACAATTTTAACACAGTGATGCACCACATTCAAACTCATATCAGATACAAGTATTCTTTAGACTTATCACATTGAAATCCACTATACAAAAACATAATTAACTTCGTACAACGATGATACCTTAGTATTGAAAAGAAGCTCAAAAATTGGTTAAGTAACCTCCGTTGATGTTCACGAGTGTAGATGTAGTTATTCCTCATTTCGATTGAAACCTAATTGAAATAGCTAATTATCCAAACACCTATAATTGAATGGTGGGGAATGGTGATGAATGATGGGGAATGGTGGCGAACGATGGGGAATGATGGTGAGCGACGAGGAACGGTTGTGAAAGTCGGTGGATGTGAAGCTGAGACGAGAGAATGAAGAAAGAGATGAGAAAAAAAAATGAGAAAAATATAGGCATTATATATGATAAGGAAAGAACGGGGTGTATTTTAAAAAAATACCCCTGAAAAAATAGAAAAGTGACAAAGTGGCCCCTATAGTTAGCTCGAAAAAAGGGAGGGGAAGAGGGGTTGATCTAACAATTGAGATCACTTCTCTTACTTTTCTCTTGAGATCAACTTTTTAAATGATCCAATCTCTCTCTCTCTCTCTATATATATATATATATATATATATATATATATATATATATATATATATATATATATATATATATATATATATATTAAGGCCCAATGGGCGGGCATGACTTATAATTATTTGTTTGATGTTTTTTGGTAGTGTAAATACGTTTTTAAAATTTGTCAAATAATATTATAAGACGATTGGTGAGGCATTTCTTTTAATCATTTGTTTGTTGTTTTTAAATAACTTGTATACATTTTTAAAAATTGTCAAAAAATATTATAAGACATTGTTTTTTTTTTAATTTTTTTTATTTAAAATAAATGATTATAAATAATTGTATGGTTTTAGTGGACGGTTGTGTAATGCCCTTTAGCCGAGTATATTGTCCATTATTCCAGCTTCAAAATCAATCAAATTCCACATGGGCCGTGTCATCCACCCGAGGCATATTTATAAACAATCTTTTAGACGTTTTTGTCCGCATATGGAATACATAAACTCTTTGAATACCTTCACAGTTTGCTCTGCAGTCATGAGAAAATTGATAAATAATCAAATAGCATAAAATGTACTTAAGTAAAAGATGATCATATATTCAGGTTCAAAGTCATAGTACTTGTTTTTTCAGTGTACGTAGTTGTTATTGGCAAGCCCATGGCTGGACTTCTTGAATTTGAGAAGCCTGTTGTATACGCATAACATGCATACAGAATAAGTACTTGTGTTAAATTTGATCGATACAAAAAAAGGACGAACATTTAGAATCTTAAAGTGTAGTTCAAAGCATAAAACATCTTGGATCATTTTACCTTCAAATAGTAATATATGACATTATACTCGGCCAACGGCAGGTTACATGCATGAGTATATGTTTTAATCTATAATCTTGTGCCCCATTGTCTAAATTGAAGTGAAATTACATATTTCATTTTCACTGGGTATTATATATTGCTTAAAGGGTGCTATTAATCGACCAAAAATTAACCATATGTTCGTTGATTTTCTTAGTTTACAACAAATGGGGTGTCACGAGTTTATATATGTAGTTAATTACCTTAGCTCGGGTGAGCTCAGCAGCGATCACAACTCTAAAGCATAATAATCCCAGTATCAGCACCACTGCAACAATGACAATCGATTTTCTAATTACCATATCCAGCAAATACATTCCCTACATATTAACATTTATCACATTAACTCCAAAAACTATTATCTCACTCAATAATATACGAAAATACAAATATACAAATGTTTAATTAGTTGGCACACAATTCTTTAACAGAATGAAATAAAGCCTGTTTGTGGAAGTATTGAAGTTGTCATATAGAAATTGAATGATAAACCATTCACTAATTCATGGCAAGTCCAAATGAAAAAACTAATGCTTAAAAAAAACATACATTTCAGTCTCCGGATTCTTATTGTTGAACTTGAAAAATCTAGCATACATGTTCCCATAGATACCCAGTCTCTGACCTATGACCATATCACTCAAGATAGATAGAAAAAAAAGAGAAAATACTACCCTTTAACCACTAATCGATTTATATGGTTTCCGTCTCACCATTACTGCATTTAACCATGACAGTGTTGGAGATTTCAAGCATTGAAACATCTGGTAATTGGTTACCTTTACTTGCAGATTCAATTCCTTCCATATTTACAATTCACTGATTGTTTTTTCCATCAATTCCAGTTCCAAAAAGCTTTCATTGAATGCTCATTGAGTTTGGTCAATTCCAGTTCCAAAATTAAAGGAACTGACTATGCAACCGAGCTTCATGATTATGCTCATTTTTGTTTTCATCATACATTGTTTTCTAGAAGGTCCACTTTCTTGCTTCAAGAAATCTCTCCAAAGTTTGAACTACACGCCCCTGATGAACATTATGATCATACAATAAACAATGTTTAGTCAGTTGTTTACTCATATAAATGAAATCATAAAACATCATAAGCCATATCAAGTAACATCAGTTGCTTATCTAAAACAAATTATTTCAGTCGCTAATAATGAGATAAGCAGTACGGGTAATTAAGCCCAAATACCATCCATACTATTTATTTGTAGTATCTAACATAGTAAAAAGATAAGAAGTTTTAGGGTCACTAAAATTCCGCATTTAATACCAGATAACAACATAGTTGGGTCAAATTGACACTACTAAATGGGGTTGGGTCAAATTAAGTTTTACAGCGTGAGTTGAACTCACAAATAGACATTTTTGTCAGTTTATATAAATTTTACACATGAATCATATTCTTAATAATTTTAGGATGCTACTTTGGTGTTCTAAAAGTTTTGCATCTATATTAGTCGAACATTTAACTTAGTCATTTAATCCCTAGACATATAGTCTGTTGCAAAACTATGACATTATCCTTTTAATTAATGATTTCATGTAGCTTGTATATATAAGCTAATAACACATGTAGTTAAAAAAGAAAGAAATAAACCTTAAAGCGAAGAACGAAGAGCTTCTCTAGCTTAACAGGAGTGATACAGCTTTTGTAAGTAATGTAGATTTCTGATCCAAATTCTATGGTGGATGATGATGAGTCTTTAACCAATCTCAAAGACCACCTAACCTTACCAGCTGATGCTCCAAGCCTTGCCCATGCAAAGACACATAATAAGAATGGCAACGTTAGTCATGTAAAATAGGATAAATATCAATAACTACTACTGGCATGGAAAACAACATACATCTCTTGGGTAGCCACCTGAGAATTGGACTGCCTCCATCGAGAAACAGCCTCAGTGCCATACTTGTAGCCCCGGTCCACACAAGCAGAACATAAAAACCATGAATAAGAACAGGCATCACCAGAAACCATTGAATCTCTCCATTGTGATCCAACCTTTAACCTCTAATGCCAATACAATGCTAGTGTTAGGTCACTAGATTTACAACACAAGCTTAAGGCGATTGAACAAGTAAACCAAACACACACACGTAAGAATGATATGGTTATGCGTAGAGTATGTGTGAAAGAGTAAATTGAACAACCAACCTTCAAATGAAGGTTTACAAGGGGTATTTATAGGAGGGAAGCTAGGGCAACACTCCTAGTTCCCATCCTTATCCTTATTGGACATGGGCCTAAGCTTATGGGCCTTCTACATAAGCTAGACCTTAAACAAACATAAAAGCCATAATAAGCTACCTATTACATATGATAAACTAACACTTGAATAAAGGTTTATGAGTGATTCCAACAATCTCCCCCTCAAGTGTTGGTGATGAAAAACGGTGAAGGCGTTGATGTAATAGTAGCTTTGACGTCTTCTGACATTCTTCGTTCATGTGAGAAGAATTGTCTTGATTCGAACAATCTCCCCAGCGTAGAGATAGTTTTCGTTGAACAGTTATGCTTTGACGTCATCTTTAACTTTGTTCTTTGATCATTTTTCTTTGTGATGAAAGTGATAGTATGTTGTTATCTATATCAAGTCTACCTCATGTCTGCTTCGCTGCTTCAGTGTCTCCACGTCATTCTTCAACATGCTCACAAGCTCTTTAGACGTTGGAAATCAATACTGATGAAGTTCTTTAGGTCTTTAACTTTGTAGATTCTTTGATTTGACGAAGAATCATTCTGACTGTTGTGTTGCTTTTGAGTAGAACTTTCATTAGTGATGGTGTTGGCGTGAGCATGAGAAGAATCTGCACGATCATTCCGCTCCAGAGCTTCCATAAGAAGAAAACATATAAACGGTTAGTAATAAGCGGATTCCGGCACTTACAAGTTTGAACTTCGAGAGTGTTAACAAAATAGTGTGAAAACACATCTCTAATTCTCACAAAGGCCGTTCTCGAATCGGAGTCCCACAAGTGAGATAACACGATGTACCGAAGTACACCTACGATTCGGATGAGTCGCTGAGGTACACCGAAGCATCACCTCACGACTGTAGACCGTTTGAGACCACTAAGCGCAATCCGCGGGGAGTTGCCGAAGCGACCTGCTGTCGGGGCTGTTTGATGTTGACCCTGGCAGGAGTTTCCATTCAATCACCGAGGATCACAAATGTGAACCTCTCATAAATGTTCTCGACAGGTTGCTAAGATCTGTGAAGGACTCGATAACGTACCACTGATGTTCTTATTGTTGAACACCAAGTGATGAAATTTCAAGTGTACCTAAGAGATCTTTTGATGAATCTCATGGCTCTAGACTCAATAGTGCGTTTTGGTTTTCCTGAGCGGAGACTAGGGAGAGGGTCTCCTTCTTCAATACCAGCAATCTCTAAGAGAAAGCCGATAGTTTACGTAGGGTTCCCTGTGAGAATGAAGCAAGCTTCTGTTGAGAGAAACTTGAGTGGCTAAGAAGGTTTAGTGCATGCGTCATTGGGTCCATGACGACTTTTAATCTTCAATACCGGTGTCATCTAGTGACAACCAGTAGTATATGAATTGAACCCGGTGTCTGCCCTAAGTTGAATAATCTGGAGGGCTATTTCTTTTCACCCTTTTCTTTGCATTTCTTTTTAATTCTTCAACTCCTTCTTTCTCCGATTCTCAATTCTCCTTTTTATAATCATACCTAAGGACTTCTAAATTCTAACTATTGGTAGTGTCCTTGGGTAGATCCCTCCGGCTTTGGCGGAACATAGGATGGTTATTCCTAACCTTAGTCACCTTATAACTCCATGACTAACCTATGTTGCCATAAAACCATTTTGAAGAAAATCTCTCAAAGGGTTTGTAAATGAAAACATGTTTGAACCACTGTGAGGGTTTTATCTTTTAGCAGAAATACTCCCCCTCCACATGTGCTTTAGAGTTTTGACGGAAATTTGCACAGTGAGGGAAGAGCGCGCACTTTTGAATTGATCGACTCAAGATAGACGTTCCCCCGCGAGACACGGTTACGTGGCATAGTTAAAGAGTTGCATTATCAGCTTTTAGGTGACAACTAACTCTAATAACTATCTTGAAGGTGTGGACAACCCCGAAAGGTTGTCAAACCCGTCAAGGTTCATGTCTACCAAGAGTTTCTCGAATGGTACATTCTACTCGGACAAGTCCTTTGTGAGACACGTTTACATTACTAGCGAACTAGCTTGAAATTATTACTCGTCCCGGACAAGTCTTTTCGAGTTACTAACAGTTAAGATCTCGTCAATTCGTGGGTTGAAGTCTTTTTGCACGAGAATTCATGAGCAAGATACAACATATTTCTTATCACGTATTTTTCTCCCCCTCAAAAATGGCATATAAAATGTTATTTTTGAAAAGTTGAGAATAAATATGACCATTTCGAGTTATGCGGGAAGAATGATCACTGTGAACAATTTTTGAACAAAGTTTTAAGTCAAGTACTCCCCCTCAACGAGTGATATAAACGGTTGAGGTTTTGAAAATCATAAGGGAAAGTACTTGTTCTTTTGAGCAAAACCTTGAAAAATGAAAGGTTTGATAGGTTTTACTCAAAAGTAAGAAGCTTTCGCTCCTTATCTAAGGATTGTGGCAATCAAGCGTACCACGGGTCCTTTATTTACAAGTACGGGTTGTACACTGTAATATGTGCACAAGCCATCGAAATAATAAATCATACATCCAAATTTATAATGAAAGAAGCAGTTCAAGGGGTACCAGGTAGTCCAGAGATGTCGCCAAGAGTATGAATCGGGCGTTGAAAGCCGATGATGTTTCTCCTGGGTCGACCACCAACATAGCTTTCCAATCTTCTGAACTGATCCCTTCTATACAACCGTTCATCAATCATCGTGATGATCCTCTTCACATCCCTTCGATCTTGAGAATTCCAACGCTTAGGAGACCCGATCTTTTGGTGTATATCCTTCAACCGGTAAGCCAATCCGTCCCTAACCATCTTCAAAGTGTGATCCCCAAACTTGAAGATCTCACGCGCCATCAAGCAATTTCTTTGAAGTTCACTGCGTAAACGACGAATGGTTTGCCGATGAGTGTAAGTTGTGCGAGCTGGTTGATGTCGGAAGATCAAGCCGTGGAGTGAAGTTGACACGGGTCTGATAAGATTCAACTGCTAACTGGAGATCTTCTACACGTTCTTTGATAACTATGCGTCTGATAAAGATGAGCACGGACTTGATGAATTCACGTTGTACTTCAGTGGAGAATTGTCTCATACGACCCTGTACTTTGGCAAGGTACATGTCTTCGATGTCGTTGATCGACAAATTCTCAAAGTCAGCTTCAGAGAATGCATAATCCCTTTCGTCTTGTCTCTTGACCACAATATTCTTGAGATACATGTAGTCCCATTTGGACGAAAGATCAACGTGTTTGATGGCAACGATGTTTTTAGTACTGAACACTGCATGTTGAGACTTTTGGACCTGGCAGCTTCTGTAGTAGATTCTTCGGCATTCCGGCCAATGATGAATCCCGTACATTGCATCTCGGTCATATGCTTCCACTTTGTTGGAGAACAAGTGATTAGCTCTTTCCTCGATAGCTATACATTTTGAGTATTCGGCTGCTGGGAATGGAAGTGTCAAGGATGTAGCGTATTTACTTGAACCATCGCCACCGTGAAGAAGAAATTCCAAGTCTTTGTTGAAGAAATATCTGAATGGGATCCTAGGCTGATCTGGTTGGCCGATCGTTGGTAGTGGTTTAGACCAGTCGGTGTAATATGGAGGGTTGTCCCGCTTCGTAAAGTCGATGTTTGCTTCTGGGTTGAGCCAATCCATGTTATTAGACATAGCTCGAGCAATGTTATCAAGGTGATATTCGACCTCGATGGCACTTTCGAAGCTATCTTTCCACAATTGAAAAGCTTCATTCTTGATTCGCCGCAACTCAGATTTCGTCATCTTCTTTACTTTGAACTTTTCTTGCAGAATTTTAGTATGCTCCAAAGTATTACGTCTACCGTGATCTTGACCTTCTTCAAGGTAGGGAGTGGAATTGACAAGTGTAGAAAACCATTCAAATTCGTCTGTTGTATCTTCATCTAGCCATGATACGATGTTAGCCTTGGGCTTCTTCGCTTTTCTTAGGCCTAGATGAAGATTCGGTTTCGTACTTTGTCGGGTGAGGCGGGTTGTTGTTGGGGCTCATGGTATTCTTCATCATCACCCCCCGTATACTTAAAATGGTCATCGGTTTCGAGTCTGGGAGGTGTCTCGAATCATGAGGTTTATCTGCAGAAGAACGAGGAGGAGATATTTGTTGAGCAGGAGTCCGTTGTGGTGGAGGCGGCATTGAGTACTGAATGGACGATGATTCACCAGACTTCTTTGTGCGTTTAGGCTCTTTATCCTTATCCTGATCTTTATCTTCATCATCTCTTGAACGCTTAGGCCTTATAGCCTCTTCTCTGAATGATGACTTGAGTTGGTATTCCAGCAATGCTTCAAACAGTTTAGATTCATGGGAGGCAAATGTTGCAGAGCGTTTTGACATTTGCGCTACCAGCCGGTTTACTAATTCATCATCTGAGAAGATTGTAGTTTCAACTGGATTGATGCTCAAATTCATCGGAGTTGATTTCATGGCTTGCTTGGCTAAATCTAAGAGATGCGGATAAAGTTGTCTGGTATACATCTCCTTTGTCAGTTTCGGAACGACCTCCATTAGGAACTTGTGAGAGTATCCTTTTATCATCTCGTACATGCTCCCTTGAAGATCATCCTTCATAAGCTTCTATACATACTCCCTTTCAACTTTCATCTTGTCCATCTCATCGTGAAGATAAGTTATCTGATCAGCAATGAAATTCAGCTTTCTATAGAGCATGTCTTTCTTTCTGACTCTTTTGACAACTTTGGTGATTCGGTTCTTAGTTTGAGACATCCAAGATGGAGTTGGCTTCTTCACTGATCTGGATGATGATTTGGTTGTTTTCTTTGATGGTGGTGGTGAAGAGTGAGACGAAGAATCGGATGATGATGAGATGTGAGGAGATTCCGGGTCCTTTGGAGGTGCAGAGGTTTTGTCCTCTGAGCGAGCAGGACTGTCTAGCAGAAACTTATCATAATCAGTATCATCTCCAGACTTTTCTTTCTCTTCTGTCTTATCTATCTCAGTCTTTTCTTTGTCACCCTCATCTTTCTCGGACTTTTCTTTAACAGGTTCCTCAAATTCATGCTCAATAGTTTCCTACACGGGCTTTTGTTGTTGCTCCAAAGTGGTGGCACCAGATCCTTTATCAGGTTGATTAACCGCATCAGGATCTGGTGAAGGTTGAGCTGCACCA
Organism: Chrysanthemum makinoi; assembly: GCA_910596185.1. Lineage (NCBI taxonomy): Eukaryota > Viridiplantae > Streptophyta > Magnoliopsida > Asterales > Asteraceae > Chrysanthemum > Chrysanthemum makinoi. The sequence goes on from OU343223.1 coordinate 110,128,979, forward strand.
CTTGACCCTCTAGGGCCACCCATTTGATCTTTTGTAAATTCTTTTGCCACGTGTTGGAGTCTAAGGAATTTGAACTTCTTCCTATATGAAATATCCAGTTGCTCTTCTTCTTTATCTGAGCTTTCTTCATAAGGCACAAGTACAGGAGTCTTCCCTTTTTCTTTGTCAGCCGGTGGACTTGGAGGTTTAGCTGCTGAAGGAGGTTCTTCGGTTGCAGATTCAGAGTAGAAGGTCTCTTTATCTGATTTTGTACCCTCCGAGTCCTCGTCCATTAGCTTTCTCTGCGGTTCAGGCTTGGATACGGGAATAGGAGCAGCTTCCTGGGCGGGAACTGTCCTCTTACGTGGAGGATTCCTCCTGGGGAACATGCTCTGACTCTCAGTGTTTGCAGCACTTCCTGCACTACCTCTTCTGGTTCTCCGTATAGGTGTTCCAAAAGACTTCTCATCGAGATGACCAACTTTGCCTTCTCTTACTGCTACAAGATACCTTTTGTATGTTTCAAGCTTTTTGATTTCATTTGTCAGAAGGTGATCAGGCAGCACGGCACCCTGTTTCTTTGTTGACGATTCCTTGATTCTGACCGATAGGATGGGTTCAGTCAACATGTCGTGATTGTCGGGTCATTGAGCCTCTTGGGAATATCAGGATGAAGTCCAAGTGCTCTCTGGATCAACAGCTTTGTGTATCTGATATAGGGAATCTTTGAGCCAAGTTTCTTGTGAAATGACATCATGTATTCCCATAACAGTGCTTCAATTTTGATGTCCTTCTTGATGATTAATGACCAAAATATTTGCAGCTCCATGAGCTTGGGATGCTCATAGCCACTGTCACGACTAGAGACTGACTTGGTGATGATGATGTAGAGGATTCTCCACGGTTGAGGAATGTTCTTAAGCTCCACATGAGAATGCTTAGTGATAATTCCTGAAGCTTCATTATAGCCAATATCCATCGAATTGCGAACTGTCTCTTCAAGAGGTGTGGCATAGAAGTCGGTTGGCTCGATGTCGGGAATAAGAAGAACGGCCCGTAAATCTGCATGTGTGATGGTGATTTGTTTGTGATTTAACGTCACATCACGCACTTTGACCTTTGATCCTTTGCATTGAATTCCGAATTGTTGTATGTAGATCTCCGGATCAGTAGCAGAGTGTGAGAGCATGTTCTGGTACGGATGATTCCTTAGAATATCCACAGCGATCAAGCAAGAAGATTTTGAGCATGTGAGGGTTTCAAAGTCAACTCTGAGATTGTTCTTTACAATCTTTCTTGGATAGCCATTAGGGAAGATGTCAGCAATTGTGAGAACTTCTGGTGCATCCACATTCATTTGAGCAACCATGTCGTGATCTGAAATAACATTAGCCAAAAGAACCAACATATCGAAAGACATAATGTTAGTCAACAGAAGGTTTTAATGACTAAATATTGAATGTACAGTGTTAATGATTGTTACGAGTCCTAAGTCACTTGTTTGTCCAATAGTCCAATGTCGTCGTGAAATGTTTCGTGAGTTAGTTAACTTTAAGCTTTAAAGTTTATGTTATCACTTATAGTTTACAACATATCAAACGATTAAGTTTATCAGTGACATTATTGGATTCGTGACGTTATGATTCATTTATTTACAAGTTTGCACGCGTAACAATTCAAAATGAAGGTTTGATCAAGGCTTATGCGTAGGAATAGTAGTTTATGCGTAAACAGGGGTTATATGCGTAGGCACAAGCTTACGCGTAGGAATCTGTCTTACACGTAAGAAATGTTACGCGTAGGAACAGAGTAACCTTATGCGTAGAGCTTACGCGTAGGCGTATAAAAAACTTTACGCGTAAGGCTTACTCGTAAGAGTGGACCTTATGCGTAGAGTCACTGTTTACGCATATACTTCATAGGATACGCGTAGTCCCATTGTAGAACCTTAAGCATAACAGTTACGCGTAAAATTTCTCTTACGCATAACTTTCTACGCGTAAGGTGATCCTTATGCGTAGAGTAACAAGGACCTTGATTCTGAGTTTTATGCATAGCAATCCTGAAATAAAAACATCATATCATCAATTTTGACTTATACATTCAATCTTAAAACAGATCAAGGCATGAAAGCATGTTAAGCAGTTACGCGTAGAAAGTCATACACGTAAGTCAAAACCCTAAGGTTTATAGATTACGCATATGATTTCTAACCATAGGATTTGCACCATAGTGTTTCTGGGAGTTCAAGGAAGCATATAGAGTTGTTTTGGTCAAGTTTTAACATCAAAAGTGTCAAGAATCAAAAGTACCCAAACCATATGAACACAAAACCCTAATTTCCATTTAATGAGTTATTAGTGTTTCTGGGTGTAATCTGGGCCTGGATATAATCAATTCAACTTGATAATAACCTTATACAACAATCTTTTTCACCAAAAACGTTCTCATTTGGACAAAACCCAAATCCACGCATAAACCCTAGTTTTCAAATACACTCAATTCATGTTTCTAGGTGCGTTTTGATGATTAAAAAAGTATCATTGATGTTTTAAGAACGTTTTGACACAACCCTTTTAACCATAAACACCCTTTCATGATTTGGTGTTCTTGCGCTTACGCGTAAGAGACAAGAGTGATAATATCTCAAGATTAAACCGTTGGATTTTTGAAAAATTCAAAACCATTGCTTAAAAACTTGTTATAAACACGAAATCACTTACAAATTGATGATCTGAAACACGGATTTGTCAAACGATTATGGATCGTGGATTATGTTTGGTAAGATAATAAATGTGGTGAAGTTAATGAGGTTGGAAGGGTATTTTATTTAAAATAACTTTAAAGTTTTGACAGTTTTGGTCCCTCCACCTTTTCCTTTTTCATCCAAAGCCATTTAACTTCCGTTTTGGTTATCAAACAAAGATTTTAAGAAAGAAACTTGACGACACTCCCCCTCGACTTAAGAAAATAATGAAAGGTTATAAATTTTATTTCGAGGAGTGTCATTGATCCAGAAAAATTTACAACCATTGATAAAAGAATCAACCGGGATAAGATAACATGCAAGTACACATATGTTTTGAAACAGTTAAGTGATTATTTTCTCCCCCTCAACACTTGATCGGAAAAATACTGAATTTTGAAAGATTAAAGTGTTGACGAAAGAAATGTACTTGCCATGTTGAATGAAAAATAGATTAGTAGAATATTTTTGTTGTTTTATCAGGTTTTATATTTTTGTATTTTGTTTTTGAAAAATAATATTTACAAAAGAGATGTTGGTGTTTGACAGGTTTTTAAGACTGTTTTAGGAGGTCATCCAATTCCTCTTGAGTCAAACACCTCATACCAATCCGGTGGACCAACTCATTGAACCTAGCGGGAGGCAAGGCTTTGGTGAGAAGATCTACTAATTGGTATTCTGTACCCACAAAATATAATTCAACAGTACCATGTTCCACGTGATCCTTGATGAAATGATATCGAAGATCGATGTGCTTTGATTTCGAGTGCTGAACTGAGTTGCACCAGATCGCAATGGCACTCCGATTGTCGCAGTACATCGGGATTCTGTCAAATACATAACCATAGTCTTTGAGTTGTGTTCTCATCCAAATGACTTGAGCACAACATGCCGACATGGTTACATATTCTGCTTCGGTTGAGGACAGCGATGTACAATCCTGCTTCTTCGATTGCCATGACACCAGTTTATCACCAAGAAATTTTAAAGCTCCTGAAGTGCTTTTCCGTGAATCTAAGCATCCTGCGTGGTCAGTGTCTGAAAAAGCGATTAGTTCAAAACCCGAATCCTTCGGATACCAGATTCCCAAATTAATGGTTCCCTTAATGTATCGGAGGATTCTTTTAGCCTCAAAGAGGTGGGTTTCAGTTGGTCGCGACTGATAACGAGAGCAAAGATATACGGAAAAGACAATATCAGGCCTGCTAGCTGTTAGATACATGAGAGACCCAATAATACTACGTTATTTTGTAGGGTCCACCAATTTTCAATGTAAATCAGCGTCTAGCTTCTTGGTATGAGCCATTGGTGTGGCATAAGTGTCACATGTATGCATTCCAAACTTGTTTAAAAATTCAAGGGCATATTTGGACTGACTCAAGAAAATACCACGGGGTGATTGATGAACTTGTAGTCCTAGAAAGAACGTAAGTTCACCCATCATTGACATTTCAAAAATTTTCTTCATTAGTTTTGCAAAAGCGATTGAGTACTTTTTATGTGTAGACCCAAAAATGATGTCATCCACGTAAATTTGAACAATTAAGATATGTACCCCGTGATATTGTATGAAAAGAGTAGGGTCAACCCAACCTTTGGTGAAATTATTGGCAATTAGGAAAGATGATAGCTTATCGTATCATGCCCGAGGAGCTTGTTTGAGACCATACAAAGCTTTGTTCAGTTTGTAGACATGGTTCGGGAACGCGGGATCAATGAATCCTTCTGGTTGGCTGACATAAACCATTTCTTTTAGTTGTCCATTTAGAAACGCAGTTTTGACATCCATCTGAAAGACCATCATATTCATATGAGCCGCGAACGCGAGAAATATCCGAACAGCCTCAAGACGAGCAACCGGAGCAAATGATTCTTCAAAGTCAATACCCTCTTCCTGTCTATAACCCTTAGCCACCTGACGTGACTTGTTTCTGATAACGTTTCCTTCAGCATCCAATTTGTTTTTCCAAATCCATTTAAGACCAATGACGAAGACCCCTATCGGTCTTTCAACCAGTTCCCATACTTCAAGACGTTTAAATTGGGTGAGTTCTTCCTGCATGGATTCAATCCAGTTGTCCTTTGTCATTGCGTCTTTGATGTTTTAGGTTCAGATTGGCAGACAGTGAGTGCATAAATGCAATGTTCACCATCTAAGTGAAGACGCTTGTCTCGTAACGACCGTTGATTCGGGTTGCCAATAATGTTTTCCAGAGGATGGTCTTTTGTCCATCTATGTGTGGAGGGTTGATGTTGGTATACATTGTGCAGATTCTGAGGATTCAAATGGCTTGTAGAAGATTCCGCGACATCCGTGCGCAGCCTCATTAGCAAACGGATTGAAGAACGCATTTGGATCAAAATCTGCAGGTGGGGGTACATCATTCGAACATCATCACCGCTTCATCATTGTTGGAAGCGGTTTGTTCAACTGTTGTGGAGTCAACTGGTGGTGCTTCTTCAACCGTAGTTGTTGTAGCGGTGTATCGGTATAAGAGTATTATCGGGTTGAGCGTGAAACAACGGATACACCGAGCACGTTCATCAATATCGCCACTGAACAGAGGAGCAAATAAGTCTTTCCATTTGTTGACGAGTGAGTGAGGGCTTGTTTCGATGATGTGGTTTGGGGAAGTTTAAGCGGTTGTGACCGGTTCTAAGCTATTATGCTCGAAGCCATTTCCGTAAGTTCATCAAAATGAGCATGAATCGTTTCCATAACCTCCTTTGTTCGACGATTCCAGATTCGAAAGCCTTTAGAATTGTCACAATATCCTATAAAACTCCAATGTCACTTTGGCTTTGAGCTTTCCAAAGTCATCACGATCATTATTCGGATAGCAAAGAGATCCAAATACATGAAAGTGTTTGAGATTCGGTTTTATGTTGTGGACAAGCTCGAAAGGTGTTTTGTTGTGGCGTTTAGTAATCATAGATCGGTTTTGAGTATAGCATGCAGAGATACAGCTTCGCCCATAAGTAATCTGGAAGTTTAGCATTGATTAACATTGTTCTTGCAGCTTCCACTAACTTACGATTTCGTCTTTCAACAACTCGTTTTGTTCGGTGTACGTGCAATAGATGTCCGATGTGAATTCCCACTTTCTCATAAGATTCAAGAAGAGTTTGATTAACAAATTCAGTGCCTCTGCCTGTTCTGATTTGTTGGACGGTGTTTCGGAGTTGAACTTGTATTTTCGTGAGAAAGGTGATAATCAGCTGTGGAGCTTGGTCTTTGCTTCGAAGAAAGTAGACCCAAGTCCAACGTGAATAGTCATCAACAATTACTAAGATGTAGCGTTTGCCATTGATCGTTTGCACGCGTATCGTGCCACACAAATCCATGTGAAGAAGATGAAGCACATGCTGAGAGCTGTGTTCCACCTTTGAAGGAAAATGAGCACGAGTGCTTTTCCCTTGTTCACAAGCTGAGCAAAGGTGATCTTTAGAATACCGAAATCGTGGGAGTCCTTCAACTAGTTTGTGTCGAGCAAGGTTGGTGATGGTTTGAAAGTTTAGATGTGAGAGACGACGGTGCCATAGCCAGGATTTTGTTGATGTTGCCTTTGAAAGTAAGCAGATGGGAGAAGAAGCAACCATGTCATAAGGTCGTTCCTTGTAGATCACGAATGAAACAAGTTTTCTCCCTAAAAGCAACCTCCAAATATCCATCACAGAACTGACCTCAAAACAGGCCTTCCACATAATAAACCCTGCTAATTTCGATGTTCCCATTGATATAGTCGTCGTAGCCCATGATAGGCTGAAGTGATCATTCCCGAACCTGACAGTGCCAATGAACTTTGCAATAAAGTTTGATAACAATTTAAGGTTGCATGTCATGTATCGGGAACATCCACTATCAACAATCCAGAGAATGATCAGATCACCTGCATTACACCGCATCAATACCAGATGGAATAGAAGTAGATGTGGAACCCGAAATGTTAGAGGGTTTCGAGCAGCTTATAGTAGACATACACACATCAATAGCTTTAGGTATCCATTTAAATCCTAGTGTGTTATATATCCATTTCTGCCATCTCCAACTAGTATTTGCTTTAGTCTTAGTGAATGCACTAGGTGGTACTACATTCCTAGGAGGTGAAACTAGAGTTACAGGGACAGCAATGCGTTTATTAGAATCTAAAGATGGCGGTCTACCAAGCACAGACTTAGAAAGATTAGTGGGCCTAGAGGTATTTCGAGTCTTAGGATTCCTTAAACGAGATGATAGCTTTAGCAACACATTTATCATGACAATCAGAATTCATACTTTTACGACAAATAACACAAGGTGCATCAGACTTAATATCAAAAGTACTTAACGGTTTAGCATTCGTTACATCACTATTTCTATTACATTTGCCCGACGCAATATCTATAGTGGAAGCAACGTGAGTCTTATTCATAGTCCTAGGGTGTTCTTCTACTTTAGCATTCCTTATTGATCTTTTCTTAGGTCGCAACTTCCTATTCTTCGATGTAGTGCTCCTAGGCTGTGAATTGCGGACGTTTGGAAAAGACGCAACTATTCCTGTTTAAGTAGAAGGAAGCACATTAGCAACTTGTGATTTGGCAGTAGGGATTCTAGGGTCACGATTACTAAGTGTTACTGGTGCTATTCTCTTAATCACGGTAGGCGGAAGTTGTTCATACTTTCCTAACATTTCTCTTAACTTGAGGATAGTGTGAATCGATCTTGATTTTCGACCGAATATTTCCAAAGCAAAATGCATAACTTCTTTAGTGTGTGCAAGATAATGATCAAGTTCATTTGATGCTTCATCACGAGTCTTTTGAGTAAATCAAATATGACACCATATTCCTTTTAACTTTTACAAGTTCTTGTTCATATTTTGAGATTTGACACTTAAAAGACACGTTTTGATCATCCAGTTGTTTAATTTTTGGATCAGAAGTTTTGTCACGCAATCGGGCGATTTTGTGTTGAAAAGCAAGTTGTTGATCGTGAATATCTTTTTGACACCAATTAAGACGACGTATTGCATTTGAAAGTTCGTTTGACAATCGTTTATTTTCAACTTTTAAGGACTCGACCTGAAGCACATTATCAGTGTTCTCAACATTTACCACGTAATCAATAGTATCGGCAGAGATATAATCAAATGCATATGACAAAGAATTCAATAGCACAACATTATGGACATCAGCACAGATGACATCTTCCAAGAGTCGATCAACATCTTTTCTCAACATTTTCTTTTTACGCTTAGTATTAGAAATAGATGTTTCGTTTTCTCAAAACGACCTTCATCAATCCAAGTTTCTTATGAAAGTCCCTTTCCCAAGACAATGCACAACTTTTCAAATTTTTAACATTTGGTAAAGATTTTTCTGAAAAATGTCTCTTTGTTCTCGTGCCAGAGGCGATTGAAAATGTTGAACTTTGATTTCAGAATGATATTCTATCTCATGTTGTAAAGTTTGAAGGTCACCATGAAAAGTCAAAATATCTAAGAATTTTGCGATTTTCGTGGTTTGAGTTTACTTCACGATGGAAGGTAAAGGACCATAAGTTTGTGCATAATCTGGTTTGGGATTAACATTAGAAGACTCAGACGTTTTATGATAATCCTTGGTGTGTTAGAAGAATCCATTGGTGTGACGAAAGTGACCGCTTTTGAATAGTTAAAAGGTTTGTTGTAAACAACTTTTTCTAATTTTGATCGACTCTCGTCTTCGGCATCTAATTCCTCTTGACGATGATATTCAACAACACTCATAAAGTAATTATCAATTTTATATTCTGACCTGGAAACTTCGGATTTGGTTTGAATGCTTTGGTTGAAAGCTTAGGTTTGTAATCAGCAAGAGTCAGTCCATATCCATTTGGATTAGGTTTTAAAGTAAACTTTTCAATAGCTGTGACCGACTCGCCATGTTTGTAAACAACAGTTTTAAGCTCTTTAAGCTTGTTTTGCAAGCCGATGATTTCTTCAAGATGATCATCTATTCGTTTCATTGAATGCTTTTTGTATGCAGAGAACTGTTTTTGACAAGTTAACAACTCAGCCTTAGCTTTTTGATTTTCCAAGGTGAGAGCGTTAATTTGCTTTTTATGTTCATGTTTCAGTTGTTCTATTTCAGACAAGAAAGCATTCTTCGAACCCCGCTAGATCACGCATCTGTCTTTCTAAATATTTTTCGTTTTGATGAGATTTGGCAAAGGTTGCTTCAAAACCTTTTTCACGTTGTTCTTGAGTTTTGAAAAAGTTGAGTTGCTTTTGTAAACATTCAAAATCCTTGGTTAAAAGTGCATTTTTACTTTTCAAGTTATTCTTCCACTATGGTTTGTTGGTCTTGTATTAAACGAGCAAAATCTGGATGAGGCAAAAGTTCGACGTGTTCAACGTGAGTCACAACATGATCATTATTGAGATCCTCAAGTATAACCACGGAGTCAATTTGATTATCAAGGGAAACCGCTTGGTCATCTTGATCGTCAAATATAACTACGGGTCATCGGAATGAGATGGACACTCATTTTGAACATTGAGCCTTGCCGGATTCGGCGAGATATTAGATCGAGATAAATATGGTTTGTTCGGTACAAGCCATCATACAGATGTGTAACTCATGCATATTAGCCATCAACATAACAAAATTGGCCTGCGTTCCACCGCCTTCATCCTTAAGAGCCATAAGCATTGGGCATGCATTAGCCATCATTGCAGCTTGTAGCATCAAGACCATTCAACCCATTTTGAGCATTTCGCTCCACCACTTGAGCTCTATTGTTATTCCTACCCACAAGTCCACCATAACCACGAACTTCAACTCGCCCATTGTTCACAACATCTTGATTCCTTGTATTAGATGAGGAACTAATATGTTGGATTTGTTGGTATAACGGCTAAAGGCATTAGCAATCATAGCAAATCCTTGTTGCAATGCTTCAAATGGATCAGATTCCTCATTAGCTTCACTGACAAGTGCTTGAGCATTGTTGTTATTGTATGGAACCAATTGAGTTTGTTGAGATTGAGGCTGTGAAGGATCATATGGTGTGATTGTAGCAGTTGGTTGAGTTGCTGGTTGAGGAGGATAATTTTGTTGAGCATATAAGGCAAGTTGTTGATTTTCCGGATGTGTTGGTGGAGCAATTTGAGCACGGAGAATCCTTTCCTTATCAATTTCCTTTTCATGAGGCTTCAAGTAATCGTACAACAATCCATATGTAGAATGATGCATATTCTTTGCTTGACGGAGAAAAATGACATACATCTCCCATTCAGGACCAAGACTACTCAGGAACTTAGTATTACCTGCAATTCTTGGCATGATGATGTTGTGTTTATCCAAATCATTGATGATGTCTAAAAATCGATGATGATAAGACTCTAGTGTCTCTCCAGGTTCAATCATGAAGTGTTCATAAGCCAAGTAAATATTGGATTCCAAATCCTCCGATTGAGTACGATCCTTCCATAAGAAGATGAATATGATTCCACATTTCCTTTGCAGTCTTTTGAGCATCAACACTTCAAAGAATTGGGTTAGGTAATCCTAAAAGGATATATTGCATTGCAAGCTCATCAGCTTCGTAGTGTAGAAGTTCTGCTGGATTAAAATCTGCAACAATAGGAATGTTTGTTTGTTCATCTCTTGGTGGATTGGCATTTGGATCGCCGGGTACGATGAGAGTAGGCAACTGAAATGGACCTTCCAAGATAACCTTCTTTAGGAACTTTCCATGTGGCTTCTTCAGATCACAAAACCTAAAGAACCTAATCACCCATTGATCGTAGTTTCCTGGAGTGAGCATGGGAGGTCTATCAAGTGATCCAACCTCATGAATTGATTGTTGGCTGCTTAAAGCTTCACACATCTTTGCAAACCAAGTGGGTTCCTTCATAGTGTTCCTTGATGGATGTTGATTGAAGTCATTGGTGTAGGATTGAACTTGAAGACTTGGTGGTGGTTGAACCATTTGAGGTTGTGGGATTGCAGCAAGTTGTGGAGTATGTTGTTGATTAAATTGTTGTTGATAAATTGCTTGTTGTTGATTCCATTGTTGATGTTGTGGAGTTAGTTGTTGTTGACGTTGAGAATAAGTGTAAGGGAAATAGTTAGAGTATGGTGGTTGTGACATGTTGAAAACTTGTGTTGGTAAAAATGGATCTTTGTAGTCGAATGAACCTTTGTTGATGAAGTGTCCTTAGGCGTAGAAATCACAAGAAACCAAGTAGAACTTATGCGTAAAAACACCAAAGTTACGCGTAACACTCAAGAGTTACGCGTAGATTTAGCTTACGCGTAAGTAGGGTAAAGGCACTAAAGTTATGCGTAGACACAAAGTTAGGCGTAGAAAGTTAGGCGTAGGATTACCTTATGCGTAAGACGAGGCTTATGCGTAAGATGAATCTTATGCGTAGGATTTCTACGCGTAAGCTTTATGCTTATGCGTAAGTTTAGGGTTTTAACCCAAGTGATCTTTTACACTATCACAGTGCAAAAGATATCCAAAGTCGACGTATTTTCAGGCTTATCCAAGCAAGAAAACACGGAGTAAACCACGAAAACGAAGATCAAACCAAGGAATAACTTACGCGTAATATTAGGGTTTTGATACGCGTAAGATTACTCGTAACTTTGATTTTGCCCAAATGTGTTTCTAAACCATATTTTTGTTATGGAATAGCTTCAATATCACCAAAATATCACGAAAGTGTGAAACTTGATGAAGCAAAACAGCTAAACGGGTTACGCGTAGAACGACACCCACGAACAAAAACAAGCTTAAAAACTTAGATCCACGCGTAAAGGTTGAAACGTTTTGCCAAAAACAAGTATTTTAACACCTTAAAACGTTGAAAGCACAAGAATCTTGGATTAAAAAGTGTAAAAAACGAGTTTTTAAGCGAACCAAAGTATCACGTTATTCTATGCGTAAGACCAAAAACTTACTTCAAAAGTAATAACGATTCACCCAACTATTAGGCGATTGATACCACTGTTAGGTCACTAGATTTACAACACAAGCTTAATAGAAAGAGATAAAGGCGATTGAACAAGTAAACCAAACACACACACACGTAAGAATGATATGGTTATGCGTAGAGTATGTGTGAAAGAGTAAATTGAACAACCAACCTTCAAATGAAGGTTTACAAGGGGTATTTATAGGAGGGAAGCTAGGGCAATACTCCTAGTTCCCATGCTTATCCTTATTGGACATGGGCCTAAGCTTATGGGCCTTCTACATAAGCTAGACCTTAAAAAAACATAAAGGCCATAATAAGCTACCTATTACATATGAGAAACTAACACTTGAATAAAGGTTTAGGAGTGATTCCAACAGCTAGGACCAAGAAGTCCCATATTTCATGACTCTCTATACCTAGCAACTTGTATTGACCACCTTTAATCCTCCTGTCATTCCAGTTACAAAACCTCATAGACAGATTTGAATTTTCATTTGAATTCCCCATTCCTCAGCAATATTCCTGACTTTGATAGAATATTTTACTTTAATGTTCATCAGTTGCAACTTCACAAAGATGTGTTATGTCTTTGACCATAAGTCCATAACAGTAGCCTTCTTTTTCTCTCCGTATGAAAATACACACAAGTGGCTAGATGATCTTTTTTAGGACACCTCTTATATTGTTACATGGCAACTCAGCCAACTTTTCTACAATATTTCTCCATTCATTGCCTAAATTTGCCACCTTCATCTTTTCCTTCATAATTTGCCAAATTTCTTTTGAGTGATCACAATTCAAGATGACTATGAGATTCATTACATTTTGTGTAAAGAAGACATACCATACCAGGTTCATAGAGTTATTCCATAACAACATTCTCTCTTGAGTCGGCAATCTCTCCTTTACTGCAAGCCATAGAATAAAAGAGTGTCTAGGCACACCCTAAGAATACCACACCGATTCTTCCATTTTACAGTTTGACTTCTAATTCTCATATCTTCCCAAGTTGTTTTAACACTAAACTTTGTAACAGTCCCATTTTGGCATATCCAGTGAACCTTATCAGCAACATTTCATGAATATTTGGGACAGTAACATTTTCAAGTTAAGGAAATAGAGAGTACCATTCATTAGGCCACTGCCAACCTCCATTATGAATCAATTCTGCCACTGTCAAATTATTCTCCATAATGCATTCCTATAGAAATCAGTGTCCATTAACTCATACACGATGTAAATTTAGACCGTTTGTTGACAGCCATTGTGTTATTAATCACAGCACCCTCTCTGACACATATATATTAAATTTAATACCTTATTACTTCTCTGCTACAAAGGTAAAACAACAACTATTGACTTTAGAACTGTTGGATACCCATAGTGTTTTAGTGACAACACCCCCTGCTACAAAGCTTTTGGCGTTAAAAGTTGACTTTCTAATCAAACCTATAACAGGAGAGTTGCATGAACGACTACAAAGCAAGGTGAGAATTTTTTTGATGTGTTCTCATCATACTCCTAATGGGACGATACCTGCCATACCTAGGCACATGTGGCCATTACTTTCGTGGTTAGGGGGGTTGTTAATGTTATCAAGTAAAAATTGATTATTGCAGTCCAAACTGCAATATGTGTGGTCTTTTGTTAATGTTATCAAGGTTGGACTCAATCTGAATGTATTCATTAGTGTGTTGGAATTGCATATGCAACTTGGCACACCTGAATACAAAGACCCGTCTGACCCGTGCCTATTAACTGCAATGACCCGTCTTTAACACGAGCAATTTGACGTGTTACATTTTCAACTAATGTGACCATAAATGTTCTTTGGATGTGAATATAGATATTGAAATTCCGATATAAAAAAACCTCTATTTAAATCAAAGAAAAATCACCTTGACGACATGAGGAAATCTTAAAAATAGTAATAAGTGTTCCCAGTTATTATATCAGGAAGTAGTACCCAATTAAAGAGTAACTGCGAACTACGATATCTGCTCAAAATAGGGATATAATCATATATCAAAAGCTATGTCAATTCCTATACTATATTAATGTAGCCAATAGAAAAAATGGTACCCCGTAAATCGATGACATATGCTACCAGCACATGATACTGCCCACAGTATGTAATTACTCCAGATAAAGGACCTGCCATTGAGAAACTTGATTCACCACCACCACGTTGCAAGTGGTTACTGACACTGTGATGTTACATAAAGATATGTCTTGATGGGTTAGGTGTAATTTGTGTGTCTAGCGGAAGTTCAAGAGGACTGCTAATGGTTCCTGGTTTCACAATGTCGATATCTGATGTGGTGTTCTCTTCCATCTTTCCAAAGACTTGATGCCTAAAAAAATGTTAAATAAGTAAAGGTATTGACAGGAAAACCAAATAGAACTAAAAAACCTTTAACATGGACGTTGTAACAAATCTATAACAGAGACATTATAACAAACCATATTCAACATAGAAAATAGCCCATGTGTATCATTAAACGGATATAAAGAACTTTAATAGATATATTGTAAAAACTTCAATCCTATCCTGCAACTATTAATAAGTACAAACCTTGGAAAACTGATGATGAATGTCACTTTTGGATTCAGTTGGTAATGGACCACAATTTTCACTGCCCTTGACACTATTAGATTCGACAACCAACTTTAAATCATTAGAGCAAATTCAAACAACACATTATCATCTTTGGTTACCAAAAATACTCTTCAACAACCATCTTTCAATGGTGCTAAACACTTCCCAAACTTTTCATCTTCAGGATTAGTCATGATGTTTACTTTATCATTGTTCGAGCAGTTAGATAAAAACGTGATTACGTATCTTTAAGGATTCTCTTTCATGGCTGCCATCACTTCTTCTGTGTCAAATAGCAATGTTGTCAGATAGGCAAAATCGCGCTTATCGACTAAAATTCTACAGTAAACCCAATTTAAAGTGTTATACGTTTGCTAAGAGTCAAATGGAAAACGTAATAGAAAGTGACACAATACTTATTTTATATTCGAAACAACAAATGTAGACCAAAACTATCAGCTTAAATTAGTGAATTGGTTAAAATGTTCAAAACTTCCACTTCTACATATAAAAAGTAATTATTTCCACGACGGGGGCTAAAAATACCGTCTCTAATGGGTGTGCTCGGCATAAAGAGCAATACGTATAACTCACCGTTCCATATATCCGCTAAACCCCGATGTCAAATGAACTTTATGTACAGTTATTTATATACCAAATTATTAATCAAATCCACTCTACACAAAAGCTACTGATATATCCTTAACTACAGTGATATGTAAATTTTCAAAGTCACTAAGCAGCAAACACATCAATTCAATATGTTTAAGCTATATTGTGTGTAGACTATACTGCAGTATAAGTGAAGATGAAGATTGTGTACGATAGTGATAATGGTCCGAGCCAGAAAATTATATCAAGATAGTGAGTCTTTAGTGTATATTTCTTTTTTTGGCCCAGATGCCCACGCTAACCACATATAAGGAAAAGGATGGGAGTTGTTAACGAACCTGGTGGCGGCGATGGCCAACTTGGTGGCGGCAATAGTGGAGGTGGAGGAGGTTTATACACGTTTGGCGACGGAGGTGTTGTATACACTCGTTTCCGAAAGTGTGAGTGCTCCTTGCTTGTATTGTTTAAGGAACCATAAAAGTTACAAAGAAAAGAAAACCAGAGACATTAATTAGTAAATATATACATTTTGGCTACTAATAATTATAGATTGTATAATCACAACCACAATAGTTGACTTAACATATACCATATAATCTTGTTAAAAATGAAATAATGTACCTCTTTTCCTTTTCTTGTAAATGATAACTACAGCTACAACTATACCAACAAAAGAAACACCCCCACCAACTGAGGATCCAATGGTATTTACCAGTCTAAGTTTTGGATTTCTTTTTATTTTATAGTCACGATCATTGTCGTCATTATCATAATACTCATTGGTATTGTTATCTGTATCCATGCAAACCTTTATGTTAGGGTTTTTTATGCCTATAATG
Source organism: Chrysanthemum makinoi (assembly GCA_910596185.1). NCBI lineage: Eukaryota > Viridiplantae > Streptophyta > Magnoliopsida > Asterales > Asteraceae > Chrysanthemum > Chrysanthemum makinoi. The sequence goes on from OU343223.1 coordinate 110,144,702, forward strand.
AGTTATAATGATCATAAGAGTAGACACTTACCTTGATTACCATATCGCATGTAACAAATACCTAGGTACATATCATCCCAAGTCAAACGACACAAAAGAATAAACATATAAAAATTTACATAAACCTGTAAACACATAAAAATATGTACCGTTTGATGTTTCCAAACCATGCTACAAAACACATTATTATGTATGTTATATACCTTTGCAATGCTGATTCCCTGAACTCCGTGATCACCAAGACCCAATATCTTGCTTCCATCTGTAACAACAACACCTCTAAAATCACATAAATCAATGTATATTGTTTATGAACATACCTTCTAATTCATGAAAAGCAAGTTATTGATACGATTGATCATGTGTTTTTTTTATAGATTGAATAGGGATGAGACCTAGGTATTTTTCCGGAGTGATTTAGTTATGAATGAAGAGGGATGAATGTGTATTACGTTATTATGAATGAGCTGTGTTTTTTACGTAGGTTTTATGTTTTATTAGGGTTAGCTAACTTGTAGGGAGGTCAACAATTGGTTAGTATAGGATTCCAATATAATTATAGGCATTTATAGATAATAATATGCAACATAATTATCAAAATAACTTGTTGCCTAAGTGGTAATCACACAAGTTATTTATACTAATCCTACAAACGACCCAAGTTCGAATCTCACCATGGTCATTTTTTATTAAATTCGAATTTTATAAACAATTGCTTAACAATTTCTAAAATTAATACATTAAATCTGAAAAATAAATAGTATTGCTTAGGTGGATGAAAAAATTGTTTAGTTGGACAATAAATGCTTATGTGGCATTAAATATGATTATTTGGCATTGAGGTAGCATTAATGCCAAATGCCTCCTGTATATATATATATATATATATATATATATATATATATATATATATATTTATATATATATATATGTTGGTGCATATGAATAAATTTAGGAAAATTAGCCAAATAGACCGCTGATGCATATCACTTTATTGACCACTTTTATTTTAAATTTGAAAATAGACCGAGGGCAACCGCTGTCATTAGGCAACTCAACCACATTGCGACAAGTGTCCCTATGTGTAAGGTATTGTTTTTTGGGCAACTAAAAAGCGGTGGGCAACCGTATTTTTTAGAAAAGGTTTTTTTTGTCATTTTACATGATACTTGTCAGGTCAAGTAGAGATCCTTTTTACATAAATAAAATATTCTATAGTAAAACTGTGTTCAAAAGGCTGCTACTTCTCATTAAACTACTGCTGCTTCTTCTTCTCAATACAGATTCAAACACACACACGACTCCATCAATCCCCTAACCCTAGAAAATTCTAAACACCCATTATCCAAAAAAACCGAATGTTATTTTTCATAAAAACTAAAAACTAACAGATTTCCATTGCTTAGTTGGAGGATTCGGAACTCGTTTAATCATCCCACCCAAATCTGAACCCCAATCCCAAATCATCCCGCACTAAAATAAAAAATAAAGACCGATCTCACACACTCCGCCACACTCCACCGTCGAAAGTTACAGAAATGGGTATGTTTAATGGCTGCAGTGGGAGGTAAAATGAGTCAATTTGGGGACTGAAATGGGTGTTGGATTGGAAGCTCAAATAGGCCCTAAGATGGGTGCATCTGGCTACTGAAATGGGGACCGAAGTAGGTGTGTTTCACTACTGAAATAACGTGCTTGGATCATGAAATGGACATAAGTGGTGGGTACGAGTGGTGGTGGATTGATATCAGATACGTTGACCTAAATGAAAAATTGGAATATTTCTTCCGAAGGTACGTCATTTATATACAAGACCTTGGTATTCAGCTATGTCATTTATATAAAAGATAAAGATGATGATATGCAATGAAATTTGTTGTGCTGTTCATGGTTTATATTATTATCTTTAGGTTCCATTTTGTACAACATATGAAACTTTTTTTCTTTTAAAACAATGGACACATTTTAGGATAGTCATTGTGATTGAATTTAAGTTATCTCGATCGGGTTTGATTCTACGATATCATCTAATCAGAATGTGTTCTCAAAATCTCAAAATAGACCAAGTTTTGGATGGCTAGGAAAAAGTCCCGACCAGAGCTACGTGAATAATGTTAAGCCCAGAGGCAGAGACAGGAGGAACTAATGTGAACTGATAGTAAGGTACTATGGGCTTACAAAAATTATGTTTATGTAATGACAACATAAACATAATTTTTGTAAGTGGTCAAAACCATATTTGTATTTTGTTAAGATGATATAGCAGCATAAGTCACATAGATAATACATGCTCTTGCAACTGATATGAAGCTCATTAACTTAAACTAAATGATTATGGGGTATGTTCCTTCAAGCCTAGAAGGGTTCAGTTGAGTACAATTCATGTATGTCAACTTTACAACCATTCCTTCAAGACCTTGGTGTTCAGCTATGTCATTTATGAAATTATTTTTTTGATATAATATTTACTATTAGAGGTCTTGGCTTCTTTTTTAGAATGATTCCCAATTGATGTCCGCCGAATTTGATCTTCCAACACTTACAATATAATCGTATATGAACACTCCACTAATAAGGCACGAATTAGTGGCTACTGATTCCATTAGATATGTATTTTTGGGAAACAGTTTTCTTAGTGTTACTTTGAGAATTTAATTATTTATCTATTATTAGTTTTTTCAAAGGTTTTTTGGAACATCATTTTTGGAACTGTTGATATGCCATGAAATATTATGCAGGCACACCTTTGGATCGGAATGAGGCAAAAAAATAAAAGAGGTGGTGCAACTGAGGGGAAACGTGCTTGCCATGGTGTCATGAAACAACATGCTGCTAATAGCCACACGTTATCCAGTTTTCTCGGCGCATGCAATTTAAGTACAGAGATTCAAATTTTGCTTTATCTCTTTAGTTTGAGATGTTTTTTAGGCCGAAATGAAGCGGTTTACAGCCAAGATAGTTATCATGTTAAAGGACGAGAATATTTATGCGTCTCAAGGTGGACCAATAATCTTATCTCAGGTTAGTTAATCCACCAATATGCAATGATTCATTAAGTCCATTTTAAGTTTGACAAGAATATGTAAAGTTCTTTTTCTGTCTGTGAATCTTTGATGACAGATTGAGAACGAATACGGAAATATTGATAAAGATTATGGTCCCGCTGCACAAACTTACATCAAATGGGCAGCGAGTATGGCAACATCCTTAAATACAGGTGTACCATGGGTGATGTGTCAGCAAAGTGATGCTCCTGCTTCAGTGGTAACACACTAACACTAACAAGCGAACAACGTTAAAATTACGTAATTTCTTGCCCGGTTAAAACCTAAAGAAAGTTGCGTTTTACATTTTTCTGTGAATGCAGATAAACACTTGCAATGGATTCTACTGTGACGGGTTTACTACAAATTCTAAAAATGGATGTTTTTTAGGTTTGCTCTAAAAAATAATAAATTAACCGTTGACAGATAAACGGTATGGCTACCATCCCAACGTTTGTACCTACAAGTATTGGAGATGAATTCAGTGATTCAAAGGCAATTTCATCCGACTGGAGCTATGTTAGCGAACCCATAGGGATATCAAGTAATAATGCATTCGACAGACCGGGCTTAGTGGAGCAAATTAATACCGCAGCTGATCAAAGTGATTATCTATGGTATTCAATAAGGTATGAAATTAAGAATACTATCTGCTTTGATTTTTGAAATGGATTCAAACATGACGAGTATAGCTACCAATTATACATTTATACTTATTTAATATACAATATTTGTAGTGGGTCAAACAGAAACGGGTCGAAAACTAGGTAAAACTGAAGCATGTTAAATAAGTTGAAACTTTGGTGGTCATTTACAGATATGAGCTCAAGAAACATCAATAAGTGGCTCTCAAGTTTCAAAGGCATGGACTTTCTATATCGACCTTGCAATGCATGTAGTTTGAGGATGCATGATCATTCGGATTTTGTGAACGGGGAAGTGGAGCGGCTTATTTATAATCTTAAAAGGGTATGTTTTTTAAATTCGTTTGCTTTGGTTTTTGTTATATTTGTTGGATGATTTTGCTAATTTGTGTTTATGTGAGATGGGAAATGTTAATAAGCTGCTTAAAAGTGAGAATATTAACAAATTGTGTTTGGGTTTCTTTATTTTGTGATAATGCAATGATACCCAAAATAAAACTAATCATTTGTTGGAAATTTTTAAACAAAACTGTTTGTAAAAGGTTTTTTTGGTCAACTGTGATGGTAAATTGTCATCGGAAATAAGTAGCTACGTGCTTATTAAAACCTGCCTTTTTCACTTTAAATAAGCAAGAGAAGGAGTAGTGAGTGACACATAAGTAAGTAGTTTGAGTGACACATAACTTCTTTTGCTTAAAAATAAGCAGATAAGCAAAGGATCTTGATTACTTTTAGGTTTTTTCGCTAATTGGCTTAAGGGGTCACTGGGTTAGCTTATTTTGTTACCTTATGAGCTTATAAAGACTTAAACCTCAAGTGAATAGGAATGACACGAACTACCTGCCATGGCTGTGAAGAAGTAGAAAGTGGACAAGGGAAAGTTGCAAAAGAGACTGATGCAATTGATTTGATATCAAGGGTTAATGACCATGGGTCCTATTCCGACTTCGATAATCAGAAAGGTATTTTTTTTCTTGACTGAACTATAAGAAGAAGATCAATTGTTATTACTTTTATTTTACTTTTGGTTAATTTATTCTTTTTTTATTTGATTTAAAAATAATAGCAACGTTAAAAGAAAAACTTAATCAATTAATAATATAGCCTAACCATGGGATAAGTTAATAGTTAAGCACATCAAATTGTAGCTTTATTCTCATCTAAATGGGTGTGTAGGATGCTTATTCAGGTTCTTAACTGATTTTATAGATAATAGCGATAGTACTATTAGAATGTGATGTATTTGATTGTTCTGACATGAAATGGGCTGCGAAAATACGTGACAAGACTTATTCGTGCATTGTTTAGTTCAAGATTAACTGTTAAGAGTTAATTAGCAACTGCTATGAGTTGTCACTTTGCCAAAAGTCAGTTTATAAAACTTAGAATCTTTGAGAGTGAGAGTGTTTATGTATACTGTAAAACGTTTATTGAATGATACGCCTTATGCTTTGAAATGTCACATAGTAGGGCAAGTTTATAGATTTATGGAGAGTGGATGCTATCAAGTGAAAAATTCACTTGGCAGGTTACACGGGGTGAGTAATCAGTCTAGGTAAGTTTGATTCAAAACCATTGATTGCCATGTGTGGTTAAAATGTATGTCATGTTGAGCGGAATACATGTATGGTTAGAATGATTTATATCAGGTAGAGTGGCGGGTACAAATTGGAGCAAAGTAAGTTGCTCAAATTCTTCATTTTCCAGTCAACATTATATTATAACATTCTTTTAGTATGACACACTGACACATGATCTATAGTTTATTGCACAATTGATCGAGTCTAACGTGATCGCTCGAATATCTGCAGATACAAAAATAAGTAGGTTGATGGAGTTACTATCAAGAAACCAAGAGTAGTATCTGCTCCCGAGTATGTGGACTATTTGAAGGAGTAGTTTGAAACTCAACTTGATAACGAATAGATATCCCTTCACACTCCACCGTCCATCTGTTATGCTTTTTTATTCTTTGAATTTTTAATATTGACCTTTTTTCGGATAAGCTATTTGTTAAATTTGTAGCTCTAAATTTCATTGTGAATTTTGTTTCGTGTTGCTGACCAGAAAAGCATATATATGTATTTTGGTAATAGTTTAGTAACGCTTTTTTAGACAAATGTTTAGAATCTCAATTGGTATAATGGCAGATTTGCATATGAAGAAATAGTTTGGATTTTCTTTTTAAAGTATAAGCTGTTCAATAAATAGTGTTTGGATTTGATTATTTTGTAAAGAGTGATATAATACTTGAAAAAAATAAATAAATGGTTTGGTAAATTTAAAGTAAAATATATTTACAAAATGTTTTAGCTTAAATATGATGGTAAAATGATAACTTTTTATCATCTTGAATAAACACTTTGAATTAAGCAGTTTTTTAACTGCTTATTTTAAGTCAGAATAAGCACATACGTAGATCAAGTCTAGATAGTACAAAAGTGTTTCTACTTAATAAAGCAACTTTCTGTCCGGGTAACCTGACACATAGCTGAACAAACCGGCTACTAACGATGAGATATCACACTTCTCTTAAAACAATAAATTTTTAAATCAAATTCGCCATCCGTCCTAGAAACCTTTTCCATGCTCGTCAAGAGCCTTTGTTATGCTTAACCTTGTATACAACTTCTGTTGTGCAACCATCTTGAAGGTTAGTGTGACAATCAGAATTTAGTGTTTGCCTTCCTACGAGTAAGGCCTAGAATGTCAATTTCGTCTAACATGCAAGTAGATGAGTTGATGTGGTCATATGCTTTATCTTTCAAGGCAGTAAGTGCTGAGTCTGAAATGATTAGACAAATTTAAAAATGAGTTATCTGATTTGCACTTCCAAAATATGGACACCAACATTTGTGACAATTCGTATTTTCAGGTCATTCTCAAAACATTACTCATGCTTCATTATTTATCATTTATCGTGAACTAGGTTTACGAGCATCAAATTCACGTAACCGTAATGGTTTAGCTGTGAATTCATGATCATATCATCGAGGTCATTTCATATAGACTAAGTTTAGTCTACATTTCATTAACATCATTGTCATCATATTAGTTCATGCATGGTTTTGCATTTTACATTAAACGTATAATTTTCATATTAAATAAATGTTATCGCGTAACTAATTATTTTGAACAATTGATCCATTACTTCCAAAAATTATTCCGATATATTTTTATACTCATATTAAGTTATAAAATAATATTATGAATTACGCCCAAGTGTTTTAAATTTATTTTGTATATAAATTGTTATATTTATATATTACGATCTGTTTTCTTAAATTCCACACTCGATTATTATTATATCATTCAAATTTTGCAAGAAATGTATTATTATAATTTTTATGACCTAAAACTATTTTATCTTGACCCGTACAAGTGAAAATTTATTTTTATCTAACGCTACCCTAAATAATCAAATGTGTCTACAAGTTACCACTTAACTTCATTAACTTCACAAAATCTTACATAATACATAATAATAAAAAAAAAAAAAAAAATTATACATAAGTAAATGATAACCCCCCTTGTCGACAAGGGGGGGATGACTCATTAAGTTTCTTACAAATATCTTGCCTAGTATATGTATTATACTATTATCCAAAAACCATTTCACTTCATTTTCTTTCATTTCACAATACTAGATCAAAATTATCTCTCTTTCTCTCAAATATTCGGCAGCCAAGGACCAAGGTGGAGAATCATCTCAAATTTTCAAGACAAGATTTATTAAACTCTAGTATCATTTGTTGCATAGGTTTTGTAATACAAACCTCAAGTGATTAGGAAAAACCTTTTGTCCTTAAACCTCATCATATCACTAGTAAGCATTCATATTCATATTTTTATTTCATATTCATTATTATGGTCATATCATTTTATTTGAGAAACATGCAAATTATGTGATATTTATACCATTTTTAAGGTTTTTAAGTGTTAAATATAAATAATCCATCCTATAATTACTCCTTGTTATATATTTGTTTTGGTGATGTCTAGGAACCCATGACACCCTAAGAAGGTGTATGGTAGGATTAGAATAGCTTCGGAGTTGTTTTGAATGGGTTAGAATAGGTTTGGCGCGAGAAAAACTCATTTCGACACGTTTTGAAAAGGGTATGTCCTTAAAATTAAATTCTGGAAAATCCGACAGTGAACTAAAATTTTCGGCCTAGATATTTAGAAAATATACTTTAAAACGAAATCGTGGCCGCAGTTTGAACGGATTAAAACGGAGTTATAACGAAGAAGTTATGAATTTTTCAATTTGGCGACGAAAAATATAAATTCTGGAAATTTCAGCAAACAATATTTGTTTTGTACGAGTCAAAAATGAAGCTTGGACGTTGTAAATTATGTCGATTTGTTAAAAATATGTTAGTATACTTCGTTACGAAGTTAAGGATCTTTAAAACGTAGAAAACGGATTTGTAACGACTAAATTACACATGTTTACAAAAGTTGCCGTAACTATTATCATATAAGAAAAACTATAAAACATTTCTAATAAACAAATTTTGCGGCAAAAACTAGTACCAAGTTAAAGGTTGTTTTAACATTGATTTAGAACTTTTCATAAAGTGAAGTCTTTTAGTAAAAGTGAAATCGCCAAGTATACTTTCCAAAATGTCCGACCGTTTGTCTAGCGGAGATGTAACGAATATTATACGGTCACTTAAACTTTGCCCAAAAACCACCCTTACACTATATTTTGGGATAAAAGTACCATATTTAACCTCTATTTTCTTTATGTTCGAGACCTCTAGGATGAAAAGTCATGTACTAAAACTTTGAGATAATCATACAAGCTTCCCAAAACCGTTGATTTTGTTTCCTAACGCCGACGCGTGCACCATTTTTACGACTAGCTTTTAGAGGCCGTTTTTGTCATTTTCATGGAAATTTCAATAACATTATTTTATGACGAAAAGTTATAATTTCACAATAAATCACTAAATGATTATCGTCGGATATCATTTCAACGTAAATTCATGTGAAGTAATTTAAAAATGGTCAAGACGTTAAAAGATTACATTTTCGACGAAAAGTATTGTTTTCAAAATTCATACAGTGGTATAAATATCATCCAAATTGCATGCATAGCATTACATCATGACTTATTACATATCATATCATTCATAATAGGTCAGTTTCGTGATTCACGCTACATTTCGCTTTATCCACTTTTGTCATCATAATCATTGCAACAGGTGAGTTTTCATAGCCCCGATTTATTCAAGTTTTTTACTTATTTCAAACCTACGGGGGAGAATACATTGTACATCATTTTATTACGATGCCAAGTATATCAAATTCATTACATTGCTTAAGTTACCTCATTGCCGTTAAATGTCCCATTTCATGAACATGAACCGTTAATTTCATAGAAGCGTGAGTGAGTGGATAGATCTATCGAGGGTGACACCTCCATCCGGGTTGGCTGATTCCAACCGGACGGATGCATTTCATGTCATTATCATTATTTGAGTTGTTTGGCAAAACACTCTGTTGGGGCTAACATCAGTCAAGCTTCGGTGTCATGTGCTTAAGCAATTGTATCATTTTTGTGGCGACATTGTCATACATTATATATGCTTGTGGTAGTCGTATTTAACATTTTCAACAACTCTATGAACTCACTCAACCTTTGTGTTGACACTTTTAGCAATGTATTTTCATGTAACTAAGGCATTCACTTCATGGCATGCATGTGGACTTATCATAGAGTCGCGGGTGACACTGGCGTCTCACATGGGATTTATATACTTTAAAAACATCGTTTGACTTGTACTAAACTTATTTTCCGCACATAGTAACTTTCATTTGGGACCTATCTTTGTAGCTCTGAATGTTTTTATTAAATCAAGCGATGTATTTTTCAAACGACACTTTAGGTCGTTCAATATAACTGTGATTGTGATGCTATGACAGTCAATCCCCAGGAATTCCATTCCGCTGCAAAACAGGTAATTTGGGGGTGTGACAACATTCACCACGTGATTCAAACCATTACCATGTGACAAACGAGTAGCAGTAGTAATCTTCAAATGCAGCAGTGGTAACGAAACTTGTAGCAATGGTAACCGATAATAGTAATAGCAGTGGTTAGGGTTACGCTAGCAGTGGTAACGAGCGAGGTAGCAGTGGTTACGAGAATGACTAGCACCACGAACTATTTATTAGAACCAGTAACATAAAAAAAAATCTTCAAAAATTCTTTAAAACTCCAACTGTTATCACTCGAGTACAAGTTAAGCAAATAGCTGTTTTATGTATAGAATGAAGACTATCCTTTTAAACCCACCCATGTGATCATGAAATAATATAAATAGGAGCACTTATATTAAACAATGATCAATCATAAGCAATGTTATAAAACCAATCAGAAAGATTAAAAGCGTTTCTCATGAAGCGAATTAGCAAATATAAAACCAAACTTGACTTTCACATGTAGCGAATACGTCCACTGAACATTTAATATCTCACATTTCTTTCTGTATATTGTACTTATATATACTCTACTGTACAAAACCTCCCATTCTACACTCCAATCAACTCTTCACAGCAACATAACCAAAAAAAAGTAAAAGAAAAAAAACCGCAAACTTGAATCACTAATGTTTTGAATTTCATAGGTACAACGCAGAGTCTCTCATCTTGGTATATGAGGTATCTGAACCTGTAATCATACGGAATTACTTGAACTTTCTTAGAAATAGGGTCTCTACCTCTCTTCTTAAGGCACGTAACCGCTTGCTTCCTTCTTAATGCTAAGTTAGTGTAAAAATTGGCATCTAACACTTTCGTGGCGCCCATAGACGTAGACTTAAATTTATTTCCCATCCACGAATTGTCTCCAAAAGACGAAAAGGGGTCCTGTCATGTTAAGATGCATGCTAATAAATACGTGCCGGAAGTCATACATATAGATGGAAGTGGTAGGAAGATGGAAAAAACAGGCCTTTTGCATGACTTAAATCCAACATGACCTTGTTGAACAAATTAGATAGAAAACGTAAAAATAGATAACCTCTTCTGTCTTAACATAAGGGTCACCCATCCGAGCACAAACAATCGCATCATCGCAAGCTCGATATTGAAACTTCCGCACCTGATAAAAGATGAATCAATTGTTATACAGAAAAGGCTAGTATTCAGGTGTTGTTTTTATACTTTGATTTTATATTGGAACAATTATCCAGCTTGAATAAAATGTGAAGATATAGTCACCATACTTCTCAATGGCTACAGAAATTTCCTATTCCGTAAAGCCTATTTCAAGCAATCTAAGTGTCTTGTCCATGGTCCCAAACAAGGTTTCTGTTGTGGCTTCCTGCTATATTTAGCGGAATTAGTGTTGAAGCAAACAAGATGACGTGTAATGGATAAACGATGCATAATTTAATACTTATAACTTTATACTGCGCGAATGCAGTAATTCATGTTATACCATAAAATAAAATAAAAAGTGGTGTTCTCATAATTGATACGTTAGGTCATTTATGAAAGATAAAAACTGAATTGCTAAGAAACCTTAGAACAAGAGTTATAATATGGTCAAATAGACAAAGAAAAATGAGATATATGTATTGGTAGATGGAAGTTTATAAACCTCGTTTATAAGTGGAGCTTATTGATCCGTTTCAAATAGTATATATAAGAAATATCAAATTACGAAATACTCGCGAGAGAATCGCAAACCAACCGTTTTAGGAAAAAGGTCGACACGCAAAACCCGCGAATACTCGATAAGTGATACTGGGCAAGTGATTACCCGGGTCGTTTCCCAACGAGGAGTGAACTGACGGTGACGTTTTGGTTTGGGATTGGATGCTTGAATACAAGGAATTTTAAATTTTTGAATTTTAAACTAAATGACGGGAATTTAAAGGAAAGAAATAAAACTACACTAAGGAAATCTAAGGGAGTCCTAAAATTAATCTAAAATACTAAGGGAAAGTACGGGAAACTTAAAGCTAATTAAAAACGTAATTAACCTAAAATCGGGCACGTGCGGGTCTCGCACGCGCTTTAAAAAGTGAAAATGTAAAAATATTAACCCTACAAACTTAAAATTAATTTTCTTACATTCTAAATGACAAAAAATGATTTTTGGAAAAAGCCGGGTATTTTTTCGACTTTTATTTTATTTATTATGAATTAAAAACGAAGTTAAACTAAATTAACTATTTAAATTAATAAAAAATAATAAATATTTTTGGAAAATTCTAAAATTTTTCTGGAAATTAATTTAAGCTAAGAATAATCTAGGAAAAATATGAGGAGGGGGGAAATAGTAACCAATAAGCCAAAATAAGCATAAATAAGATAATAAGCTATAGATGGTAACAAGGTATTAAATATTAAACTAGGGAAAGTCTAATAAGAAACAACTAATGGCATAGATGGTTGAGGGATTGCTGCGTGAGGTGTTGGACGTGCGAGTAGATTAACCCAGGTTCGATCCATGACATTCCCTTTTTGCCATTATTTTTTTTTTGAGTTTTTCTTTTATAAACTAATAAAGGACTTAAAATATAAAACTTTTCATAAAAACATGGCTTGAGAGAAGCTACAATAAGCTGGCAGAAGCAAAAAAATGAAACAGAAGCTAAAAAAAATTACTAAGGGAATGTTTGGTTGTGAAGATAACAAAGGACACTAAAACCTACACAAGCTTACAAATGTTAACAAAATTATAAATTAAGCTAGACAAGATATGAATTACATCTAATGTAAGCTAAAAATAAAAAGGGTGAACTAACTAAAAGGGGGAAATAAGCAGTTGGATAAAAGCTAGACTAGGATGGACTTAAGCAAAAAGGGATATTAAAAATACTAAAAGCTTAACAATAAACTAACTAATGAAGCAACTTAATTTAACTAACCTAAAAACACTACATGGAGCTTAAATAAGGAAAAGGAGATACTAATAAGCTAAAAAGAATGATCTAAGGCTGCTGTTACAGTGGGTCAAAACAGCCCCACTTGGGCTAATACAAGGGCATAAATAGGTAACCAAATAAGCTCAAAAATCAAATATAAGCTAACACATATTGAAACTATACTACAAACTAATGCTATAACTAAAATCAAATCCTAATCCTAACATATCCTACCTAAAATTTTAGTCAAAAAATGGGCAGTGAGGACTGTTACAGAAAGTAAAAAGGATGCAAAGTACTAACTTATAAGGAAAAATCAAAGCTACTAAAGCTAAGACTCGAATGTAAAAATTAAAAACAGTTAATTTAGACCACTACAAGATAACGAAAAACTAGTTTTTTTAGAATTTTGGAAAAGGACTTAACCTTGAAATGAAGCTGTGAACAATGGGTAGTCACCCCTTTTGTTTTTGTTTTTGAACTTTTGAAAAATAATTAAACATGAACTTGAACAAAAGCTAATTAACTTTAAACTAAAACTTTCAAACTTGAGTGAGTTAATAAAAAGGTACAAGACAGAAATTAGAAAGCCAATACTGAAAATTAAAGTTGATTCATTACAAGTAAAAAAAGAAAATAAAGCATGGACTAGAAAAAAAATTCTAGACAAGTTTTACAAAATCCTCAAGTCCTATTTATACTAAAGAGTAATCTGTCTTCATTTCTTCTTTTTCTTGCTTTGTATCGCCTGTGCTTTTGATGAGAGGAGTGAGCCTTTGTTCCATTTTGTGCTTCTTAGAGTCAATCTCAATCATCCAAATGATCTTGGAGCCCAAGCATACAATCCGGAGCCATCAATTATCTTTGTGGGTTGTGGATTGCCACAGTGGCAAAGAGAGCATGTGACTGATGTTTGGAGTCTTCTGTGAGAGAGGGACAGCAATGAGAGTGACAGGGGAGAGAGAGAAGGGGGGTTGTAATCTTTGCGCCAAAGCTTTTGGTTTAAGGTTTCCTGGTTTATGGAATTGACTTGGACAGTCAAATGGGATGGGTATATTGGGTGGGAAAAAAAAACGTAAAGGTTGGGTGGTTTTATTTGGGTTTTATTTGGTTTTTATTTTGTAAAATGTATATATATATTTTTTTTAACAAAAAGTAAAAATGGTTTTCAATAAAAATGTTTTTAATAAAAATAATCGTTTTAAAAATAAAAATTGGTTTTAAATAAAAATAATTGTTTTTAACAAAAAATGTTTAAGTTAATGGTAAAAAGGGTAGATTGGGTTCGGGAGAAGGGGTAAATTGGTAAATTGGTTTCGGGTTTGTTTTCCCACTCTCACTCCAAAAATGTATCCCGGGCTCTGAAAATGTAGAAAATCCGCTTCCGGCTCCGTCTACAAAGCACGTTTTCCATTCCAAGCTCATTTCTGTCCGTTTTTGCCCTGTTTTCGATCCTTTGTACCTGAAATACATAAAAACACACTCCAAGGATATATGCAACATAATTAGGTATATTTCAGTGTTTTTTAGACGTTTTAGTGGGTTTTTCGGGCTTAAAATGATGAGTAAAAGGGCACTCATCATCCCCCCACACTATCAATTGCTAGTCCCTAGCAATCCGATCATATAAAGTAATGAAAGGATCAAAAATACCATGAATACCCCGTTTTGACTTTTTATTCACTACGAGAGATTTAAACAAGACGATAATAAATAAAATGCTTGATTTTCAAAACATGGCATCATAGAACGGGATTCACGCAAAATGGGTGTCTCCGGGGAATTGAAATCGTCATCCTCTTTTTGATACTCTCAAACCAAGCTTAAACTTATTGTGCAAACGTTTTTGTAAAATGCTAACACTACTTATATCAATAATCTATGTAAGTCGAGACTTAACTTTTTACTCCCGCAATTTATAAAATTTAAGTGAGTGTGCTCATTTTCACAAGCTTGACCATTGAAATCGACATTTGTTATGGTTGTTATCTACTTAACCAAAGTACTAACCCACCGGAAACGATGAAAGTCTAAGGATCGAAAGAGCCTCTTCCATGTAGCGGCTTTCTTCTCGGCACATCCCAAAACATTAGTTTTAAGTGACCGGGCTTTTGACACCTCACAGAGAATAGTACCAGAATTAGCGGGAATTCGATTCCAAAGATTTACGAAGCTACCGTCAAGTTAAAACTAAACCTAAATGGATCACAACCGACGATGATTTAGAAATTCAAGATTCAAAGGTGAGATCACTCCATGTAGCGACTTTCTTCTCAGCTTGTCCTTTTAAGGAGGCTAGGTTTTCACCCTCGAGAATAGTATCGGAGCTTTCGGGATCTTTGAAATCAAGGATTTCCAAATTACCATCAAACTTTTAGACAACTTTGACGAATACGAGTTCAACTTCCGATTTAAATTTAAGAAAAAGCAAGTTTCGCACATTTATTCACAAGCAACATAGTACTTTTATTCACGCAACTCATATCTTTCTTTCTTTTTTCTTTTTCATTTTTCATTTTCAACTTTTTTCACTTTTTTTTTTTTTTTTTTCACTTTTGACTTTAAACTTTAAACTTGCAACTTTTTGCATCATTCAAGCAACTTTCGATACTTTCATTTTGCAACATTATTCAGATTTTAAGAAAGTATGCTTTCTCGGAAATTTAAATAAAAAGTTGAACTCGGACTCTAAATCAATTTTGCTTAAAAACTTTTTATTGTAACAAGACTATTTGAATGTTCAAAAGTTTGACAACGAGCACGTATTTTAGTCCGTTTAGTTAGCTTATGGGAGAAAAAGCCATAGATTACTTATATAAGCTCTAAAGAGAACCAACTACTCCACGCTTAGCATTTTCGTTTGCACAACGCGTAAAACCTTAGCCTAAATGTTAAGAGAGCAGCTAGATCAACACTCTAGCAGAGTCGGGACTCCCCTTGTTCTAGCCGAATCAAGACTAAACTATCACTAATACCGAAGCATTAACGCTTTATTTTTGTGCAAATCACTTATTTTAAATGCAAATACTTGACTTAAAGCGATAAAATTTTTAAAATTTTTGGTCAAAACGGGGGTGCTAGGGTACTAGAAGGTACATAATGTGATCAAAATTCGCTTAGAATTCCCCCCCACACTTAGAATTGAATATTGCCCTCAATATTCAAAGTACCGGCCGGAGCCGAAACTATAGAACGGAAAAAGGTAATACTACTAGCCAAGTGTGGGAACGAAATCTTTTTTCACAAAAAAAATTTATAAAGATATCCTAGATAAACGTTAGCAAAAAGATCGGATATTGGGCGGCTGGATTGAAAACAAAAGCATCAATCATCACAATCTACGGGAATCCTGAAAACAGAGAGCAAACACACAACAAGTAAACAACAGTGGGGGAAATACCCCCACACTTAGTGTTAGAAAAGAGAAAGAAGTCAGAAACATGGGTGGACACCCATGAAATGCTACTGTTTTTTTTTAACCGAGTCGCTAGCTTGACTCGACCCCGAATTCATTTGTCCTTGGGGAAGCAAATGTGGAATTCATCAATCATAAGAATTCCGGGATCAAAGATTGTATCCTCATTCCCGAAGGAGTGAAGGATAGGAGAAGTCACACCATATGTGATGAAAGGAAGAAAGGTTCGGATGATGTACGTTTCAAGCTCAAATATCTCATTGAAATTTTCATCCATGTGCATTTTTCTTCCAACGAGTATCCCTGGATTAAAAATTTTGTCTTCGCTAGATGGCTCAACTGGATACTCGAAAGACACCTCATCAGTGAGGATAGAATCGTCATCACATGACGGAAGAGAAAAGTCAATACGAGGTGGGACAAGTGGTGTGCTCTGAGAGCTAGCAATTTCCACCACTTCCGTGATGGTCTCTATATCGGACTCGGACATTTCATCGAAAAGAGGATTTACTTTCCCAAAAGTGTAGTCATTATTAAATTCAAAAAGAGGATTTGAGAAAATCCCGGATGTAACCTCAGAAATGTCGAGAGAATCACAAAAAGGCAAATCACAATCACTATCGGATGTATCCTCAGACTCTCTTGGGATTGGGTCAAGGCTCTCAACACTAGACGATTCCGTTTTCGGAATAGTGCTAAGATGCCCGTCCCCCATTATGAGAGAATCTTCGGGATTAACAATTTTCGGAGAAATATGATCATCGACCTCTTCCAAAATGACGTCACTTCTCTCAACTGGCGTGAGTGAAGGGGAAGGGTCGGAAATGAAAGGCTCAGAAACGGGAGTGGGATTGCCACTCGGAGGAGTATAATCGTCATCAGAATCAGAATCGTAATAATAGGTAGTTGGACGATATTGGATCACTTTCGCGGCTTCTTCAGCTAATAATTCACGATAGGTCTTTTGATTAGGATCTTTTTCTTGAGAAAGTTTATCAACAAGACTCTTAAGATCAATCATCATTTCATGAAATTTTTGATTAAACTCTTCAGACCATGGTAAAGGTTGTGGTTGAATTTCTTGGTATTGTGGAGGTGGGTTATAAGGATAGTCATAATTGTGACAAGGAACTTGTTCAAAACAATCAGGTTCTGATTTGACAATCGGAATTAACGTCGGACCATAACAATACTCACAACAATATGATTGTTGTGACGAATAAGGGTAAGGTTCATAACCAAAGGTTGAGTTGTTAAATGGAACTTGACATTGAAAACCTTGGTGAGGACCTCCACAGTAGTCACAAGAGTATGTCTCTGGCTCATGGTACGGAGGTTGGTTAGGGAAATCGGTTTTCTCATTGTAAGGATTTTGGTGATACACGGTTCCTGAATTTCCATTGCTACAACCGGGGCAATTCCCGCCATATTCGGGTCCTCCGCACCATATGCAATTGAGTTGAATAGACGAAGACATCGAAGAATCATACTGATAAGAGCTAGTGAATTCTATGATAGGTTCTGATTCTTGAACGAGTCACCTCGGCTCGAAACATGTTCCATTTCTCTTACCGAGAGTAGGGTTGGAATCGAAGGTTCTTTGATTACTTCCTTCCACCATGCTATGATGTCCTCGTCTTCGTTACGAAGGGTAACTTTTTGTTCATACTTCCCATACGTACAAATGAAACAAGTATACCGGTTTCCACAGACGAGACAAAGACGGGCGAGTGCCAAAGGATCTGGATTTGGATTAATAAAAGCACTACACGTATTACAAAATCCGTTTCGACAATTATCTCCGCACCGGTCGCACATACAATTTAAACATCGATATTGATTTTCTTCCATCGGATTTTTACAGTGAAAGCAATGTCGGCCTAGGGACTGTTTTGTTTCATGAACGATGGGGTCATGAGGACCTCCACATCGAGCACATTTAAGAGATTCCATAAGAATTTATACTTTTAGAAGAAGAAGAAAAGAATTATCGGATTAGAAGAGAAAGAAGATAGAATTAAACGGTTCAAGAGGGTAATACAAATAAATAATTAAACAGATAAGAGGATAAAGAAGAATATTTTTGGGGTTTTATAAATAGAAAACATAAAAGGGAAAATAAATTTTGAAAAGAAAAATATTTTTGGGTTTTTGGGTTTTTGGAAAGAAAATAACTTCACGAGGAAGGATCTTCAAGTCACTAATCGTCAAACTGTAACGATATTGTCGTAACACAACCTCCCCGGCAGCGGCGCCAAAATTTGATCCGTTTCAAATAGTATATATAAGAAATATCAAATTACGAAATACTCGCGAGAGAATCGCAAACCAACCGTTTTAGGAAAAAGGTCGACACGCAAAACCCGCGAATACTCGATAAGTGATACCGGGCAAGTGATTACCCGGGTCGTTTCCCAACGAGGAGTGAACTGACGGTGACGTTTTGGTTTGGGATTGGATGCTTGAATACAAGGAATTTTAAATTTTGGAATTTTAAACTAAATGACGGGAATTTAAAGGAAAGAAATAAAACTACACTAAGGAAATCTAAGGGAGTCCTAAAATTAATCTAAAATACTAAGGGAAAGTACGGGAAACTTAAAGCTAATTAAAAACGTAATTAACCTAAAATCGGGCACGTGCGGGTCTCGCACGCGCTTTAAAATGTGAAAATGTAAAAATATTAACCCTACAAACTTAAAATTAATTTTCTTACATTCTAAATGACAAAAAATGATTTTTGGAAAAAGCCGGGTATTTTTTCGACTTTTATTTTATTTATTATGAATTAAAAACTAAATTTAACTAATTAAATTAATAAAAAATAATAAATATTTTTGGAAAATTCTAAAATTTTTCAGGAAATTAATTTAAGCTAAGAATAATCTAGGAAAAATATGAGGAGGGGGGAAATAGTAACCAATAAGCCAAAATAAGCATAAATAAGATAATAAGCTATAGATGGTAACAAGGTATTAAATATTAAACTAGGGAAAGTCTAACAAGAAACGACTAATGGCATAGATGGTTGAGGGATTGCTGCGTGAAGTGATGGACGTGTGAGTGAGCAGATTAACCCAGGTTCGATCCATGACATTCCCTTTTTGCCATTATTTTTTTTTTGAGTTTTTCTTTTATAAACTAATAAAGGACTTAAAATATAAAACTTTTCATAAAAACATGGCTTGAGAGAAGCTACAATAAGCTGGCAGAAGCAAAAAAATGAAACAGAAGCTAAAAAAAATTACTAAGGGAATGTTTGGTTGTGAAGATAACCAAGGACACTAAAAGCTACACAAGCTTACAAATGTTAACAAAATTATAAATTAAGCTAGACAAGATATGAATTACATCTAATGTAAGCTAAAAATAAAAAGGGTGAACTAACTAAAAGGGGGAAATAAGCAGTTGGATAAAAGCTAGACTAGGATGGACTTAAGCAAAAAGGGATATTAAAACTACTAAAAGCTTAACAATAAGCTAACTATTGAAGCATACTTAATGAAACTAACCTAAAAACACTACATGGAGCTTAAATAAGGAAAAGGAGATACTAATAAGCTAAAAAGAATGATCTAAGGCTGCTGTTACAGTGGGTCAAAACAGCCCCACTTGGGCTAATACAAGGGCATAAATAGGTAACCAAATAAGCTCAAAAATCAAATATAAGCTAACACATATTGAAACTATACTACAAACTAATGCTATAACTAAAATCAAATCCTAATCCTAACATATCCTACCTAAAATTTTAGTCAAAAAATGGGCAGTGAGGACTGTTACAGAAAGTAAAAAGGATGCAAAGTACTAACTTATAAGGAAAAATCAAAGCTACTAAAGCTAAGACTCGAATGTAAAAATTAAAAACAGTTAATTTAGACCACTACAAGATAACGAAAAACTAGTTTTTTTAGAATTTTGGAAAAGGACTTAACCTGGAAATGAAGCTGTGAACAATGGGTAGTCACCCCTTTTGTTTTTGTTTAAAATTAAAGTTGATTCATTACAAGTAAAAAAAGAAAATAAAGCATGGACTAGAAAAAAAATTCTAGACAAAGTTTTTACAAAATCCTCAAGTCCTATTTATACTAAAGAGTAATCTGTCTTCATCTCTTCTTTTTCTTGCTTTGTCTGCTTCTGTGCTTTTGATGAGAGAGGAGTGAGCCTTTGTTCCATTTTGTGCTTCTTAGAGTCAATCTCAATCATCCAAATGATCTTGGAGCCCAAGCATACAATCTGAGCCATCCATTATCTTTGTGGGTTGTGGATTGCCACAGTGGCAAAGAGAGCATGTGACTGATGTTTGGAGTCTTCTGTGAGAGAGGGACAGCAATGAGAGTGACAGGGGAGAGAGAGAAGGGGGGTTGTAATCTTGGCGCCAAAGCTTTTGGTTTAAGGTTTCCTGGTTTATGGAATTGACTTGGACAGTCAAATGGGATGGGTATATTGGTTGGAAAAAAAACGTAAAGGTTGGGTGGTTTTATTTGGGTTTTATTTGGTTTTTATTTTGTAAAATGTATATATATATATATATATATTTTTTTTAACAAAAAGTAAAAATGGTTTTCAATAAAAATGTTTTTAATAAAAATAATCGTTTTAAAAATAAAAATTGGTTTTAAATAAAAATAATTGTTTTTAACAAAAAATGTTTAAGTTAATGGTAAAAAGGGTAGATTGGGTTCGGGAGAAGGGGTAAATTGGTAAATTGGTTTCGGGTTTGTTTTCCCACTCTCACTCCAAAAATGTATCCCGGGCTCTGAAAATGTAGAAAATCGCTTCCGGCTCCGTCTACAAAGCACGTTTTCCATTCCAAGCTCATTTCTGTCCGTTTTTGCCCTGTTTTCGATCCTTTGTACCTGAAATACATAAAAACACACTCCAAGGATATATGCAGCATAATTAGGTATATTTCAGTGTTTTTTAGACGTTTTAGTGGGTTTTTCGGGCTTAAAATGATGAGTAAAAGGGCACTCATCACTTATTTGAGAGATTATGGGCTTATTTGTGTAGAGATTACTTGTACTTTTTGAATCTACATTTGAAGTTATAAATTAACTAATCCAAACACCCACTTAATACTATAAATGCAGTGATTAGAAGTAAAAAAAATGCATACCAGTAAGAGACTGAAAGCAATGGAGTTCAAACGTATCCGCTTCAAGCAACTCGATACCCGTAAGAGACTCAAGCGTTTTATACTTCATTGGGACTTACTTAATGAAGTTGTTAATGGCTAGTTAATTTTTACAACTGCTGCAGATTCGTTTATGTTGCTTGACATAGTTAAGGTTGCTGTGATAAAAGAAAGAAGTTGCCCAAAAAAGAAGAAGTTGCCCAAAAAAAAGTTGCCCTAATTAGAAGTTGTCCTAATTAGAACTTGCCCAAACAGAAGTTGCTCAAAAAGAATAAGTTGCCCAAGAGGAAAAAAATTACGCAAAAAGAAGTCGATACTAAACACTGCTAGTACTAATCAACTCCTAGTTGCCCCAATTAAAAGTTGCCCTAATTAGAAGTTGCCCAAACCAACTTTCCACTGCTAGTGTTAAACTTCCCACTGCTAGTAAAAAGTTCCCACTGCTAGTGATACTAAACACTAATAGTACTAATCAACTCCTAGTTGCCCCAATTAAAAGTTGCCCTAATTAGAAGTTGCCCAAACCAACTTTCCACTGCTAGTGTTAAACTTCCCACTGCTAGTACAAAGTTCCCACTGCTAGTGATACTAAACACTGATAGTACTAATCAACTCCTATCACAACTATACAAAATAGTATGCAAACAATAGTTTATAGCCACTTTCTTAATTATAAATAATAATTAATGTATTTGATTCATGTGTTGTTTATTGACCTGTCGTATGTCACCACCTGTCAAGTTCTCAGCCATCTTTGGACCCGATGAAAGAAATCCCCGTCCTAGTGGACTATATGCCACTATACCAATGCCAAGTTCTCTGCCAAAGCATGAAATAAAGAATTACAAATTTGCATAGTTTTTTAATTCTTACTAATTACTTAAATATCAATTGATGTAATAAATGATGAGTAACGGGTCAAAATGGGTTCAGGTCGGGTTGGTCCGAATTTCCAACATTTACCGCAACTAGGATTTTAGGCCACTTCATGTTTAAGCTGCTGCAATGGCTCCTGGAATTCAGGGTTGATTGGGAACAACTGACACTGAGCGTATTGTGCAAGTAACTGATCAATTAGCACCATGGCCACGGCTGCTTCCACCATGGGCACCGCTGCATCATCAAATATCCATACATAAATTGAGAGTGGGAACATACATATATACAATTGAGAAATTCATAAATAACAAGTTTGTCGTGCTTCTATTTTAACAAGAGTAGTACGACAATAACAGATTAAGGAACATGGACAAACAATAGCATACAGCCGAGCGTTAAGTAGTGGCATTGAAGCTGAATATTATTTTTAATGTTTAAGAGTAACACTAGTAACAGTTGGGGCCACAAGCCATTAGTTAGCTTCGAAGTTAATACATATGGTATTTGCCTATTTGGAAAGGTATTTGCAAAGGTTTTGGATATGCACTATGTAAAACTGTAAACAACGACCAAGCTCATTGAAGGACTGACAAACAAGAAAATAGTATATTTAGGTACAAACCTCTAGGGACAACACAAGGATCATGCCTACCACGTGCGATTAGTTCAGTTTCTTTTTTATCTCTAGTCACTGTGTTTTGCTTCCTCTGCAAGACATTATAACATTATTAACTAACCAAATTAATTAACAATTGAAGGACAAATACAAAAACAAGTTTATAATACAGGGAGTAAATAAAAAAAACAAGTTTCTTATACAGGGAGTAATAACTGAATCAAAATCTGAAATAGTTTTTTATGACAAGTTAAACATAGTCACATATTAGAAATTTTCTGACTATTTCATGGGTTTCCCAACCCTTACTCCTAGAAAAATGATTTCAATGAGTTCACTATTGTTTGTATTCAACTACTCTCTCTCCTTAGAGAGTGCATACAAATGAAGAAGACAAATGGAAAACAGGTTTCTTTTACACCTAGTAGCTATTGAATATAAAATACTGAAACAGAATTCATATGACAAGTTAAGCAGTCACATATTAAGTATTAGACGATTAGAGTAATTAATAATTATGTTCCCTTTAGTGTGTATCAACTGACAAGACACCCTACTCTCCATATTGGATAATCCTATGCTGCTCTTAAAAGAATGCTACATAAATTGCGATAAAAACTGCAGATGTTTATCGAAAGGCATTAGCATCAGTAACCACAGAGAACAGATTAGCCTTACACTGATTGTAGATGTCGGCTTGAAGCCTATTCTCATGTTTATGATCTCTCCATTAGATATACCTCCCTGCAAATAAGCAAAATTAGAGGTGAGAAGTGACTTGATATATACTCAACTTGCAATTTGACCACCCAGCCCACCCCCATCGTACAAACAGCTGACTAGACCACAGATAATATAGTTGTATCCCACCCGAGTGGTTTGTTCTTGTCCTGACCCGCCCTTGTTGATCCATATAAAACTCGTCATTATGTTCAGTACCAGTCAAAAGGGTACCTACATTTTTATCATTTATAAGAAATCAGAATTACACATTTATTAGACGAGTGGCACGTAGCTACTAGTTTGTCTCACTTGAACATTATGACATGTACAGGTACGCATAATAGGCAGTTCGGGAAGTTTCTGAACAGTTTTTTATCATCTAATTCTTAAGAAAATAGTTTAGGAGTTATTAAGAATTAAAATTCACTCTGGCACCCATTTGCTTATTTTCTTTAAAAACTGGTATTTGTTTTATTTTATCCATTTGTCCTGTTAGAGATAAACATAACCAGGATTGGCCCATCACACATATAAATGGGTAGAAACTTGCCACCTTATATGCATGCTAATAGACCTCTAGTGATGTTACAATACCTGCGAATCCACTGCCAAATTCGAAGCCCTTGGTTGCATGTAACGATAAAGCTGCCTTAGCAAATTCAGCTTCAAGTTTGTCAAAAACTGGTGAACCAAGTCCCTGCAATGCATAATTTTAAAGTATCAATAATGAATGAGCAGGTGCACACAACCACATATAAACACATAGTAAAACAGAATAAGTGCTTACACGTGGGAGGTTTCTCACAATACATGTAACAACACCACCAACAGAATCACCTCTCACTTGGACACCATCAATAGCAGCAATCATCTTCTCAGCATACTCAGGATTTGGGCACCTACATATGTTGCTTTCTATTTGCTCAAGCGTCAATGTGTCATGACACACTAGGTCCTCTGGAAGTACAACGTTGTGAGCTTGAGAGACATAAGCAAGAATCTGATGAAGATATCCAACACACCAAAGATAAGTCCTAGTGAGATAAACTTATAATTTGTCACGAATATAGCAACAACAAACAAATATTCAACCAAAATTTGAGCATAGTGCCTTATATTAAGAGGATGCTCTATATTAATGATTTAATGTAAGAATAATGTAGCCAAGATGTCGATATATATATATATATATATATATATATATATATATATATATATATATATATATATATATATATATATAGGGGAGGGTTAATGTGAGATCATACTTAAAGTTGTAAAAATAAGATCAAGTCTAAAAAACTACTAAAACATTTATAAATAACAATTTTAGCAATAATACACAACAATATAATATTTTAATACAAATTAACATTTTAAAAACTAATAACCAAATGATACACGAGTTTGAATTAGTGATACACCTGATACACATTACACTAATAAATATTCCAAAATCTGATACACATACAAAAACCTGATACACATTACACTTCTAATCAAAGTGTATCACCTAGGTTTCGTAAATTTTAAAAAGAAATCTATCAAAACTTTAACATTTTTATTTGTAGCTAATAAAAATTATTTTGTTGTAAGAAGAGTGTCACTTGTCAAATTTTAGATTGATCTCATTTTAACAACTT
This sequence comes from Chrysanthemum makinoi, assembly GCA_910596185.1. Classification (NCBI taxonomy): domain Eukaryota; kingdom Viridiplantae; phylum Streptophyta; class Magnoliopsida; order Asterales; family Asteraceae; genus Chrysanthemum; species Chrysanthemum makinoi. The sequence goes on from OU343223.1 coordinate 110,169,691, forward strand.
TAAGTTTGATCTTATTTGATCTAGATTCTATATATATATATATATATATATATATATATATATATATATATATATATATATATATATATATATATATATATATATATATATATATATGTGACTCAACACACCTCAGTTCCTGAATATGCCTTAAGAAGTTTCTTAGCAACGGCGCCAGCTGCAACTCTCCCAATTGTCTCTCTTGCTGATGATCGACCACCACCCTATGATCCATTGACAAGTTTTAGCTTGGAACATTCAACTATCCAAGAGAAAGACAATTACTTGACACATTTCATATACTGTTAGAAAAACGGGTACCTCCACTGATCTCGTTCCATACTTGAAGTCATAAGTCGCATCAGCATGAGAAGGTCTATAAGCCATTGACATTTCACTGTAATCCTGTTGAGTAAAAGATTTAATATATTGCAACCCCTTACAAACACGAATGAGCAACAGACATGCATATAGATGAAACGCCAACAGGCAATACTATCCAAAGTTGTTTGATATTACTTCCAAGTATTGTTGGCTTGTTAAGCAATTATAATGTCCAAATGTACTTACTTTTCCCCTTTGGTCTGTATTGGGTACCATGACCATGATTGGAGATCCGGTAGTATATCCTACATTAAAGTGACAGAAATGAGTCTTAAGAAGGATCTAATCACCAACACTAAAAACGAAGATAACACAGAAAAACCTGATGATGAAGTGAAGAACAGAACTAAAAGCTAACCTTCTGCAACACCTGAATATATGGTGGCTGTGTCTGTCTCTTTTCTAGGTGTAGTAATTCGGCTCTGACCTGGTCTCCTGTATTTTAAAAAGACGAGTTTAGAATCAAAATAATCAGGATTCAACACAAGAATCAGATATGAATATCCACTTTTGCTGTCCTAGGAAATACGCAAATGCCCTCCCGTGAGAGTACGGATGATGTGGAAGAAATGAAGAATGATGAGAAGGATAATACCTTCTGTCAAGATCTACTTGTAGATCAGCCTCTGAAAGGGGAATTCTTGGGGGGCATCCATCAATAATACAACCAACTCCTCCACCATGAGATTCACCAAATGTTGTAACACGAAAGTAGTTTCCGTATGAACTTCCAGCTGCCTTTATCTCTGTTTAAACGCAATGTGATTAGATTGTTTCGAACTGAAGATCGCTTGTATTAACTTCGCAGTGTATTTGGAACACTTCCATTAGTCTGAAGAAAAACACATGACATCAGAATACTAACCATTGTCAACAGAGATTTAGTGTTGCCTTTGCTACCCGGGTTAGACCTTACCCTTTCGTTCTTTCAGGTTACCATAAATTTCCTAGTACGCATTCCCCACTTACCAAGTCTGACGCCAAAACAAAGGCCAACTAAAATGTTGACTTGACGTGTTATACATTTGTACTAGTATTAGAAAGTAACTCAAGCTGACTCATTACCAAACAACCCATTTGAACTAATATCAATTAGTACTTAAATCTATAGACTCGAGCCTTTAGCTTGGATGGTTCCTAGATGGTACCCTATTACATCTAGTGCTAAAACATCATCCTTAATGTGAATGTGGAACAGAAATTAACTACTTAAATTACGTAACTGCTTAATACTAGAAAAAACAGGAATTTATCAACATTTACATTTGAATCTGTATGTATCAGCATATAACTAAAACTAGCTAGTATAGGTATTCAATCCACTAGCAGTGGTACCCGAAACCACTAGCAGTGGTTTCGAGAAGCCTAGCAGTGGAAACGAATTAAAACTAGCAGTGGTTTCCATGCTTGGTTGCGTAACATGGCGACAAGCACCCAATTTGTCTAGTGCTTCTAAAGCTCAACCTGAATGGGTAACCTGGTCTTGAAGATCTTTAAGAGGGTCAATCTCCACATCCCCTGTGGATAACTCATCTGCATTAGAAGACTCGGAATTCATTCGTGATAATACAAACGCCATTCAGGAAGACAATACAAACAGGTATGTGCCCACACAATCATTAGCATTAGCAGGAGGAGCTTACTTGGTTATGTCTTTGTAGCGAACATCAAGGAATTGCTTTGCTGCATCGGCCAACGGTTGAACTGCTTCAGCCATTAGTACACTGGACGGAAGATCCAGATAGAGTAGTGCAGATTCGGGAGTCATTGGCAGATTTCTCAACGAACGACTACAATATCTCATACATGAAGCCACCTCAAACTTATCAGCAGCCATCTACACATCCAGCAGCGCAGAAGCAGTAGTCACCGTTAACGTATTGCTGTACATGAAGTTGAGGAGTTCCATAAGGGCAGCTTCCTCTGTTTCACAAATAAAAGTCTCAATTCTCAATACTCATAACATTAATCAGAGAGAAAAGTGACATGATTAAACAACAAAAATACTTAACCACTGACTCCACAAAACTCATGTCTACATTTTGAGCGCATATCATTATTCTAAAAAAGTAGTACATGCTATAAGATCAGCATAAATGGAAAATGACATACTGCAGGCCATCTCTGAACCGTGTTTAACCAAAGCCCGCTAATTCTAGATTTCAATCTTGAGAAAGGTGAACTAGAAACTATTGGTGAAGAAGAAGAAGAGGTTTGGATAGTAGATAACTGATCTTGGCTGCTTCGAGAAGGTTCTAATTCATCAGCCAGCGACTCAGACAATGCAATGCCACGGGAAGCAATTCTCGAGCTGCAAATTACATGGTTGATAGAGTTCATAGCTACAAAAATCTGAATACTTGTATCCGTTGAACCTAACATTTTAACAATATCACAGTTGCAGACCAAAGATATTAGTAAGAAAGAATTGAACCTGACTCTTTCAGCAATGTAGGGAACTGCACTCTGGTAAACAATGAAAAGGGCACGTCTCGCTGGTGTTGGAGGAAGTCCATATGATCCCGCAACCTGATAGTATAAACCATAAATTTCTCTATTAAACTCGATATTTACAATATAACAGCTTAGGAATGCTGAGGATATGCACCTATGATAAAATAGCATTTATAAAGGAAAATAATAAGATATGCAACTACCTGTGTGATATCGCAGTATTCTTCGCCCAATGTCTGTTGCCCCGCTCCTGTTGTTAAAATATAATAAAGCATCTGCCCCAAAAGATTTGTCTGCAAAACAATATACCGTCCCAGTTAATAAACTAACTCTAACAATGCTCCCTAAGATTTATACAGAACTCAAAATAATCATCTAAGTTTGATTATTGTCCAAACATCGAGCCTTCCAAAGGCACGCCAATGTTTAAAAAACTGGATAAAAAGTTTAAAAACATCAATTAAAAAAGACAGGCCAAAATATCATACATTAATCACAATTATCGAACACTTCCTTAACGCGCACACGACAACTAACATGATACAGATAACATAGTTAATACTAAAAAGGAAATAAGAAATAAGTAACCTCATTCTGATAAGATATAGCAGCTCTAGTACCTACAAACAACAACAAAAAAAACATCAAAATCAAAACTTTATAAACAAAATTATAAAAATTATAAAAATTATAAAACTAACCGAATAAGTGACGAAAGGCGTCACGACAAGCCTCGTATACGAAAGAAGCATATTGGTCGTCTTTCTGGGCTGCTCTCATTATCTCCGGCTGAGCTGCCAGTGAGAACCGGCGGCGTAAGGTGGTGGTTCCGGCATACTGGTAGAGGTGGCGTCAGGTGGTGGTGCCGTCGGGTGTTCAATTTATGTATCTGTTAACTTTGAGTTGTGATGTGGGGGAGAAGAGGTGTGAGTTATGTAGTGGTTTGAGGGCGCGTTTATTTTCAACTTAATGGGCCTATGGGAAAGATTTTGGTCCCCACAAATAAAAGGTGGGTGTTTCTTTTTTATTCTAGTCCAAATGAGCATCTGATTTTGGAGGAGTTAAAAAACCTCTCTTTGCCAATTCAGACGGAGTAATAGACATCTCATATTTCCACTTTCCTCTTTTATCCCCATCAACAAAAATTATTTATTCACCAAACTTTATTCTCAACCTTAACTATTCATCTTATCCACCAAACCATTCATCTTCAACCCATACCTTGTCAACTATCTGTCTATCTCATCAGCCATGTTCATCATGCTAACGAACTGGTGTGTCATCACTCGATCCACGCTACCGATGCCCCAATTGAACTTGAAGTAATTTGTTTTCCTCTAATCTACCTCTCAAACAAATTAGATGCAATATAATTTATTTTGAATTATAGCCCCAACATTTTTATCTAATATTTTGATGTCATTGATATATGGATCTCACATATAAAAGTCAAGAATCTTAAAGTAGATTTGGATTCAACAAGTGGGTGTTAATAAGTTGATTTCAAGCTTTACCCATTTCACTGTAATGGTTTTAAGATGTTAAAAATGTGAATGTTATCATATACTGATATTTTATCAAGGGGCAAAATCGTCATTTAATATTGATGGTGACTTTCATATAGTTGAGAAAAGAAACGTCATTTGCCTAATATCACTTGCTTCACATAAGCATTCCATATCTAGCCGGATACTATAGTGGGACAGCACTTAATGCTAAAAAAAAAGGAAACAGGCTCAGTCTCTTTTGTGTGAGTCTGTGATTTTTTTAATTGAAAATGTAAAATGATGAAATTATCCTTGTGTATAAATACAAGTTGCCCAAAAATATAAAGTTGCCCAAAAAACAATACAAGTTGCCCAAAAAACAATACATGACATATACTTGCAAAATACGTACTTGTGTCATAAGTTGTCGGACACATGGCAGCCCCTGGTTGGGTAAAAAAAAAGCGGAGGGCAACTTGTCTATTTTCGAATTTTAAAAGGGCGTGGTCCATAAAGTGATATGCATCAGGGCGCGCGGTCTATTTGACTAATTTTCCCATAAATTTATATGTAAGTGTTAGTGAGATTTAAAAGTGTGTGTGTGTGTGTGTGTGTATATATATATATATATATATACAGTGGAATGTGAAAACATAGGTTACAAGTCTTTTATGGCCAGGACTTGCAACTGAATGGTTTCATATCGCCTTTGCTTAGTGTACAAATTCTTAAAAGCTATGGACATATCACAAGTATACCTAATTTAGGTATTTGAAAATTTTATCGAACCTCGGCTAAATATAGCCTAATCACCTATATTTAACCTAGGGATAGTGGAACATAGTCTGATTAACTATGTTCGACTTAAATTTTTCAAACACTGAGAACAGTTATACAAGGGTTATATTCAGGTTAATTTCCTACTTAAACTCGATAAACCACCAGAATTCATTAAAAAGATCTAGAGACACGATAGTATCTTACCACTCAACAAAATCTTAACATCTTATTTATGCTACCTAATTTCATTCTTGAAATTTTCATACATGAGATAATCCAAACTACTATCTTGGGATAGTCATCAAATCATCTCATTATTTCTTAGAAGTACTAGCCTGTTTAGGTTTCAAGACTATCATTCCACCATAATCCTTTAAAATCCACTTATGACTTTAAAACAAACTTGACATCTCTACCAAAGAATAATGGTAAGCGTACACTACACTCTTTTAATCGTCAACATATCACATCATTATCTGAACTCCATTATAAGTCAGTATGTAAAACTTCACAGTATCACGTTTCTTTCAAACACTAATAGACATTAAAAAAAAAAAACGATACGATATAGCCTTCATCCCGAAACCACCTAAGACATGATCAACTTTAGAAATGGTTTGGATAACCACTTGCGACTATCAAGACTTTCCTACAAACGATAATTATCACATCATTATAAACCATTTCACATCAACAACATCTTATACCTTTAGGTGATCAACTTAAGCCACCACCAAAAACATAAAATGCTACATAACACATTCTATGACCAGAAACTTGAAAACGCAAAGATTAGGATTCGGCGTATACACCCTCATTTTCCTAGACACTTCAACATCGGATAACACACACTGAATTCTGGGACGGAATTCCCATTAAGGTGGTGAGACTATAACGATCCGTGTATGTTTGAAAACTACAAAGAAGGAAATCTTTTAAAACATTTTTTTTTCTTTCATGTTGGATATTGATAGATTATTCTAACATATTCTCTTCAAGAAATCTTCATTCTAGGATCTCTCCAAAACCTTCATTTCTATTCAAAAAATAATGAAGTCAACTTTCAAGAAAGAATCGAAAAGTAATCACAACCTACTTATTCTAAGTACAACGGATTACTTTAAACAGTTCATGAAGTATTTTTGGTCTTATGCCTTCACAAACCAAAATCAAGAGCATAGATGTATGTTTACTCTTCATTAGCTAGCTTATATCTACATGAATATGTTAATATTTTCTTTTAATGCTAGTCTTTCAAAAAGTCTCCTTTCGCCACTTTCCCGACTCACTCATTATCGGGAATAGTATTTCTTTTGATCTCGTCAAACTAATGTCGTTGTCACAAATGGATTCTCGATAATTAATCAAATCCCGTTAACCAAACATTATTTATTTTATTCTATTTCCCCAAAACTATTTTTGTTCCATAAGCTATTTTATAACTTATAACAAAAATATTGCCAAACACTCTTTTTCTGTCTACAGTAGCCGGATCCCTCTAGTTGTACTAGCCGGATCCCTTATACAAGGGATCCGGGGAAACCGTGAGACAGAAACCAGCTATACGCTTTTCAAAACCAACACTGATCATTTCCCCTCTCCCCACAAAACACAAAAACAACCCAAGAGCTGGTTTCATCTTCATAGGACTCTATATCCTCAAGTATTCTTCTCTAGAACACCATTGTAAGTAATTACACTAACATGTTCTAATTTTCATCATCCTCATTCTAGGGTTTATGGTTTCTCAATTTTTAATCAATTATTTTAATTAGGGTTTCCAAAATTGATCATTGAAAAGGGGTTTCACATAACTAAGATTACATTGATTTCACAACATTGTTAATACAAATCAAAACCATAAACCCATCTCAACAAGTTTTGCCTAATTGGAATATTTGTGTTTCTAGGACCAACCATGCCTAAAGCCACTCAACAAGACCACCATGATACCGTCCATTACCTCACCCATTACTATCGGAAAGAGGGATTGTCAAAAACCGACTGCAAAGTCTTCAAAAGACTTGAAAAATGACTTATCCACGAAGGTCGTGTAGTCAAGGAATATTTCCTTGAAGATAACGACATTCGTCAAGTCCTCTCAGCAATCAACTTTGATTGTCTTCTTGACATTGATGAACAAATTCGTCTGGTTTTCATCTTTGAATTCTACAAAAGCATTAGGATCATTCGAAACACCAATGATAGCATTTCAATCGCTTTCATCATCAATAAATGAAGCTTCACTCTACCTCTCTACACATTTGCTCAAATCCTTCGCATTCCTTGTGAAGGAATTTGTATGTACTCTAAAGATTGGGCAATATTTTTCTCAATCTTTTGCTCTTGATCCCAAACCAATATACCATACTCCTCTTGATGAACCCAAAACCGTTCGAGACACTATTTTCAAAATTAGAGCTGACCAATCCCGTCTCAACCGAAACAAAAAGCTCATTCACCGTGATCCCTTTCAAATGGAACTCTTCGAAATGCACCCCATTTTAGGGAAAACGTGATTAGCTTGGTCGGTAACAAAGATCATACAAATGCTTGTCTTATAAAAATGATTTATTACCTTATTCACCAAAAGGCATTCAATCTCGCCTATTACATGGTAAAGAGAATGGCCGGGGTATTCAAAGTTGCCAACATGGTACTTCCATATGGTATGCTCCTAACACGACTTTGTAAGTATGTTAGTGCATTGCAACCATCTCCTATCAACGATGATCATTTTCTTTCCGATCACGTTATGGTACCTCTTACCAAACAACCCCCTAAACGGTTCATGGTCAATGGAAGAAAACCTAAAGCTCTCTCGGACTCCTTGGACGGAGAAGAAGAAGAAGAAGAAGAAGAAGAAGAAGAAGCTAATGTCGAACCCGTAGCTAACATCGAATTGGAACCCTTTGACTACTATCAACAACTTCCAACTCTTCCAAACGAGACCGCGGAATTCAAACAATTAAGGGGTATGATTCAAAACCTAGCTCACTACTTCATGAAGTCGGGAAAGAGGAAAAGAAAGGATTGACGAAAGAGACTATAGGACTATGCTTGTTTTTAAACATTTGATGTGTGTATGAATGATTATGTTTTAGCATGCTTGTTTGGGTTATCTTGGATATTTTCATTACCAATATTATATATGATATGTTTTATGTGATAACATGTTTTTGTTGTTGTTAAATTTAATGGCTACTAGTGCATATAGGCTGGTGCAAATATTGCATTACCTTCTGTGATGGTTCTGATCTGCAGATGCCGGATCCCTAGGATTAGCCTAGACGGATCCCTCCCTTGAGGGAATCGTCGGATCCATGACAAAAGATCAGCAATACAGATTCCCATACATCAAAACATCTCACTAGATCACTTCACACTAGCTAAACATAAGACCTAGGATTAGCCTAGACGGATCCCTCCCTTGAGGGAACCGTGGGATCCATGACAACAGATCAGCAATACAGATTCCCATACATCAAAACAGCTCACTAGATCACTTCACACTAGCTAAACATAAGACCTTAGAACCCAACTAAGTCTTCTTCAAACATGAGAAAGCTTCAAACTCACCCATAGCTTACCTAGGATCTAATTCAAAGTACTTTTGATTTATCAACTCATCAAAACTCACCATATTTCCGTTTCAATACTCACACATTGCTTTTCACATCTCAAAACACTTAGGTGGACATATTTATCAATTTTAGGAAATTGTTTCTAGCCATCCTTATCTCAAAAGGGGTCAAAAACTAGTTTTTCAATTCTTTAAATTTTTGAGGATTTTTCAAATTCTATCTCAAGCTTACATCTGATCTCTAGGATCATTTATTATAACTTGACACCATCAAAATTCTTAGTGTCATCTTTGAACACCCATTGGTGGTCATAAAGTCTTATTTTCCTTCCATAAAAGGCAATCATTAGCTATATCACTCATTGCCCTTGATCATTCAAGTACGCCTTCATTTAAGATATTTAGGGGGACTGAAACACTCAAAATGGTATAGGATTTAGACCTTATAAACATCATTTTTACCCTTTCCTAGCTGCTGAGAGCTGGATCCCTTGGATTAGCCTAGACGGATCCCTCAAAGGAGGGAACCGTGGGATCCGGGTGATAGATTCATGTCAAGTCTAGCTTAAACAATCATTTCAAGCCCATCTTGCTAACTTGAACACTCCACCTCATCTTAATTGAATCCCTAGATCAGTACAACTCTGAAGTTGACTCTTTTGCATGCTAATCATCACATTCCTAAGAATCGTAGTGGCTTAAGTCTTGAATGCACTTGCTAAATTCTTCCCATTATAAATCATCTTGCTAGAACCCCTTAGTCATCAAACACAACATAATTCTCAGCAATTAGAAACATCTTCTTTAGTCATTTCATCATGAGGAAAGCTCCTAGAGCTAACTCATCCACCCAAGAAACTTGCTCGTGTTGTACACGAAATTTCCTCAACCGAATCATCTCCGATCAAATCCACAAATGCAAGGATTTCTCCTCCACCAACTCAACCAATCAAACCAATCCCCAAGAGAATTGTTCCTACAAAAATATCATCACCAAACTCTACAATTCCTACTAAACCAAACACACCCTTTTCAACCCAATCAACATCATTGGTGCCTAGAGCAATATCATTTACCACCTCACAATCATCTCCACATTCCTACAACTTAGAGGACTTACCCCATAGGCCATCTCATCTTCCACCATTACCGACACACTCTTCACTAGAGAAGATTGTACAACAAAACCAAGGTGTTGAATCAACACTTGCACCAATGTCAATTTCTCCATTTCCCTCTAATGGTCCATTTTAGATTATGAGGAGATATCAAAGTAAACCACCATACCACATGGAAGTTGACACTTCCCTACCTCCACCATCAACCCTTGTTGAGCCACCACTTAATGTGCCTCCACCGATTTCTTCTTCATTTGAGGATCTTCAACCCACTTCACTTGAACCTCCGCTTCAAGACGTTCAACTTTTACCACCATCCTTTCAAAACCATGACAAAGATTGCTATCATTGTCAACATGTTGAAAGATTGATACATGAACTACGTGAAGAGCAGCGTTTCATGTTTTATCACCTCCTCGAATGTTTTGATGAGGTCAACAAACCTAAACAACCATGAGCCTAAGGATTAAAACGGTGTCCTAGTCTCAAACTTAACTTAGAACGTTTAGGAATACCATTTCATGTTTGATCATCCTTAAGCACATGGTTGCTTCTTAAGTTTAGGTCACTCATTAGTATTAGAAGAATATGTATTACATGGCTAAATCATTCTCTTAGTTTTAGAGATTTGTTGATTATCTCTTTGTTTTATTGAATGATAAGTTATTTGCCATATTGCTTTGAGTATATGTTTGTTGTTTGTACACATATCTCACTTTGATATTAACATTGTTTGTTATTTCACCATTACTGAAAATCTATCACCAGACAGACGGATCCCTGGAAATTGCCTAGACGGATCCCTGAAAGGAGGGACCCGTGGGATCCGTGTAACAGAAGACCAATTCTCTACTAACTTGAGTCTTATTTATAGGAAATTATGCACTATACATTTGTTTTTCTAACCTTTATTTTGTAGATTTTCAAAATACGCATGAAGACTTTGACACCCTAAGCTAGGGGGAGCTTTGTGTCAAACCTGTTAGGTCACTAGATTTACCACACAAGCTTAATAGAAAGATAGAGAGGCGATTGAACAAGTAAACAAACACACACACACGTATATGTAGCACGGTTTAGGCGTAGATGTATGTGAAAGAAATAACTTGAACAACCAACCTTCAAATGAAGGTTTACAAGAGTATTTATAGGAGGGAAGCTAGGGCAACACTCCTAGTCCCTTCCTTTCTCCTATGGGTTTGGGCCTAAGCTCATGGGCCTTCTACATAAGCTTAAGGCTAATGACAAACATAAAGGCCATAATTAAACTAACTATTACATATGAGTAACTAACACTTGAATAAAGGTTTAGGAGTGATTCCAACAATCTCCCTCAAGTGTTGGTGATGAAAAACGGTGAAGGCGTTGATGTAATAGTAGCTTTGACGCCTTCTGACATTCTTCTTTCTTGTGAGAAGAATTGTTTTGATTTGAACCATCTCCCCAGTGTAGCGAGATAGTTTTCTTTGAACAGTTATGCTTTGACGTCATCTTTAACTTTGCTCTTTGATCATTGTTCTTTGTGATGAAAGTGATAGTATGTTGTTGTTGTCTGCATCAAGTCCGCCTCAGTCTGCTTCGCTGCTTCAGAAGTGTCTCTACGCCTTTTCCAACATGCTCACACACTCTTTAACGTTGGATTACGGTACTGATGAAGTTCTTTAAGTCTTTAACTTTGTAAATTCTTTGATTTGACGAAGAATCATTCTGACTTTTGTGTTGCTTTAAGATAGAACTTCTTTGATGATGTTGTTGGTGTGAACAAGTGGAGAATCTGCACGATCATTCCGCTCCAGAGCTTCCATAAGAAGTAAACATTAAAACGGTTAGTAATAAGCGGATTCCGGCACTAACAAGTTTGAACTTCGAGAGTGTTGAAGATAGTGTGAAAACACAACTCTAATTCTTAAAAGGCCGCTCCGAATCGGAGTCCCACAAGTGAGATAACACGATGTACCGAAGTACACCTACGATTCAGATGACTCGCTGAGGTACACTGAAGCATCACCTCACGATCAGACCGTTTGAGACCACTCGCGCAATCCACGGGAGTTGCCGAAGCGACTGCTGTCGTGGCCGTTTGATGTTGACCCGGCAGGAGTTTCCATTCAATCACTGAGGATCACAAATGTGAACCTCTCATAAATGTTCTACGATTGCTAAGATCTGAAGGACTCGATAATGTACCACTGAAATTCTTATTGTTGAATGTCAAGTGATGAAATGTCAAGTGTACCTAAGAGATCTTTTGATGAATCTCGTGGATCTAGACTCAATAGTGCATTTTGGTTTTCCTGAGCGGAGACTAGGGAGAGGGTCTCCTTTTCAATACCAGCAATCTCTAAGAGAAAGCCGATAGTTTACGTAGGGTTCCCTGTGAGAATCAAACAAGCTTCTGTTGAGAGAAACTTGAGTGGTTAAGAAGGTTTAGTGCATGCGTCACTGGGTCCATGACGACTTTTAATCTTCAATACCGGTGTCATTTAGTGACAACTAGTAGCATATGAATTGAACCCGGTGTCTGCCCTAAGTTGAATAATCTGGAGGGCTATTTCTTTTCACTATTTTCTTTACATTTCTTTTTAATTCTTCAACTCCTTCT
>OU343223.1:110182198-110193913 GCA_910596185.1 Chrysanthemum makinoi
TTGGATCATGTCTACATAGGCCTCATTGAACATTGAATGAATGGGCCAAGCTAATTAATTTTAGATGGGCCGAAGGTGTTGATGTGAATGACTTGAGCCGTGTATTATCTTGAGCCCAATGTGTGGAATTAATAACGTGAATTGAGCCAAGATTATCATTAGGTGAATGTGCACTTAATTATGGATAGGATAATAGTATTACTTGAACTTGAGGATTATATCCGAATCATTTGATAAGCGTGGGGGTTCAAATATAATGCTTGGTTTAATGGACTTGGATGTTGGAATGCTATAAATGATGTGTGCATGAAGTTACTTGGACCGGATAGGGTGGGAGTTTAATTGAATCGGTTGTTGAAATTTAATATTTAGGCCGGTTGATGATTATTCTTGGATTTGAGTTGAGCAAGTTGTAAGTATGATGAGATTCGTTGAAGAGATTTGACAATGAGATTTGACTATATGATTTTGGTTATGAGATTTGATGATGAGATTCGTGGTGTTATGAGATTGGTACTTTGGTGTATGCATTTTCACGGAAATTATTATGTCTCGGCTTGAAATTATCTATTGAACATGTTGACTACGGGGTTGTTTGTTCCGTTTTTCTTATTTGAATTTGAAGTGAGGTCTTTCGGGCATGTTTACTTATTTCATCTTCTTTCTTTCTACCCTTCCACGAAGATGACTTGTTTGGGCATTTATTGAGCGTGATAAAGACTTGGCTATTTAATGACGGTTGTGATTCTTTCTCGTTTAACCCACAACGTAACTATCACTTCGGTGTCTCACTCAGTTGAGAATGTCAAGAGGTTTTGTACGTTTGGTACACCGTTTCTTTTTCACGAGGATTAGTACAAGTTTAAGTAACAAATCTGGGGAATTTTACTTCATACTCAAGTTTGGCATATCGGATCTACTTCTCCATGTTGTCATTGCAATAGCTGACATATTGCGTGAATGTTGTGTTTACCAAAGTGTTTATTGGATGGTTGATGATGTTGTTGATGTTGGATAATGAACCACTGATGAACCGCTGCATGTTTCCCTAAAACAGATATTCACCGAAACCAAAGTTGTCATAACACATACAAGCTGACATTGTTTACGGTTTTGTCTTGATTTTGTAAAATCCCGTGAAAGAACCTATTTCTCGGTTTAAATCAGAGACTTGTAAAATCCCGTGACAATGGAAACATCCTGGAAATAGTAAAGTGCATTTCCGGATCTATCTTACGGTTTATTCTTGGTTTTGTAAAATCCCGCGAAAGAAACTATTTTTCGGTTTAAACCATAGAGTTGTAAAATCCCGTATTGATGGAACCATCTTGGAGAAAAGGAAAGTGTAGGTCGGGATCCTTTCTGATGCTAGTGCTACGGTTTCTACTTTAAAGAAGGGATAAAAGGGTGTACTTCATGAATTGGATGTGTGTTTGGATATTCGTCATGTCAGTTTGGTTATTACATGGTTTTACGGGGTTATGTGTTTTTAACCATGATTGGGATGAAACCATTATCATAGTTCACATAAAATGTCAAAGGAGGCTAGATTTGAGCTTTTAACCAAGAAGATGTGACAACGGAGTTAATTCACTATTATTTATTTGAGGTTGAAGTGAAATATCACGGGCGAGTGTTCTTAGTATCTGAAGGTATCGGGGATGGTTGAATGAAGATTCTTCATGATCCTTGTTCGAGCTTATTATCAAAAACGAAGACTTGGAAATCTAGTTATTGTTGGGTGTCTTTTACCTTTTCTTTTACCTCTTGGGGCAATTGGGCTCTTACCACTACAAAATAACTATCACTTTAAGGAGTTACGTTGTAGTGCTCAGTGTCACATACAATTGTGGATTTTCAAGAGGTAATGTACGTCTTATACTTGATGGTTGGTTGGTTGAAGAGTATAGAGTACATAGAGATTACTTAGAGATGCTAATGGAAATGCGGACTCTTTGTTACATATGTGCAAGTATAAGTCACGAAGTTGGGTTAGTTTTCTTGAGGTCAAATTCATCATATTGGGTTTTCTCCATCGGTGTCACGAAAAATAGCCTCTTGAATGATAATGGGGTTATTATAATTTTGCCAAGAGGATGAAAAGAGATTATGACGTATGAACACAACAGTTCATGCCTCGTTCTCTAATGAAAAGAAAATATGCGCGTCTTCGGTCTTTATCTTATGAAGAAGAAAAATCTTCTCACTAATGACCATTCTCATCAACATGCTTCATACTTTTTTCCATGCTGAGTCATCAAGTGAACCGGGCCACCATTGATTGTTTTTCTTATTCCACTTGCTCAACTATAATGACGATGGTGATATCATGTGCTAATTTCGGGGGAAGTGTGTATAGAATACTTTTGGATGATTTCACTTATTTAGTCAAGAATGGCATCTCCGTATGCAATTCTTGAGGGGGAGAAGAAGTGTGAATTTTTGCATTGTTGATTGATATTTGAGAATATAAATGGTCATACGGCTCTAAACTCATGTAAGAACCGAGTTTCTTCTTATCGGGTCATCTTCACATGGAGTTTTCTCTTCTAAGAGCCGTTGGTTGACATCTTCACTCGGATTGATGAGTTTATCGACAAAGTGCTTCCGTTTAATGCTTCACGTATACATCAACATGATGATTCGAACAATCTCTTGTTCTTGTTTGATGTGATTGGTAGTTTGGTGTTACCATCTTGTGTGTTAGATTCGGACGATTCGATTTCCTTGATGAACATCTTTCTGTTGTTGTTTGATTGGGAGGGATTTTAGTTAAGGGGATTTGCAAGATGTAAGTTAATTGGGATACTTTTTGGTGATTTTCTAGTTTTTGGTGAGTTTAAGATGTTAACTATCTATTCCCCAACTGGACAATCTTGAAGAAGGTCGAGTCTATATTCTGTTCTACATTTTTTCGCTACATGTTAGAAGACTAAAGACGAGTTGAATTTGATTATCCAAAGACTTCTTCATATTCCGGGCATTGTCAGTTTAGGGGAGATCACTAATTGGGGGAGGGTGAAGTGTTGAATTTAATCCCCAATTAGACTTGCTCACATTCTTCAGCATGTTGATTCTCACAAAGACCTCAAGCGTTCTTCTCAACAGATTTCTAGTATTTGGGCTTTCAAAGAGTTGTTGATTCTGAAGTATCAAAACCAGCAAGGGGGAAGGAGACACACTCTAACACAAGCGGTAAACTTGATGAACTTAATTCTTCTAAGTGATTGAAGATATCCCGGGAAGACAAATGTTATTTCCGAGAGAGAAACTCAAGGTTTGACTCATGGCAAGTAAACTTGATGAACTTAACTCTTCTAAGTGATTGAAGATATCCTGGGAAAACAATTGTCATGACCATGAGAAAACTCAGGTTTTACTCATCAAGGCCTTTAGTGTTATTATTCAACGGCGTGGGGGAGTGATGTAAATGAAAGTTTCGAAGATAAAAGGTACACGGTGTGTGATGATCTCGATGTTATGCAATCATCGGAGAGAGAGAATTGTGTACATTGGGAAGCTCATTTGTCTCACTTGAGGGCTTAATCGAGTGATTCGAGATAAATCACTTATTCGGAGTTGACATCCGCAGAGATTGTCATCCCAGAGAGATAATCAATGATTCGACTGCTTCTTCAATGTTATCGGTTGTTCTCTCTTTGGGGAATGTGTGTACTTCGGGTCTTGAGCCTCATACGATCATGGGGAAGCCATTGTTTACCACAAACATTGGGGAGGTGTTTTCTCTCCGGGCATGATGTGTATTCGGTAGAGTTCTTGGATATTGGTGTACCGGGTTCTTGAGCTTCATACAGTTCATGGGAAGAAAAATGTGAACATGGGAAGGTGTTCTTCATTCCCCTCGAAGTGTATTGAGTTCTTGAGCATTATTCTAAAGAGGGCTGCATCATTTCAACTACTGGGAAGTGTTCTCTTGACACCTTTTGGAATGGATTGTTTTGAGACGATGGAAAATTTGAGAAGATTATTTATGAGTGGGATGATACGTTGTTGTTCTTCTTCTTAATGATATAACCCCGAATGAAGTATCTCGACTTTCGTTCTTAAAAGGAGCGGGATTTATGATAATGGTGTGCTTCCACTGTGCACGGCTAAGAAGCTTGAAATAGAGCTTCAATCCTTTCATCTAATGGATCTTGGTTTGGGGAAGCTGCCAAAGTCTCTCTTTCTCAAAGGCTCATGTTCTATCTTCTATTATGGAGCCTCGGAAGCTTTGGTGGTGGAAGTTTAAGAGATGACGAATTCTATCTTTTACGACGTGCTGCTCGATATCCTTATCTCGGTACTAGTATCATCATCCTCTTAAATATATATCATCTATTCTATCTTTGTATATATTTATCAAAAAAACAAAATACAAATATATAAAACCAGGAAAACAAAATAGAAAAATATAAAATCTACAAAATCCCATAAAAATCAGAAAATTTGAAAAAGACCAAAAATATTGTTTTTCTAAGACATGTCTTCTGGTATCGATAACATCCGCGGTCTTAGAAATGTCATTCAATAATGGCACGGGACCATAGATGAAGTTCGAGCATGAGGTGTAAATATTCTTTTTCCTAAACATGTCTCAAAATATGGCTTGCGGTATTGCCGGACGTGACCCGCGGCTTAAACTATGGCTTGCTATTATTTCAGATAGCAACCGTTCTTCAAGAAAGGAAAGTCTTTGCGCTAAACCATTTTTCAAAATTCGTGCACTTATCCTAAAACAAAACAAGGAAAGCATATGTCAAAGACTCTTTGTTTCTACAAATGTTTTTCGTCTAAAATTCTTGAGAAAAATATTTGTTGTTTTTTTAAATGGTGGTAAATGAGTTGCTTGAAAATCAATCTAATTGAGTTTTAGTTATAAATTGAAAACTCAATCAATGACTTTAGCTTTTAAACTTTTCAAAAATAGTCATTGATTGAGGGAGAATGTTTTCAAATCTATATCATCTAACGGGCTTTCTTAATTATCCTAATATGCTTAATTAAAAATGATGTTAACCTATGTTGAAGGACTAGGTGCCTAGGATATGATTGCTAGGATTAGATGATTAGAGTTTGATGAACACATTATTCCCATACCTTATATGATCTGATTGATATGTTGAATTGACTTATTAGTCGATTGTTGTTTGGGTGATGTCGACCACCATATATACGTATGTATGTTCACTAACATATGCCGGTATATTGGTATATAAGAATGTTCCCGATCCGGATCCCACAATTGAAGATGATTGGATGCCGAAGGAAAGGGTAACTATATCTTGGGTTGACAAATGAAGAAGCGGAGCTTAATTGGACTTCAATGGAGAGTTGGCATAAATGCAACGTAAAAGGTCTCACTGCATCTGCCGGATGGTTTTCTTCTAAGTGATTGAAGCGGAGCTTAATTTGACCTCGATTGGCATTCAAAATGCAGCGTAAGAAGAAGTCTCACGCATCTGAGACGGTTTTCTTCAAAGCCCTACAGCAACAGCGGCTTCTCAACCACCTAACGTATCTTTGTGCAGGATACCATTTTAAACAATTTTGAATAATTTGATTAAATTGTTTTGAAAATGGAAAATATTGTTTTGAAAATAAATTGGACTAAATTTTGAAAATCACCGGACTTCATTTTATCAAAACTATAAGTCACTCAATCAACATTCACGGTCATCGATTGAGAGGAGAGTGATTTAATTTAAAATATTTTCAAACGATATTTCTTCATAAAAGTCCGTTTGTACAAAAACAAAGTGGTGATCTAAAGATTTAATGTTATGTCATGGTATGATTTTCTTTTGAATCAAGGTCTTTCAAAATGAAATTTTTTCTGTTCTTGTTTGATTGTGAAATTGTTTTATTTTACTTAAAGATCTCTTAAAACTATCATATCTGACACTAACAATCTTTAATGTCTTAAAATGGTCCTTATCTGTCATTTTCAAAATTAAATCTTGCCACATCTTTCCCCAAAATCTTTTAAATGATTTAAATCAATTGGGATCACAAATCTCAAATGGTTTGAAAATTTTGATCGCGGGGAGATCGTGATTTAAATCTCAAATCTGTTTTAATGGAATTGGTTTTAGTCCTTTATAGGCACTCCTGCCTCCATGTGCCAAACGATTTCAAATACACAATGCACATGTTGAGGAGGAGCATTTATCCAAAAACAGGATGAGTATTTAAACAAGGCCACATTTTCTCCCATGTTTTCTAAACCTAATTAAATCACTTGGGATCCAAAATCTCAAAGGGTTTGATATTTTTGATCGGCGGAGAATTTGTGATTTAATAATGAAATTTGATAAAAGGTGATCGTTTTTATTCGAATGTAAGCTTTGCTCTCTCATATGTGCTAAATGCTTTTAGAATCTGGCTTATATTGAGAACAAATGGTTTTCTTAATGGCTTTTGTGATCGTGGATGTGCTTCAAAAGAACTCTTGCCTCTATGTGATAAAATGTTTTCAAATATCCTATGCACATATTGAGGGGAGAATTTACCAAGAAAATCAAATGGCTTTTTCTATGAAAATTGTGATCAAAGAAATATTTCAAAGTCCTCTTGCCTCCATGTGCTAAACAATTTCTAAATCATATGCACATGTTGAGAGGGAGGTTTTCTAAATGATCAAAACTATTAAGGTACAAAATGCTTTGATTTCGTATCACAAGTACCTTGATTGTTTTTCAAATGATTTTTCAATTGGTTTCAGAAGGAAAAACGTACCAAAAGACCGACCAATTTACTTTATGCATGGTGTTTAAGGATGGTTAGGTTAGGTATTAGTTCCCACGATCCCTGAGCGAGGAGGGATCTACCCAGGACAATCCACTAGATAGTGTAGAGTCCTTAGGTGATGAAAAAGTGAGATATGGGAAGAGTGCGGTGAGACGAGCTAGTCTGGAATAAACCCAACAAGGTTCTAGTTATGAAGTCTCGGTAAGCACTGAAGGGGTTGAAGAATGAAAAAAAATTGAATGTAAAAAGGGTGAAAAGAAATAGCCCTCCAATAATTCAACCTTAGGGCAGAAACCGGGTTTAATACATATGCTCTGGTGGTTACGGTAACACTAGTATTGAAGACAAGACGTCATGGACCCAGTGGCCTTGCACTAAACTTCCCAAGCTACTCAAGTTCCTCTTAAAAGGGCTTGTTTCATTCTCACGGGGAACCTACATAATCTATCGACTTTCTCTTAGAGATTGTTGATATTGAAGAAGGAGACCCTCTCCCTAGTCTCGGCATAGGAACCAAATGTGCACGATTGAGTCTAGAGCCAAGAGATCATCCACAATATCTCATTAGGACACTAAATTAATGAAGACTTGCTGTTTCACACAATGTGGAAAGTAAGAATATATTAAGAGTCCTACGCATGATCCTTGTGGTATTGCGCATCAGTGATATGTAAAAATATTTCACGATGAAGATGGAAATCCTTCTAGAGCCAACATCAAACAAGCTCTTGGTAGGTGACATGTGAGATCTTCTTGTAAGATCAAGCTTGTGACAACTGGATAGAAACGATGGGGCGATTCATTCTTGAATCAACCTTGGTCCAGAATGGAATTGGCGAATACTTTTGGAAAAACCATTCGATGTGCAAACCTTCTTTTCTCTAGCGCATCGAATGTGTATTCATTTTCAAACACAAAAGTATCTTATTGAAAAAATACTTTTGGAAAAACGGATGTCGAAATTTCTTCTTCTTTCTAGCACATCGATGTGTATTCTTTTCAAATACAAAAAGTATTTTTGATTGAAAATTGATCTTTCTCATAAAACCTTCGGCGTATTGCAAAACTCTTTCTTCTAAGCAATACGCGATTGTTTTCAAATCAATTTTCATCAATCAGTGAATCTCAATTATTTGGTTCACTCACTCCGTGTTGTCTTCTTTGAGGCGTTCGGTTTGAGAACGGCTAGAAGCGAAACCACATCAAGGAGATTCTTAGAATCATATACGATCCAGGCGATACTTAGCGATCAGCGGGGAACCGTGGGCCGTGTACCTCAATTCAGCGAAAGTGATCAAAGACACTTTCGTGTGTTTTATTGCTACCTGTTGTTTGCAGGTACATTTGGACGGTTGCGGTTGATCGAATTGAGAGTCAATCCAAAGCCGCATGCTCACGGCATCCACACTAATTGAAGAAATCATGACTGTGCATATCTACATAACACGGCTCGATATTTTTATACTATGTACCTTTCTGGCTGCACAAATATCATGAACCGATAAAGCTTCGCTACTCGATGAAAAGATGTCATGATCAAAAGTGTGAGCATGTCGGTCCAAAGTCACAACATCACATGATGGCAACACACAAAGGGTGATCGAGATTTCTTGTGGTCGATGATCTCAAAGAAAGCTCGAAGATCATCAAAGATGTGGATCAGTTCAAGACCTCCACTGAAAGTACAAATTTCGGACTTTGAAGTTGCACTACAAAAGCACAAAGATTGCGGAATTGAAGAATTGAAGTCTGAGCTCAAGAACAAAGTCAAGAATAGAATGCTAGGATTCAAAATGTAAAACATGGGGTGACCTCCCTTAGGGTGAGATTGTTAGGAATTGGAAATTCCATAGTAAAGTGTCGGTCACCCCAACTATTATCTAGCATAAGTTAGCTCGTAGACATATCATTAGTTCGTTATTTATAGTTTATTAGTTAGTTATTAGTTTAGTTTAGCGTAGTGTAACACCGTGGAGGAAGAACGGGTCTTTACCCATATGCGATCCACGAGGTCGATGGGAGGTGGTATGATTGTAACTATAAATACGCCTTCCATCCATGGAAGGGGTGTGGCTTCTTTGAATCTAACCTTACATTTGTTTAGTAACTCTCTTTCAAGAACCTCCTCTCAACTCTCTTCATCTATCTAAAATGGCTTTCTTGTTTAATCACAATCCTAGACCACCCGAATCAATCAAACAACATAATATTATGATCCTACAAAAGCTGAATCATCTTCTCATGATATGCTAAGCCTTGTCGACGGAATCATCAACGTGCAGCGATAGACCATGTCGATATAAAAATATACAAACCACACACCACAATCACCAAAATCCCTGCCTTGCTTAGAGGCGTTTTTCGGCTAACCTAAATGAAATCTTATAGTCATTGGATGTATTCAGTCTTATCAAAAATGTTTGATTGCTCTAGAATAACTGGTAGTTTGACACGTAGAATAACATATTGTTAAAATAAATGAGCCGGATGATCTTGTTAGAGGCTTGTGAGAAAATGTAACTATTATATAATCGAAATAACCATGTTTGTCACCAAATTATTGATGAAATATAGGTGTTTGTTCAAGCCGGATTAAATATGATATCTAGTTTCATGTTGTAAATTATATATGTGTTCAAAAGTATTACATGTTTTTTATTGGTGATTCATAAAACAACATTCGAACATTTGACATGTGCTTCGAAATATTTTTATTCATAATAGATTTCATTTCAATACATTAAAGGATAACAAAATACATCAACGTAGCAACGACATTCATGAAGATACCAAAACACATAATATGACAATCACAGAACGTCAAAGAGACCACATTACAAGGTAGGGTAGAGTTAATAATTTTGCGCATCTTTGCGGAAAGGAGATTTTTGAGAACTTGGAGCTGAGTCTCACTCATTAGCCTCATCGCTCCGTTTTTCTCAAGCTCGTCTTGGAATTGCAGCGGGATTTCCAAAACAGCAGCGAAGCACGGACCCAACCACTCACTCCAAGCTGCTTGATTTGCTCGGCCTCGTAGTGCAACGAGTTAGGTCGATCCTCCCTGCATGCATGTCACTTAAGAACTTGAAGTCACGTTCATTGTCACGCACAAACACGTTGTTAACCATGTCTTTAAGTAAGTTATCCATTTCTTTTGTAGTAAATTGTGCTAGTGTGTGTCCACGACAAAAGTTGTATGATATTGGGATATATGTTGTCCGTTATATAACCCAAATGGGGTGGGGGTGGGGGAAAAGCGGGGTGGGGTGACATGGAGTTTATTTTAAATTGAAGTCTATCACGAATTAATGTGGATAGTCAAGTGGTGAATAGTTGAGTCATGTCAAGTAATTATTGTTACACATTAGGCCAAGTTTAATTAATGAAGCTTCTCTTGTACTCAACCAGGTTACAAGATAATCATTTTGGGCAACTAGTTTGGGTTTGGGGGCAACTAAACGGAGTTTGAATTTTGTTTAGTTCCAAATGCAACAAAATTTTCGTCCTTGGGTTAGAAAAATTATTAATTTACTATGTTTTGTAAATAGACGCCATTAACGAGGTTTATATTGATTACTTTTTGGTTACATGAACTAACACACATATGCTATTATTATATGTACATATCGTTTATATTTTATGTAATAATACACTACCATAGTATATTCAGTTTTATATTGAATGGATATTTTGTAAAAACCCAAATCGGGGATGCACATAAGTAGGACAAACTTTATTAATGAGGAAGGGCGTAATGAAATGATGGTGGTAGCTAGTGGCATGTACTTGAAGGGAACTAGTCAATTAGTTTTTCAACTTTAACTATTGCACAAAAAGGCACAAAGAAAGTTGTGTCCAACAAGTTAATTGTTTTTGGGCAACCACATACATATGATGGGCAACTAAATCATATGTGTCCCTATTAAATCATGAACCTTGCTGATTCTAAATTTAAAGTAATCAAGCTTGCTACCTAACTATATATTTCCTATTTTGTATTATATGTGCGGGACACAATGTAAATTAAAATCGGGAAAATAAATTGTTAAAATACGGAAGCAAGCAGATTTATGTACTTTATTTTTGGTTGGTTCTAGTTAATCTACACATATTTTAGATAATCTGTTGTTGGTTGTGGTATTCGTTTGATGTTACTACTATAGGTATAGACGGCTTTTGTTTCTTTTTATTTTGAATTAAATTGGCGGGGCCCCACTTTCTCTTGCTTGATCGATTGGG
Source organism: Chrysanthemum makinoi (assembly GCA_910596185.1). Taxonomy (NCBI): domain Eukaryota; kingdom Viridiplantae; phylum Streptophyta; class Magnoliopsida; order Asterales; family Asteraceae; genus Chrysanthemum; species Chrysanthemum makinoi. The sequence continues at coordinate 110,193,188 of OU343223.1, forward strand.
AATGAGTGAATATTTCTCCATCTCTCTAACCAGATTCATTTAAGGAAAATGAAACATAAAGCTTTTATTTGGTGGGACCACACTTTTAGCTAAGGACCCGTTAAGCAATAAATAAACGCCCTCTAAGTATAACTAATGTTTATGAAAACTATATTTGTTGGTTGTGGTAAATAAAAATGGGATTTCAAATAAGAAGAGCGGTTTATTAATGGTGAATAGATGTAAGAAAATGATGGTGGTACATAGTTGCATGTACTTGAAGGGAACTAGTGTGCTCAAAACTCAAAGTCAAACTGCTACAACACAACACCCAAGAAACTTTGGCCAACAATAAATTTTTTCTTGGGCAACTACACACAAATAATGGGCAACTACTCACAAGCATGGTTTATTCACATCACGGTCTAAGTATAACAAATTCTTGTATAAGTTTATTTATGTATGTGTTGTCCGTAATCGTATTATTTATGTTGGTTATAAGAAGCATGGTGTATGGTCACAAAGTATAACAAACAAGTAATAATATGACTGGGTTATAATAAGAAGATATCTGTAAGCACTCCCTAACACGGACATACCATACACGTGACTCATAGTCACGCATGTACTTATCATAGAATGTTACCACTCTTTGTAGGTATATTAAATTGGGCAAGACACCCGGTGTTTAACGATCTCGTTGAGAGAATAAAAACTAAAGAGCAGGTTAGGTACGGTGTAATACGG
>OU343223.1:110194013-110240958 GCA_910596185.1 Chrysanthemum makinoi
CTCGAGAACTTGATACATTATTTCATAACCCTTTGACTTTTCACAGACTATTTTCAAAATGTTGATTTAGCAATAATTACACTTGAAGCATCGTATAAAGAAGACACCAGAGTGAGTGAGGAAAGACCTCTTTTAACCGCAATATACATCATCCTTGATAAAAAGTTAAAAATACATATACTAGTTATTGTTAATAACGCGTAGCTTAGTTGGTAATGAGTGAGCCATCTATGCACCTAACAAGCAACCGCTAAATAAGTTGTGTATGCAGTCACCAACCAACCATCAATTGGGCCATTGGGCCTAATTTAAGTCCAGCAGCCCATAATAACAATTTTCAATCGCAACTAACAACATCTTCCCCCCAATTCACACACTAAAATTAAATTACTACAGTAGTTTGTTAGGGTTTCAGTTACTCCAACCACTCGCCGGTCACATTTTCCGTCAATCGAACCACCGCCGCAAGCTTATTACTCCGATTACAGTGACGTCAGCTTGTTTTCACTTAGGTATTGATATTTTTATTGTTAATTGTCACGACGTCCTTTTGGAGACTAATTGACCTTGATTTTGTTTATTTGTTGATGCATTTTATATATTTTTATGTTTTGTGTAAATTAGGGTTTGTTAGAATTCGCCTCTAGAAATAAGTTGTTAGGGTTTGCGTTGATGCCAGATACTTACATTATAAACTAGGACGTAGGCGTGTTCAGTATGGTAAAATCGCTGTTTGATAGGCTCATTTCTGATTAAATATTATGGTTTCTATAATTAAGGTGCTCTTAATTAGTAATATAGATTGTTAAAACACGCCTGAAGAGTGTTGCGAAATATGGGTCGCTTCAGTGGTCAACATGATAATTTTCGAAAAAATATCAAATTTACAATCCCGTTACTCGGGGGTTTGGTTCCTAGGGAGTGGATGGTGATCTGCGGTTAGAAAGTAGCCAGAGATCTCGTAATGTGGAAACTTTTATAAGCTTAAAACACCACTTAGATTATTTTGTTTACATAATGGGGTTTCATTTAGTGAGTTGTTGTAGAAATTAAACATAGCTGAAACCTTAGTCATCATTGATCTCCTATCAAGTTGAGTGAATTTTTTTGTTTTATTGTAAAGAATTTGCCATCTACACACTTCATATCCTTTGTTAAATCATACTTAAGGGGGAGGGGGTTAGCATATATTTCCGGTATATGGGCTTTTTTGAATTGGCAATTTACGTATGATCTTATCAAGTTGAGCGGATGTAATTAAATAACCCATATTTTCAACTTGATAAGCTCATAAGCCGAAAAAAGTGGGCTTATGAACTTATCCAAGTTGAAACAAGCTCATCAAGCCGTAAAAATAAACTAATTGCAACACCCCTGTTAGGTTTTTTTAGTTTCCTTGTATGGAGTGTTATGACTTGCTGCTTAGTGATTCAAGGCTTGTTTTACTTGTTGTGTGAATCTTAGAAACCAATAGCTGGAAGCCTAAACCCTACTCTTTGCGAGCATTTGTTTGTTTCTGATGCATAATTTGATTGTTGTTGTTTCTTTCATTTTCCTATTGTAGCTGCTTTTAGTATTTTTTCGTGGCTGTTTTTCTAAGAGCACATGTTCTGTTTACGAACTATATCGTTGTTGCCTTATGTACTTTGTTCAGTAGACAACCACAGATCATGTACTTCTACATCTTGTGCTTTGTTGCCTCTATGAAGCTATGGTCTCATCACCTTCGTTGGCTATGTAATTTTCTTATTCATTATATATGAGTATGATGTAATACCATTTTATTCTCTCGTATCTAGTTTTGGTTTGAGTGTGATTTTGGAAATATGTGTTTTGATGACTTTTATGACCATAAATTAGAGAGCGTTTGTTGCCGTCTTGTGACCTCAACAAGCAACTCACAATCATGCTTAAGGTGACATTATATTGATGAGTAAACAGGGTTTATTGACGTTTAAAAGGTTGTGAGTTTGAGTCTGCTGTATGCTTCCATGTTTGCTGCTTCTCGTACTTTGTTGCCCATGTTTGATGAAGCTATGGTCCTATAACATTTGTTGACTTTGTGATTCTCTTATCCGTTAAATATGAGTATGTGTAATAGAAAGCTCATTGATTCGTATGGTGATTAAAACCTGTTATTGTTTCCCGTATGTGCCTTAAGTTTCATTTGCTATATAGGAAATATGTATTATGGTGCCTTTTATTGCCATCAATCTGAGAGATTTTGTGTTCTTATACCTTCTTTCTTATGCTTTGGATCAGGAGCTACTACCGAAGAATCTCACTGGCGAATACATAAGCTGCAGTACACGTTAAGTTAAAATGGGTGTGGATTTGGATTCCCAGGATTCCTATCGCCAGTATCTTGTTGATCAATCTCAATTCAAGAAAAGGAAAGTAATTATGGATGGCATTAATGGTTCTTCAGCAGTTTCCGTCTCATGTGAGATTGGAACTTCCTTGCCTACTCTTCATGCTTCTGATTATTTCATGGAACCTTGCTTGAGTGAATTGGCCATGCGAGAGCTCATGGATCCAGGTCACTGCAGCAGGGTTCAGAACTTTAAAGTCGGTAGACACGGTTATGGAAGCGTCACATTTTTTGGGGAAACGGATATTAGATGGCTAGATTTAGACAAGATTATCAAGTTCAGGAGACATGAGATTGTTGTTTATGAAGATGAAACAACCAAGCCTGAAGTTGGTAAAGGACTTAACAAGGCTGCTCAGGTAACTTTACTTCTACAGATAAGCTCCTCAAAATTCGCAGGAGGTCTAACAGAGAAGTTGAAACTGATTTCAGAAAATCAAGGAGCACAGTTTATTTCTTTTGACCCAAACAAAAAAGAATGGAAATTCTGTGTTCAACATTTTAGTAGATTTGGTCTGAGCGATGATGAAGAGGAAGATGTTGCAATGGATGATGCAGATACTGTGGTTCGTGAACCGGTTGTGCTGAATGATAGTGATGGGTCTGATTTTGATGAAGAGACCGCATTGGTGGATCCACGTCTGCTTTCGCATTCCCTTCCTTCACACCTTGGTCTTGATCCTGTTAGAATGAAGGAAATGAGAATGATGATGTTTCCTGATGAAGAAGAGGAGGATGATGAGTTAAACGAAAGGTTTTCACACCATAGACCGCCTTCTGGTAAGGAATCCATTAGCAAACCAGTGCTAGGATCCACCCCACCAACAATTCGGAAAACTCCACTAGCTTTACTTGAGTACAATACCGGCAGTTTTGCCTCAAGCCCTAATGGGTCTATTTTATTGGCCCAACAAAACAAAGGAATTCCTTTGACCATAACAAAAGTTCAGGGATTTAAGCTGGAGATTAAGGAGACTCCTGTGACAAGAAACTATTCTCGGAACGTTGTTGATGCTGCATTGTTCATGGGCAGATCATCTGGTATAGCCTGGGGTCCAAATGGTCTTCTTCTTCACTGTGGTTCAACTGTTGGTAAAAGTAATCAGAAGCGGGAGATATCTTCTACAATATATTTAGAAAAAGTTGCTACCGATAATGTGGTCAGAGATGAGAATAACAAGGTGCGTGAGGAACTCATTGATATATGTTTTGATTCTCCACTAAACTTTCATAAAGAAATTCGTCATGAAACGAAGGAAGTGGTAGTTGATTCACATAAGATAAAGATTCGGAAACTTGTCAGTAACCGTTTGGAACTTCCACACGTATGTCGGAGTTATATAGAAATCATTGAGAAGAAGTTGGAGGTACCTGGATTATCTGCTTCTGCTCGTGTGGTGTTAATGCACCAAGTTTTCGTTTGGGAACTTATTAAGGTTCTTTTTTCCTTGAAGGAAAGCTCATTAGAAGCTGATGTGGAAGCACTTCCACTGATCAGAAGAGCGGAATTTAGTCAATGGTTGCAGGAGACTGTCTGTCACCGTGTACAAGATGAAATTAGTTCCTTGAATGATTCAAGTGATTTACAACAATTGTTTTTGCTCTTAAGTGGACGACAACTCGATGCAGCAGTAGAACTGTCTGCTTCTAGAGGAGATGTGAGACTTGCTTGTCTGCTGAGCCAGGCTGGCGGGTCCCCCGCCAACCGTACTGATATCGATTGCCTGCTTAATCTGTGGAAAAACAACGGGCTAGATTTTAATTTTATCGAAAAGGACAGGATAAGACTTTTTGAGTTGCTTGCTGGTAATATTCATGGTGCCTTGGGTGAGATGGATATCGATTGGAAGAGGTTTTTAGGATTGTTGATGTGGTACCATCTTCCACCTACTTCTGATTTGACGTCCATTTTCCGGACCTATCACGGTCTTCTAGAAAGTGGTCGAGCTCCATATCCTGTTCCTGTATACATAGATGAAGGACTGGTAGAAACTGGTGTCAGTTGGACCCCTGGTAACCGTTTTGATCTTGCATATTATCTTATGCTTCTTCATGCTACTGAAGAGAGAGACTTTAGCATTTTGAAAACTATGTTTAGTGCGTTTGCTTCAACTCATGATCCACTTGATCACCATATGATTTGGCATCAGCGTGCGGTGTTAGAAGCAGTTGGTACATTTAGTTCTGATGATCTTCATGTTCTTGACATGGGATTTGTTTCTCAGTTGCTGAGTCTTGGACAATGCCATTGGGCCATCTATGTTGTGCTCCACATGCCCCATCGGGATGATTATCCTTATCTGCAAGCTACTGCTATCAGAGAAATCTTGTTTCAGTATTGTGAAATCTGGAGTGCTCAAGAGAACCAACAGCAGTTTATTGAGGATTTGGGAATTCCATCAGCTTGGTTGCATGAGGCTTTGGTGAGTTCATCAGATTATATTTGACAAAACTCGTTATATCTTCTTCACTTTACTGTGATAATGCTTCATTTTTTGGGTGTTGCTATTAGGTAAAACTGGTAAAATGGGAGGGTGGGTAGTGAGTCAAAACCGATTTTTTTGGTACATGCTGTGTGTTGGTCGATCCCAAACACCTTCTGTCCAGATTTTTTTAATTAAAGTTTTGTAGGTATTTAGGGCAGTTACATAATAAATCTCTGAATAGTTTTCTGCGTAAAGCGACTTTGGAAGTTGGATGCATTGGAAATACACTTTGGATGACATCTGACTCATTCTACCCATTTTCTTTCAAACAAAGTTTTATTTGACTCATATGATCTGCTACGTATTAAACATAACTAAAATCTCAAGTTATAGTTTTATAAGTAATTGGGTCAAAATTGCCATCTCTACTATAAGCTCTGAACATTGGAATTTCATCTACACCCCATGCAGGAATCACTTATTTGAAAGTAATTGTGGTTAAATGGCAAACTAGTTTAATTTTTAGCAACAAATTAGATGCTGGATACATTAATCTATAAACTCAATCGAGCTTTTTCAAGTAATTTATTATGCGTTATCTTTGAAATCTTATTATTTTTCTTGATGTGGTCACCTTATTTCATTTCTGCAGGCAGTATATCATGCTTACTATGGAAATTCTTTCAAGGCCCTTGAACACTATCTTGGATGTGAATTTTGGCAAAAAGCACATTCAACTTTCATAACTTCCGTCGCACATTCTCTGTTCATGTCAGGTAGGATATAGCGGTACATTAATATATTCTCAAATGTAGTATGGACATATTGGCTGATTGGCTCTTGTTTGTCCTTGACCTAAAACGTTGCTTGCTAATTATATTCAAATAGATGAAAGCATCTTTGTTGAGTCATGGTGTGGTAGAATATGGTCTCATACTACTCGTATAATTGTGCACAAGCCCTTAGTCATGTTTCATTCGTTGCATTATCCAACAAACCGTGCTTGATCTGGCCTTGTTGTTTCTGTACTTACTGATTTTCCAGTGACAATGGTAGAAAATGTAGTTATTTGATGGTATAAGATTTTATATTAATCTGCTTAATCGTTCTTTTTATGGTTTAGGCAAACAGTCAGAAATATGGAGGCTTGCGACCTCAATGGAAGATCATAAATCAGAAATCGAGAACTGGGACTTGGGAGCTGGAATTTATATAGAGTATTATAACCTTAGAAGTTCTTTGAAGGAAGATGAAAATTCAATGAACGAACGGGTATGAAATTCTGTCAATATATTAATGACTGTATAGCTGAAGAAACACCCCATATATGTATATGTTCTTTTTCATATGTCGGCTGTTACCTGATTGTGGATTTGTCATAATAAGCGTGGGTAGGTGGCAATTATAGCCAATTTACATGTATATAGGTCTATTTTGGGCTGTGTTCCCTCTCAAACAGGTCAAGTGAGCCGAAAAGACATTCTCCTAAATCGTATATATTAAAAGACATAGATTCTTATCGTAATAATGTGTCTTTTTGTAGTTACACTCAGCACATTCATTGTTCATATATTATTTATGAAAAAGAGGGACAGTCTTTGTTGGTCCGTACTATAAAATGGTGTTTTACCGACCCAAACCTCTTATCTTGCCACCCCTAATCACTAACACTAGTGAATAAAATGTGCAGAAATCATCTCGTGATTTTTCATAAAGTGGTAATTTACATGCAACCTTTTTACTCTTGCAGATTTCTCTTGAAGAAAAGAATGATGATTGCAGAGACTTCTTTAATCGCTTGAAAGGGTCTTTGGCATTTTGGGACACCCGATTGCCTATTGATGCCAGGTACTTAAAGAATTATTTCAATTGCTTATATAGTTAATCTCGATGATATCTTTATCATTTCAATACTTTGAAACCTGTTTTGATTAATTTAAGCTAAGGGCGGCAATTTAAGCTTGTTTATGTCCAAACGGGTTGGATTTGAGCTTTATATATCCAAACGGGTGAATTAAGCAACTCATAATCAAAATGGGAATTGGCCAAACGTGTTGAAAGTAGCCCATAACATAATTAGGGGTTTATAACCTTCTAAATACTTTTCTAATAAAATATCCGAGCATTATCGTAACGATAGTTTTCATAATCTCACATCAACGTATTAGCTATATATACTAAAACATCATATGATTTATATTGTGATGCATATATAACTGATAGGGAAGGTATCTTTAGCGTTTTAATTCCCTGCAAGTCTGGAAACTGTTAATTAGTGGCACTGTCAACACATTTACTTGAAAACCGGTCGACTTGGGTTGTATCTGATTTCTAACAAAAGGTCGTACTAAAAAACTTAAACATGAAATGGGTCAAATGTGTTTAGAGTCGCCCAATGTTTTCAGTCCAGTATTTCAATTCATTCAAACAAATTAGTAGCATAGTCAAAACAATAATATTTGTAAAATTCAAACATTATGTGCGGGTCAACCACTCAACCCGGCCTAGTCTGTTTTTACCCGTTTGATTTAGTATGCGTTCTACTTTGCTCATTTTGCCACCTATAATATTTAGCATTTATCTATGTATCTTTGGTGTTTATTAGCATTATACTGATATTTATTAAATAACAGAATGGTATATGCAAAGATGGCCGAGGAGATTAGTGATCTGCTTGTAGCCGATTCCGGGGAGGGCTCAACCACAAAGGTTAAGTTAGACTGCTTCAATTCCATATTCGATTCCCCCATCCCCGAAGACCTTCTTTCATGCCATTTACAGTCTGCAGTATCACATTTTACACTGTATCTTACAGAAGCCGCATCTTAACACTAAACCCCTAAATATTTCTGGCTAATGCCATTCATCTTGTATTGTTTTTGTAAACACTATTATTGAGCCGAAATTTTGTAATTAATGCTTTTCTAGTGTAGTGGTAGTATATTTACTGGCGTTGGTGTTCAAATCTCGATTGCTGAATATTTTCAATTTATATGAAGTTGTTGCAATACGTTTATATTTTATATTTGCTATGCTTGTTTAAGGTCAGGTATGTGCTTTCATGTCATGTGAAGAACCTTACGTTTGCTGTAGCACAATTGATGTCGTGGGATTCATGGGATGTGCTTACCCATTATTCGTTACAGATGCCTGCCGACGGTTCAATTTGTCAAGAAGCAATTGTATTTTAGATATTTTGAGCAAATTCGTCATCACAATTGATAAACTTTTTTAGAACTTTATAATCGATTCTCACATAATAAATCCTTGCATAATAGATGCTCTTAGCTTTGTAACATGTATTTGTAGAAATAAATATCAATGAATTGTTGGAATCTAACTTTTTTCTTTTCTAGCTTTAGCATATTAAGGTGGGGGAAAAAGTGTGATTTCATGGAACCTCTTTTGTTCCAAAATAATCCTATGTTGATGCTATTGGTCTGGCCCTGCCACAAGCTTTCTTTGGACCCTAGTGCACCAACCACAAGTATTCTTTAGATTCACAACACCAAACACCAAGAATAACTTCAAAGTTTAAAGCTTAAACCATAGTGAGTGACCAAGAACTTGAAGCAGAAGCTATGTTTGGGTGATGTCAAACAAGTTGTCGACTAATTTCGATTCATTCCACTTTCAATAACATGAAAAGTCAGGTTTGTGTCAAAATGGGTAATTTTAAAGTGTCAAAGTGAATGGGTCGAGATGCCGAGTATTTTGGTTTGAGTAAAAAATTTGTTCCCTTTTTATTTTGGTCTAGTTGCGCGCTTAAGATACGAATATAACAATACTTCCTTAATTCCATTATTTTCTAAAGGATCACAACACACTTTTTAACTTTTACCAATACGACTGACGTAATTAACCTTTGCTATAAGTTGATAACATTTGCTTCATTCAAATATGGCTAAACTAAAACGAAAAAGATGAAGAATCAAGAAGAAAATGAGAAGATGGAGGAACAAAATTTCTGGTCCCAAAGCTTCTCTTCAGATCAATCCGTTATTGCCAGCGTCGAATTTTCAGATGAAGATGGAGAACTCGAAGATGAACCAAACCTACTTGAACGAGTCATTGGCTTCTCTTTCATGTATTCATCATTATACGACCTGTTGTCGTCAATTCCAACTTTACATGAACTTACACTCGCTGGGACTAAACAATTGCACAGTAAACCTGACGAACACAAGATAAAATGTCAGAACACTTAAAAATAAGCAACTCACTCTTTATCAAAACAACTGATTTCACCAACTTACGAGTCTAGCTAGGCGATTAATCCAACTTGGTATAGGATTTCCAGTGAGTCTAAGACAAGCATCATTACAAAAATGATTACAGTTTAGTGTTATTAGGTTATCACGAAGTTCCTTTGTAGTCTTGAGCTAGTTCTTTCATGAATCCTCCTACTTCCCTTAGACTCATATTGGTCCATCCTATCAGAATCTGCTTCCTGAAAATGAACCCTTCATATTGTTTCGGTTCTCCTTCAAAGATTCCAGTCGTCGCATTTTCATGTGATCCAAATGCATACTCAACTCCATGAACTACACACATTAAAAACCGATCAATCAAGTCATATACTCTTCTATTTCACATTTTTATTCATTTTGTGTACTCTACTAATTCAAATGCAATAAAAGGTAACTGAACAGAAGGTGATTAGTTAAGCAAGTCACTTGGTAACGACACCGACACTATTTATTACCAAGTGACTTGCTTCTGATCACCTTATGTTTAGTATCCATTGTTTCATGCAAATGTATAGAGTACCCAAACTAAAAAAAAAAAAAAAAAATATCGATTTGGTAGATTATACAAACCTTGAACACCAGAGTGGTAGACGCCGAGGCCAAACCAATAAGCGCATCCATTCAAGCAGTAAGATCATACACATTAAGGTAAACCGGAACCGACCCATTTTTCTTAATCCTAGTTGAACTTCTTCCTCTACACAACATATTCTTTGAAACTATATGAATAAAAGTTTTTGAGCTGAAGTTGAGGAAAAAAGTTTGTGGCACTGGCGAGACATATAACGCCGCGCCGTCTGCTTTTCATTACTATATATAAAGGGTACTTTAATAGATTCCTAAATATATAACGAACATTATTGTTTCAAGCTTTAGAACCTTGTTATAGTGTATTAGATATTTGACTTTGATGTAAGATGCATGATATATGAATATTATGGACTCATGGCGCTACATAACTTTCTACGATTCTTCGGTGAAGCTTTCATTTAAGCATTAGCAGTTACTCGAGCTCGAGATAGTGCCCGTTCAGTTTCACTAGTTAATCTGCGCAAAACTATCAAGATATAAGTTCAAATTAACCCAAATTAGTACCCTTTTGTATCTTGAAATTTATCGATTTCTATGTTATATTTGTTTAAGCGTGTTGGAAAATTTAGTGCACTTGTGGGAATAGTTCACACCTTGTAATGGGTTAGGAGGTACGGAGTGTACACCCATAAGGTCCATGAACACCCTGACTCTTGTAGTGGTTTGTATTGGTAGTGCTTGGTGAAAATCTTTGTTGTGGTTACCACTGATATCAGTGTTTCCCCGAGCGTACTTCCTTTGGATCGATGTTTCAAGTGGTGTTTCCAGCGAAGTGGTGTTCTTAGTAGTGTTTACAGCGAAGCGATGGTGTTTCCAAGCGGTGTAACTTCGATAGCACTATGAAAGTCTTGATGAAAGTCTTGCTTGTAGCGGTTTTGACCTATTCAGTGGCGTTTCAAGCTGCAATAATGACCCGCGTTTAATTGGTCATATAACCACTAACGGCTATAATGGGGATAATTATGAGGCTATTAATGGGCGATTAATACTCATAATTCCATTGAATTAGCCAAGAGTATTATCCTATAAATAGGATATCTCATTATGCATGAAGAACACACAGAAAACACTAAACACTTATAAGTGCAAGGGTTATTGAATTGTGCCTAATTCTATAACTACATTTGGTCTTATCCCAAGTAGATATTAAGTGATACAGGGCATTAGGGTCGAATAGTTTACTTTGGAAAGTGATCCTACGATTCCAAGTGATATCCAGGCAACCACCAAGTGGTATAAGTTCTGTGACCGTTTATTTGTTTTTGCTGAACAGTTGCACATTTCTGCTGAAGTTGATTATCTTACCCTGTTCTGGGAGCTACACCCCCAACAAAGCGAAGGACTGTAATTAATTAGCGGTATGTGAGTTACCTATCAAATACTGATTATATAAACTGAAATTTAACTTAAGTTATAAGCTTTGTGACACTAAATTTTATAAGTTGTTCTTTTTCTTTCTTTTCAGAAAAGGAGTAGAACATGCATGGTGGTTATGGGACTCATGAAAAGTGGAAGGATTTCAGCCCTAGATTATATTCCTTCAAACCATATCTATTATTAAAGATGATTACATAGTTAAAACAAATAAAGATATAGGAATTTTTAGTAATTATGATGTATGGATGATGTTTGGTTGTTCTCTAAAGAGCTCATATTTTTTTATAAGCTTTATATGCAAGGTTCTCATTTTTTTAAACTCAGTTATTTTTTGGGTTAATTACTTGAAAATGTATCATACTTGTTATTTTTTGTTATTCTGTGTATTAAACTTTATTTTTTCTTATTGTGTGTACTGAAATTTTAAATGCCGATTATTGGGTGTATATTGTGACTATTCAACTATGTAAAATGACCATTTACCCTTCGAAATTTGGAAAAAGTAAAGGTAAAATGGTCACAAAATATACACAATAATCAAAATTTGAATGTTTAGTACACACAATAAGAAAAAATGAAGTTCAATACACACAATAACAAAAAGTGACAAGTATGATACATTTTCAAGCAATTAACTTTTTTTTTCTCGATAAATCTGAAGACCGACCAACGTATGCTCAAATTCATAAAGTTTGTAGTCTAACGGTATCCATAAGAGTAACTCTTAAATTAAACGAGTGAGGAAAACCCGCGATCTGTGGGATTGCTTTAATAGGCGTGAATTTAGGCGATGAATGGCCGGAAAAATTTGTTTGGGCGCTTTCAAATACAATTAAAACCTTAGGGACTATTTTTCAAGCGGTTTACAAAGGACTTACTTTGTAATGAAACTTTTAGGGACTATTTTTGCCAAATTGCAATAGATAGCAATTAATGCTAAAGGACTTACTTTGCAACGCCACTTGAACCTCAAATTGTTTTGCCAAGTTAAGATTGCATTGCTAAAGGACTTGCTTTCTTGTAGGTTGAAACTATTGTTGTTGCCAATTCTGAAAGATGACAATTAATGTGAGTTGAATGTTGTTTCCTCCCCTGGCTTTTAGTATATATAGTAATGGTTGATAGTTCAAATCCTGTCTAATAATACGAGTAAAAAATAAAAATACTATTTAACATATATGGATTTGTACTATACATAGAGATCATGTACAATGATTTACAATTTTAAGTTAATTGCATATATACCCAATTTTAACCACATAATGACATATTTACCCAACTAAAACTCATAAAGTCATATATACCCGATATAAACATTAAAATTACCATATTTACCCATTTCACTATAAAATTAATCACACTTTATTATTTAACATTAGAATTCCCATTGTACCCTTGATAATATAATTAAACGAACTCTTAATTTACGTGAAGAGGCTACCATTAATTAAGTCCTTGGATGGTTCTATTACGAGATCGAGAGTATCGGGGTGAATTGTGATATTTATATATGTGCATGTTTTGCATATGTGTGACTTTCCGGTGTGCCTCAGGTAATTAAAAACATAAACAAAGGATAAAATATACAGCATCACAGAAAATCTGTGAGCAACATCATATCTGATTAAGAGTGAAAGCAACATGTAGGTACACAACTAAAGAGTAACATAAACAAAGAAAATGTATAAACAAATAACAGAGAGTAAAGTTAGATTTTGATGAAGTTGTATATGATTTATGAGGGGATTCTACGGTGGCATGCATATAAGTGCACATAAAGATTGGTAATCTGTTTAAACTATGTTATCAAGGTTATAATTGGAATTAAATGTTGTACATGAAATTTTTAATTATTTTTATAGTGAAATGGGTAAATATGGTACATTTGATGTCTATATTGGGTATATAAGGTATTATGAGTTTTAGTTGGGTAAATATGTCATTATATGATTTAAGTTGGATATATATGGAATTAACCCAAGGAAATAAGTGTAAGATTAGTTAAAAAAAAAAATTAGAAAGGCGTAAGATTAGTTTAAAATGATGTCACAAATGTTTGATTGATGAAACACATTTGAATTTATACGATTTACTCATGAGGCTAGGCCAACAAATTGTTAATATGAATTCAGTCGATCGATTATTTATTTACAATACATTTTAATATATGAATCTTAACAAATACATGCTTTTGACACGTCGCTAGCTTTGAATATCATTGATATGAAAGTAGCACTTACAACGGACTCCCAATCGACATGTTGTATTCCCATTATCTTATTTAATAGTAACTTTTTTTTTTTTTTTTTTTTTTTTTTTTTTTGATTGGTTAAAAAATCAACTCAAACTCAACCATACAACTCACAAGGAATGATTTTACTTATATAAAAGAATAGAAGTTATAAAATTTAAGGTAACTTTTTTTAGATAAATAGATGATCATCGTTGTTTCTCGAGTTAAAGTACATTTTTTGTCCTTGTGATTTGCCAGATATAGCACTTTTAGTCAATTAATTTGAAAAATCCCAGATCCTGAATCGAAACACCCGTAACAAGTTTAGTCCATTTTTTTGTTGACTTTTAGTTTGACTAGTTAAAAAAAAATATGAAATGACCTTTCCCTTTCCCTTCATATATGTTACTCTACAACCACCAACGACATATTACTTCCTTTTACGATATCCCTCAATAGAAAGCTTTTCATGGTTGTACAATAATTAACGCAATAAACAAACACCATCTTAGATATAGCCAAATGCATACGAAATTACTCAAAATATCATCCCCGAAACTTAAATGTATGTTTTCTTAAATGATACGTAGCAGGTTAGTCATCCTCAATAATATATACTGTTTGAGGAATAGGAATATACGCCAGGGGACAAAATCCATTAGGTTTTCATATGAAAACACCGAGTTCTACCCCTTTATACATAATGAAGGCAAAACGGAAACATACAAACCTTATGATCTTTTGCGCTTAAGATTCTTGATGTTCTTCAAAATGTAACTAATAACTTCCTTCAATGTGGCTTTTCTGTTTTCTTTGAAGTTCCAAAGCTCACTAACCACATATGATCCACTAGCATTGTGTTCAATTATATCCATTAACGCAGCAACCACTGCATCATAGATTGCAGTCCCCCATTCTGCCTTAAGATCTCTAAGCAATTCATCATCTTCTTTAATCACTCGCTGCATCATGCACATGAGTTCGTTCTTATAACACGCATAAAGACTAATGACATTTAAGTATTTCATCACAATGTAAAGATATGTCGATTAAGCCAAGTAGAAGTGGGAATTTCAACCCATTTTTACTGATAGCTAGGTAAGTTCGACAGTTAGCGTTTGGGAAATGGGTTGATTCACACTATGTTATATCTCTAAATTTCTAATGGTTGAGTAAATTTTATTCACGAAACAGCTTATAAGATAGGGGTCGTTCTTAATATTTTATCTCAAAAGGATTTCTAAGAAATAGCTCAACAAGAAACTGGCCAAACAGATGAAAAATCTTCCAAAAGTGTAAATTTTTAGCATACAACTTCCTAATTTAATTTATACAAAAAATAGAATATTATTAGATGACATAAATTCTGTAAATATGTTTAATATACTAAATATCAGAAAAAGATGTGATTTCTAAGCATAACAGCCTCAAGCTTTAAGCTATGTTTATGTATCAGATACATGCATGTACTTTAACCATAACAACCTTAAGCCCACAAGATAGTTAATGTAACAAAAGTAGGTCGGATCAACCTATGCTTAGCAACACTTTTAAAAGAACTAAAAGTACGAGGACAAAAAGTATGTCAGGTCATCCCAAACAATACCAGAAATCAACCTTACCCAATTTAACGATCTTTATAGTAATGTATTTGACCTTGTTTATACTAAATCAGACAAAAACAAAAACAGCCTGAATGACAAAGATAACCTTTTAAACTGTATGTACAGTAGAAAACAAAATCACCATTCAGCATGCTTTTGATCTGATTTGGTGCAGACTGGACACAAAGTTTTATAGTTGGATGGCCTCCTAAAACTGTCTAAACTTTGAATAAACCAATTTGTTAAACTGTATACATCAAAAATAAAAGTTAGGTGAGCTTTTAACCTGTATGACCCGTTACTTTTTGACCTATTAAAGATAAAACATAATCCGAATTGACACATTGTTTAGTAAAATTTCCATCTCTGATACTATTAGAAATAGATGTCTGACATCATAGATCAAAAGCTCTCATAAAACACCCAAAACGTAAAACTGAAATTTAAAAACCATACCTTAGGTTCATCATTAACTATAACAACTTTAAATGGATGCCATCCAGCATCTTTAAGCTTATCCTGCCACAAAGTACATAATTCAGAAGCCTTAATCTGAGCTTCCTCGGGACCAAACCTCTCCTTGCATGCATCGTAGAAAACTTTCATATCTAGTTCTCCGATCCTCTTCAACCAAATGTTAGTTGTCTTAGTATGTCCATTCAGCATATCTTGCATGCCCTAGATATAAAATGAACAATCTCTTAGGTAACAAGTCGAGTGATTCGGGCAAATTTAGTACGGGGCAGGTTTGTGTTGAAACAGGCCACTTTCAGTCGGCTTGGGTTGTTCAGCAAATGTTTTATTGTTTATTTTTATGCTTTTTTTATAATTATACTTTTAGCTAGACAGAAAAATACTTTAAAATTAAGTACTGGTAAATAATATGTTCAGAATTAGTAAACCATATTCTTGTATGTCCTATATTTGTAATTACAATTACGACAGAATGATCTAGTAATAAGCTTTTCTTGGTAAAAAATAAAGTTTTTCTGGTCTTACTTAGTAATTACTAATTTATTTGTACCTATAATTTATTACAGGTTTAGGACATAAAAAAGTAAATTATCAAATCATTTCAAAAGGTTTCTATTATAGTATGATTGAAAAACTTAAAACGACCCATTCATGAGTATGATTAAAAAACTAAGCAAAACTGAAAATTTAAGTTGGATTGTTGGAAGCTAGAAAATACCTTGATTAACTCTTGGCGAGCATTTTGTATCTCATCATTCATTTCACGTTGCCTAACCGTAAGAACTCCATTCAATTCGTCCGCAGCTTCCATTTCCTCCATCTTTGCTTGCAATTCATCTTTCAAGTTTTTTACTTGTTCTTGAACCGCTGCATCATCTCCCAAAGCCTGTAGCACCTGTAGCTGAACTTGTATTTCTTTAGTTTCCATTTTCAGTTTGTGCTCATACGCTTGCTTTTTCTGTAGCTCAAGTAACTTTCCCAAAGCTTCCTCCTTTTCTCTCTGTATTTCAGAATCTAGTCAGGACAGCTTTGACGTCATCATGATTAATTGAATATAAAAAACATATATGAACACATAGACATGGAATGGACAGGCCAGGTAGCAGGTCAAACATGCAGACAGAAAATACGGGTTGTATTGGGTTGGGACATTATCTCAAAACACTTTCTATCCAAAAAATTTAAGTTGTTATATTTAAAATATAGTTAATACAACAATTTAGGTGGCTTAATGCATTAAAAAGTACACCTTGGGTAACTTACTTTACTCGTTTGACCCGTTAGAGATAAAATATAACCCAAATGACCATTTGTAAATAGGTCAACAACTTCCAATTCAACAACTATACATGGCTATAGCTCAAATGCAGAAGGTTTACCTTTTGCTTTTCAAGTAGTTGTAAGACCCCTTCACCAGATATTTTCTGCTCTATGGAAGCCATATTTAGAGATGTCTTTTGCGCAGCATTCTGAATTTGCAAAAGAGCATTAGGACAAATTATTACTCAGAACAGAAATAACCTGGTCTTCTCAACAAAGTAGTAGCTACATTATTTGTAGGTTTAAAAGAAATTGGAGCAAAATCGGTGCAACGGCATTGTATATTTAAGTTGTACAACAAAAATTCCAAATGAAAAAAGACAGTGAAAAAAGACATTGATCAAAGAATTGATGAGAGCACGTATATACGCATATATAAGCGCAATACCTCGAGGGCCAGGGAACCACCGTAGACTAAGAAGTATTCCAGCCATTTAGGGACCTTAAAACTCCGGTGGGAAAGTAATCTATGGTAACCTAGTGTCACACAAGTTCCTGTTAAGTACGTCAAGAACAAAGCAAACCAGATGGCTTCCCAGCTAGGTACAAAAGGGGCACAAGCAGCCAATAAATGTGATTCAGCGAAAATGAAAAGGTGGGCCACATCTCGCGAATTCCATTTCCGGAACCAAAACCCTCCCATGCGCTTCTTCTCCAAATCGGCATCACTCCCTTTGTTATTTGTGAATGGCATCGCCTTACACTCGATCGATTTTACAATATATATAGACTCATTAGTAACACAGTTTTAATCACTATTTTGTTACTAAATCTCCAAATCCCATGGAAATTTATAAGCAGACCAAACATTTGCTTTATAGATGAGTTTTTTGACTCATCGAAAGTACCCATGAACCTCTAAATTGACCATGCCCGGCCAACCTTGACGTCCCACAAAAATTACTGATATTAAACTAATGAAAAATTGGGGACCAGACTACCAACTACATATTCCAAGCATCTTACGTACGAAGGATTGATTAATCTAGCTAGCCTAATTAGACTTAAGGCTAATAAGGTCCACAAATATCATAGCCTAATTAATCTAGTATCGCATCATATTGTACTATCGGTAAATAAATCTTAGTTTAAAAATGCGTTTTGTGATCGATGCGCCAAAAGGTCTCAGAGTCGGATGCATGATGCAAATACGAAGCCATTTTAGATGCAATGCGTAGACTATTAAAAAAAACAAAACTTATTTATATATAGTAAATTCTATCTAGCACCGTCAATGGATATAAGTTGCAAACATATTAAACTTTGGCCACTAAAACACAAACTAAGTCAAAACTAAAACATACTTCTTCCGTCTCAAAATATAAGTCAATGTTTGACTTTTCAAAGTCTTTTTTCCTTTTTTTACTTTGACCGTAATTATTATTATTTTTTCGTGCTATATGATACTTGATGAAAAATACACTAATGAAAATACGTTTGAAACACAAATCTACTTATATATTTTGCATCAAGTATTATATAACAAAAAATAAAAAATAATTACGGTCTAAATTAAAAAAAAAAAAAAAAAAAAAAAAAAAAAAATCCTTTAAAAAGTCAAAAAGGACGGAGGGAGTAATACTTAGCAAAACGCATAGATACAATATTGTTGTTATTGTGTTTGTTTTGGGCAAGTTCCATTTTTAAACCCATTAAAACATCTGGCTTCTACTAAATGGTTTAATTTTGAAAATAATGACCCAAATTTCAGATTGCGACAATTGACACCGTTGTTAGCATTATACAAATAGTGTAAATTGCGGTCTAATGCGAACACAATCTGGGATGACTTTGAATTTGGCATCATAACGCGATATCTTAAATGCAATCCAATAATGAGTGCAATTTACACAATGATGTGCACGTTTTGAAACCAAATTGGCATCACCACAAACTCGTATATACTGATTTTAGTCATAAGATGGAGAGTATCGTTGGTTCCAATTGGTCTAAAAACATAATTAATCTAGTGATATTGTGGCCATCCAATTTAATTAGGTCATCGACATTTAAGTAAAACTATATTTTTATTTGGTTTTTAGAAGATGATATTTTTATTTGGTTATTGGTTTCACTCATTGTCTTCACTATTGATTCTGTCATCTGGCTTTATATCTTACTGTTACACAAATTATTTGACAAATTTTTATCGATATGAGAACCATACAGTGTTTGGCAAATTCAGAGCCTAATGATCTTCAACTAGAACTTAATGAAGTCCCTCAATTATAGAACATTCAGGGAGTCGTTTTCAAGAGTTGAGATACTAAAGAAAGCCTCTCCATTTCTTGATGATTAGCATTATTTCCTAAAAATAATCCTAAGATACCTTTATTATAACCATTTTAGTTATTTAAATTCTTTTAACATGGAGTATAATATGTGATATGTAAATATAACCCTACGAAAATTATAAACAATTCACAACCTTTGTTTCAAAAGATAAAAAGTTTAGTATGTTATACACCCATCAATCTCGAAGCCACAAAGATTGTGGTTACATTTATTTTATGAGTTTGGTTCATTGTAGATCAAAAAAATATCAAAGATCAAATGGTATAATCCTCACCCTCCATTCTCTTCATCTAATGGTTGAGATTAAAGAATACATGGTTAAGCAAAAAAATACACAAAGGGACAAAATAGTAAATAGATATTACATTATAAGTCACGTGAAGGGCACATATCCTCCTCTTAAATCCAAACTCTTCGCACTTACTCCTCTTAACCACCCCCCGGTCTCATTTATTCTACCCTTAAATCCTACACACATCACAGATACTCACACACACTCACAATCTCTCAATCAGCTAACCCTTTCAAAACCTGATACAACATATCATTTCCCCCAAAATCAAAACGTGGATTCAACATAACGTTTCCCCAAAATCGTGCCTAATCGAAAGAAAGCGCCGACCGATTCTAGCACTTCTGGTAAATTCTAACTCACTATTTATGTATTTTTTAATTATTTCAGCTTGCTAGAAGGATTAGGGGATAGAAGGCTCAGAGTGTTTGATTATTGTTGTTGTTAGGGTTTATGATTTGTGAAGTCGTGGTTTTCATTTTGATTTTGTACTGTGAAAAATGATGGTTCGGGTTTTAATGTGTAGTTGTTAGTTTATGGTAATGAATGGTTAGTTAATCAAGTTGAATTTGAAATCCATTTTCTGTTATGTTGGTTTTTGTTGTTGATCTGATGAGTGTACTATTGTTATTTATCTTGTGATATATTGTTTAATCACTTTGTGCTAAGATTTTGGTTCAGTTCCTTCAGGTTCTTATAGTTGTTTAAGTTGGTCAGTTTTTGTTCAGATCTGCGTTGTTCTGTTTGGTGTGGTCTAGATGACCCTTGAGGTTGGTGGATGTGGGTTGGTCTGTTGTTTTGTTCCTGGTTCGAGTTGGTATTTTATTTGCAAATGGTTAGGGTCAAGATTAGGTTGTGGTTTGGTTTAAGATCGGGACGCTGTTTGCAAGTGAGGATTGGGTTGTTGTTTGAAAGTGATTTTTCATCGTTGGCTGCAAGTGGATAGAGTCAGGATTAGGTTGTGGTTCGTGTGATTCAGCTGCGAAGTTCAATTGTTTAGATTTGTGGGTAGAAGTTCAGCATAGAGTTTGTGGTTACAGGTCGAGGTCATGGTGATTTGTGGTCGAGAGTCGTGGGTTTATTTTGGTAAGGTTAGGACCAGGTTTGTAGAGTCAGGGTGTCGTTCTAGAGTCGAAGTATCGTTTTACTTCTAGCTTCTTGTAAAGTTTCTATAATTTAGATAATATATAGTCTTTCAGGAAAAAAAAAAAAAAAAAAAAAAGACGTTTATAACAGTTTTTGAATGTATAATGAGATTAAGCAGTTTGTGCGTTGTGGTTAATTTGGTATACACAAAATGTGCAGTCTTAGCTAACTGTGAAATCAAATGGGATTATATTCAGCCAATGGTTTGTGCATGTATAATAAGATTTAAAATCATATTTGACTGTATATTGATAATCTAAGCGTAACTTTATATCACTATATCTGTTCAAGGTTTTAAAGTGTGGCAACTATTAAGTTTATATTTGATTGTTGAGTAATAAACTGATTTGAATCTGATTCTACTTATCGGTGATAGTAATTGTCATTTGTGGCGCAAAACGCATAAACCTTCTGGTTTTACATAGCTGAAGCTCTATTATGCTCAGTGTTGTAAATATCGGTCTTGGCGGCCGATATATCAATGATATATCGCTTATCGGCGGTCCACCGATACGATATTTCACTTATCGGTCAAATTTATCGGTTGGTCAATATCGGTCAAATATCGGTCAAATATCGGTTAAATATCGGTTAAATATCGGTCAAATATCGGTCAAATATCGGTCAAATATCGGTATATCGGTCAAATATCGGTTAAGAGTGGGAAATACATAACTAAATGCATATACAATGTAAAATTTGTAATATTTATATAAAATATATAATTAAAAATATTAAATATAACAATAAAACTAATAAATATTTATAAATATGTATATAAAATATATAAATACCTATAAAAAAATTAATTTCTTTATAATTTAGGGTCTCCGTTATATCATTGATATATCGCCGCCAAGACCGATATGGCGCTTGGCGGCGGTCGACCGCCGAGGGACCATGGCGATATTTACAACACTGATTATGCTTTTACATTTCAGTCTATAGTAGTCTATTTTGGTGGAATCTAATTACCAATCGCTTTGAATCTAGTTAGAAATGAGTATCTTACGGTCTCAGTTTCTGTTTTTCTTTTCAGTCCGTAGTCGAGAAATTCTTTTGCATATCGATTTTAGTTATAATTAACTGCTAATTATATGCTTGTTTTGGTTCTTGCGTTTTAACCATTGATGTTGATGACTTTGTAGACGATGATACTGGAATTGATATGCTTTTGAAAACATCGGCTTTTTTGAAGGACAAAGCTTCAGACAAAACTACTGATGTTCCCAAAGGTATTTATAGTCACATATCATCTTTACTTTCTTATCTATCAAGGCGAATGCAATTATTTGTTTTGACCTTACTTTTCAGACAAACATACTCATTGTAGCCAAACTCATAAGTGGAGCGGCTTAGCCTACATTACATTTTCACTTCTAATCAGGGAAAATTACTTGTGATTTTGGAAAATCACAACTGATTTGTAAAGATCACTTGTGATTTGTGCAAATCACAAGTGATTTATGCAAATCACTTGTGATTTTCCCTGATCAAAAGTGAAAATGTAATGTAGGCTAATCAGAAATGAATTACAAATACTTAAACATGTTATTTTACTTTTAATTAAAAGTAGTTTACGTTTTCTTACAAACCTTTTCAATTGTTTTATGCAGGTGTCACAGATCCTAAACCATCTTCAGAAATTGTTGACAAATTAGCAACTAAAAAGAAGTCCAACCCATCCTTACCTCCCATCAGTGAAGTAAGTGAGGTTGTTGAGGCTGCTGACAGTCCTTCTCATGAAGCACCCAAAAATCCTAGATTAACTAAGACTATGGCCTCCCGTGACTCTCCTTCTAAAGATGTTCCTTCTAAAAGGAAAAAAACTCGTGTTGAAAAAGAAGGTGACAGATTTGAGTCAGAATCAAATGTGGTTTCTAGTTCTAAAAGGTCTAAGAAACAGATTGACCTAAAATCGAATCCTGAGCCAAAGCCAAAGCTGACCCAAAGTCAAAATCTGAGCCAAAGTTAAAATCTGAGCCAAAGCCTGAGCCAAAGTCAAAATCTGACCCAAAGTCAAAGCCTGAACCAAAGGCAAATCCTAAGCCAAAGGCGAATCCTGAACCAAAGGCGATTCCTGGTCCAAAGTCGAAGCCTGATGCAAAGGAGAAGCCTTCTGAGGTGAAGCCTGATGCAAAGGCGAAGCCTTCTCAGGCGCCTAGGCTTAATGTTGAAAAACAAGACAAAGAACTCGAAGGTAATGTGCATCCACCACGTACTCATTATAAACATAGCGGTGGCGAAGCGCAAAGTAGAAACACATCCTTACGGCAAGTCTAAGTCCACCGAGTCAAAGGAGCAACTTGAGGTGGAACCTTCTGTGAAGGACAAGTCTAGGAAAAGAAAGACTTCAGATTCTTTTGTAGCGGAAGAGGAAAAAATAGAGAGTGTTAAGAAAATGAAAGTTGTTGCTAACCAGAAGGATAAGGGTAATAATGTTGTAGAGGGGGAAACTCTAAAACATAAGAAATCTTTGGATTGTGCCCTCCGAGCAAAAGGTGTCTACGGAAAGGTAAAAGAAGGCGGAAACAAAAGGGTCCATATGAGGAAAAAGTTAAGAAGGAGTTTCTTGATAGTGAATATCCTAATATGCGTTCCAGGATTGTTCCTGTTTCACTTTTTGAAGCAATGTTGTAGAGGGGGAAACTCTAAAACTGAATATGAAGTTGTTTTTGGATAGTATCGTTATATGGAGTTAATATGGAAGTAATTCCAGGGGGATTTGGGTCTTTGGCTGTGAAATTGTTTGATAGTAAGGAGTTTTGTATGCGTTTAAAACAAGGAACTATTCATGTGAATGCTGACAAAGTTCATGATACAAGAGTGGCTTAAGCAGTTTGACGTGCAGATGGGAAAAATTCGGGCGTCTCATATTGTTTGATAGTAAGGAGTTTTGTATGCGTTAGGACTTCCTAATGGTGGAAGATCACTTTTGTCTCTAGATGTGAAACCTAATTGACCTGAAGATCCAGTGACAGAAGAGTGGCTTAAGTTGTAACGCCCCGACCCGACAAGGGTAAAGGAATCACAAGTAATGGTGTCATATCAAAGCAAACATAAATATCCAAAAGAAATCTCAACATAATATTGAAATAATCCAAGTCAAAATGACTTCAATACATAGGTCCCAGCGGAAAATAAACTCCAAATGAAATGTCTAAGATATAAAGTCTAAATGGCATCATAAGATCAAAGCTAAAATCTCTAAGGTAAGTCCACACAACACTCATCCCAAAGCAATACCCAGCTCCAATGCTTAGATACGCGGCGGAAGAAAGAGAAATGCGGTTGAGCTTCAAAAGCCCGAGTGAATAGATATACAAGCAAAACGAATACGAAAGCGAGAGCGAATCTGAAATAAAGTGAAAGAAAGATAGCAAAATCATAATCATTTCAAAAGATAAATCGGAATAATAGAATAAGTTTATAGCTAACTACCTCGAGCCCAAATACATATGCCATATCATAAACATAATCATATTCACATAAGGCAACATTTCTAGGGAGACCTACGAGTTATGAAAGGCGTGCATGCACGCGACATCAATCATCAGATAACATATAGCATATAACATATAATATATAACATATAACAGATCTAAGATGCACCCATACGCCCCACAAACATACATTGATAATATAATATAACTTGAGCTCATAACAAATAAGATAAAGGGCGTGTGCAGAACTTCACTCTCTTGCCCTAGAGTTATGTCGAAGTGCATTACCGACGGACATGGAACCCTCATGACTAGTTAATAATTGGCTCGGGTGTCAAACTATCTTAGGTCAAATAGAATGTCATAAGTGACATAGATCATATTTTATCAAATGTTTAATCATGTTTTCAAAATCAAAGTCTTCATATCATATAGTTCAAAATCAATGTTTTATGATTCAAAATCAAAGTTGAGATAAGCAACGCTCAAATAGACACATGAGGGTTCATAGCAAAGGCTTAGGAAATCCTAATGTAAAAGCTAACGAAAAGAAAATGTTATAAGAAACCTTTACTTGAAAAGGTCGAATATACGTACCTTATTCCAAAGCAAATGATCGAAAAGAAGAAACAGAGAAAGCAAAGGATTACTCCTTCTTCACAGAACCTATACACATTAACGATCATACATGTTATTTATGATTCCATAATCATCGAAATGATCTTTTAATATTTGGCTTTCATACTTAGTATATTTAATGATCTTAATACTTTAGGGTTTTATAATCAAATGAGACTTAAGTGTTTTATAATTAATATCGTAAATTAGGGTTCATTATGTCATTAATTAAAGTTTAAAGTTAAATGTGAAAATAGTTTAAACGTCATAACTCACACATAAAATAACGAATTAATATACTTAGCTTCAAACCCTAATCGACTCTCATTTATGTTTTAGGGTTTTCTCATTCTTTAATATCTCATTAATATGCATTTACTTACATGTTACATCTTTTAATGACTCGTTACTTAACCTAACACGTCATAAAACAATCTTTCCTTTTATGTTTCACCATGCACGTTTATGATTTTATGTGACATACATGTTACTTATTACTCGGATTAATTACACGTTTACACATTTACAAGTTCACTTGACTTATAATTACGCACACATATGAGACACGATTCACAAACCATTAGGGTTTGGCATACCTTATTCGATTCACATAGCAAACTAGGTTTACGTTTACATGACCTTTACTTAATTAATATACTTTTAAAACTCATATGTGGTTCGGTTCAACTTAGGGTTTCAATTAATAGGTTATTACGCAAGTCTTAACTCATCTACGTACTTAACTCATTTAAGTTATCATGTTTTACACCATAGCCGAATTATACATATGGTTCGGTTATGATACATATGGTTCGGTCCTTATTTAACTCGACGTATTCATGACCCGATTCAATAATACATATTACGTAACATACTCTTTAATACTTATAAGGTTTAATCATTAGGGTTTGCCTTGTTTTGGTTCTATTCGGCTCGACACAAAGAAAAAGAAAACACAAGTCGACCAAACGAATCAAGTTACAATACAATAACATAAGGTACATCAAAGGAAAACAAGAATAGGTTATACCTTGACTTGGTTGAAGCAAAATCTCGACACAAATGGTGTATGGTATTCGGCCGAATGGAAAGAAAAGAAAAAGAGAGGCAAAACAAAACTAGGGTTTCACTTTTGTGATTATGTGTTGTATATATAGTAGTGATATTTTAGGTTTAGGGCTTTAGGAAGGGTCTTGGGTTCGGCCTAGTCCAACCGAACACACACAAACCAGCATATGGGCTTCGGCCTTTGATCCATCGAAACAAACAAACATGACCCAAGTTATTCTGAAGCGTCCAACCTTCGTCGTACCAAAATCGATCACGTACACATTTTAGTTAGGTTTGATAATTCGCAAATTAAGTTTTAAATTTCGTTAAATGATATAAATGTATTTTACGTATTTTATAAATTTTGATTCCAAGGGTATTTTAGTCTTTAATCGATTTTAGATTTTAGGGTTTTACAATTCTTCCCCTCTAAAGAAAAATTTTAGTCCTCGAAAATTGAAATGAAACGAAACGAAAATGAAAACGAAATGAGAACATACCAAACTATTCAAAGAAATGAGGATAACTAGCTCGCATCGACTCCTCGGTTTCCCAAGTAGCCTCACGTTCCGGATAATTTTTCCAAAGAATCTTAACAAACGGAATGACTTTATTTCTCATGACTCTTTCTTGCCTTTCTAAAATAGCCACGGTTCTTGAGATAAAGACATATCGGATTGAATTTGATCAAGCGGATAAGAAGCAGCGTGTAGCGGATGATAGTTGTATCCCTTAGGAGTGATACATGGAAAACGTCATGAACATGCGATAAGCGAGAAGCGGAAGTGCTAATCGATCTGAAACTTCTCCTATCGTTCGAATTTCAAACGGTCCGATAAATCGAGGACTGAGCTTGCCCTTGATTCCAAACCGTTTCACACCTCTAAACGGCGAAACTTTCAAAAATACACGATCTCCAACCCGAAATTCTAAATCACGACGATGCTTGTCGGCATAACTTTTCTGACGAGACCTAGCTTCCTTCAACTTTTCTCTAGCAACAACTACTTTCTCATTAGTGATCTCGATCATTTCCGGACCTTCAATCAAGAGTTCACCTACTTCATCCCAGCAAATAGGTGCTCTACATTTCCTTCCATAAAGAAGTTCAAACGGTGCCGCCTTAATGCTAGCATGCCAACTGTTGTTGTACGCAAACTCTACTAAACATAAATATTCATCCCAACTGCCATTCCATTCTAAAGCACAAGCCACGAGCATATCCTCTAAGGTCAGTATAGTCCTCTCACGACCGACCATCTGTTTGAGGATGAAATGCCGTACTAAAATTAAGTCGAGTACCCCAAGCTTTTTGCAAACCCTTCCAGAAATGAGAAGTAAAGCGCGGATCTCTGTCGGACACAATAGATGCGGAGTACCATGAAGTCTAACGATCTCTTGCTGAAAAATCTCCGCCAATTTACCAATACCAAAATCCTTTTTGATTGGCAAGAAATGAGCAGATTTGGTTAGTCGATCAACAACTACCCAAATCGCATCATGCTTCTTCTGAGTAAGAGGTAGTCCGATCACAAAATCCATAGATATCTTATCCCACTTCCATGTTGGAATATCAATGGCGTAACAATCCACTAGCCCTTTGATGTTCGATCTTAACCTGCTGACAAATCATACACCGACACAAAGCGTCGCCACATCTTGCTTCATGCCATTCCACCAAAAGTATGCGCTTCAAATCCCTATACATCTTGGTAGAACCGGGATGGATAGTGAAAAGAACTATGAGCTTGGTCATAACTTTCTCAAGAAGTACCTGATCATTGGGAACACAAAGCCTATCTCCATACCATACAATACCGTTATTATCAACCTTAAACTCCGTCCCTTACCTTCTTCAACATTTTGCACCACGCGCCCTCGCCGTCATCTTTCTAAGCTTCTTTAATTTGCAGTATAAGGTTCGACTCCACCTTCATACTAGCCCGGTATCCATCAAAACCTCGTACACACAACTCAACATCCAAACTCTCTAAGTCACGCAAAATCCTAGGCTCAATCTTGATACTGCAAGAATGCCGATTTCCGCTAAGTGCGTCGGCAACTCACGTTAGCCTTACGGATGGTGCTTGAATGTTGGTGTCATACTCCTTAAGAAGTTCTAACCATCTTCTTTGTCTCATGTTAAGTTCCTTCTGGGTGAAAATATACTTGAGACTCTTATGATCAGTGAATATATCACACGCCTCTCCATACAAGTAATGTCTCCGGATCTTCAACGCGAACACCACTGCAGCTAACTCAAGGTCATGAGTTGGGTAATTCTCCTCATAAGGTTTTAGCTGCCTCAAAGCATAAGCTATTACCCTCCCATGTTGCATCAAAACACGGCCCTAATCCTTTCTTAGATGCATCATCTGTAAATTTGAAATCCTCCGAACCGGTTGGAAGAGTCAAAATAGGAGCTGACACCAATCTCCGTTTCAACTCTTCAAAAATCTTTTCTCGTTCATCCGTCCATACAAACTTTTCACCTTTCCTCATCAGGTTGGGTTAGGGGTAGAGCTAGCGACGAAACCTTCAACAAAAGCGTCTGTAGTAACCAGCAAGTCCTAGAAAACTCCGACCTCGGTCACGTCGTAGGTCTTGGCCATTTAGTGATAGCCTCAACTTTAGACGGATCCATGGTGATACCATCGGTGATACAATATGACCAAGGAAGCGACTTGTCTTAGCCAAAATTAGCGCCGAAAATTTGGCGTATAACTTCTTCTTCCTCAAAATCTCTAAAACTATCCGAAGATGTTCTTCATGCTCTTCTTAGACTTGGAGTAAACTTAAATGTCGTCGATGAAAACAATAACGAACTTGTCGAGAAACTCATGGAAAACACGATTCATCGGTCCATAAACAGTGAGCGCATTGGTCAAACCAAAGGCATAACGAAATTCGTAATGACCATATCGGTACGGCGGTCTTAGGAACATCTTGCTCCTTCACACGTGGCGATGGTAACGGACCTCGGGTCAATCTTGAAAAGAACTTAGCTCCTTGCAGTTGATCAAACAAGTCATCAATATGCGGCAAAGGATAACGGTTACGAATGGTAATACGATTAAGTTCACGGTAGTCGATACATAGACGCATGCTTCCATCCTTCTTCTTCACAAACAAGACAGGTGCACCCCATGGAGAAACACCGGGCGAATAAATCCATTTTCTATCATCTCTTGTAGCTGTTCCTTCAACTCCTTGTTCTACGAGTGCCATGCGATACGGAGCCTTCAAAATCGGTTCACACCAGGGAATTAACTCAATGCTAAACTCAACTTCTCTAGGGGGGAAGACCGGGGAGTTCATCGGGAAAAACATCGGTAAATTCGCAAACAACCGAAAGATTTTCAATGTTAGGACTCTCCAAAGATGTGTCCTTAACAGATGCTAGAAAACCTTGGCACCCATGAGCAATCATGGTCCGTGCCTTCATAGCGGAAATGAGTTTAACAGATTTAAGAGGTTGAGAACCATGATAAACGAATTCGGGATGTTTTCGTCTCCAAGATCACCGTTCTAGCATGGCAATTAATTGAAGCTCTATGATAAGCCAACCAATCCATGCCTAGAATGATATCAAAGTCGACCATATCGAGAGGATACAGATTTTCAAAGCGAATACGATCATCAAAACGAAGAGGACACTTAACGTATTTATGATCAATGATTACGTGGTTCTTCATAGGCATAGAAATCGATAAGTGATTTGTTAACGGTTTGGGCTTCATATTAAGTTTCTTAGCAAATGCGATAGATATAATGGAGTGTGTGGCACCGGTATCAAATAAAACGAAGACAGAATAATCATCAATGAAAAGAGTGCACGTAATGGTACTGAAGTCGCTCCGCTGGTTACGAGTAGTAGCATAGACACGTCCAGTAGTAGTCGGCTTGATGTAGTTTCCAGAAATCACCGGGTTCTTCTTAGGACAATCTTTAATCTTGTGAGCAGTGGAGCCACAAGCAAAACAACCACCGGTGGCCTTGAAACGCCGGATGAGCCTTTCCACAAGTAGTACAAATAGGTGGGGAGGCAAAACCTCGCTGTCCTCTGTTGACTAGAAGATCACGGAGCACGACCACGATTTGATCCTCGGTGGTGATCCTTGTTGTAACGCTGGTTATTGTTACCTTGGTTCCGACGATCACTTCCATTCTTACCAGCATTTCTATTATCTTGACCCCTCGTCTCGAGCCGGTGTCAACATTTCTTCTGACCCGATCATAACTCCTATCCACTTGACTCCTCGAATCATAACTCCTACCGAGTTTCCGCATAGTCATTGCCTTGAGTCCTACCTTGAATCGATCACCATCGCGATTACGCTTGTTGGAACCGAAACCTCATGAAAGATCTCAATGTTCGAGCTGCGTCATTGCGGCGACACATTCTCATACTCAATATTAAGCGGTCGGTCCAACACCCACTTCTTCAGTCCCCACTTGAAGTGCTTAGCTTGCGCCTACCATCTCGGCAATAGCTCCCACAAAACTCATCAGCCTCATAAACCTACTCATGTACTCATTGGAATTCTCATAATCAAACGGTAGATTGCACGATAATCCTCTCATACCTTTCTGCTCGACATCGGAAGTAACGGTTATAGAAGATAGTCCGAAACTCGGTCAGGTACAAGTCACAACAAAAGCATCTCCTCCTCTTGCTTGTTTGAGTGCCTTCCACCAATTTAAAGCATCACCTTCCAATTTGAATGCAACCAAACGAGTCTTAAACTCGTCTCCACAACCCAGACTTCTTGAAACAGCTTCTCAATATGAGTGATCCGGTCCTCGGCCTCGAGGAGTAGCAGCGATTGCTAAACGAAAGAGGCTTGAGCTTAGAAGCGCTCGAGCCAAGTGTGAATACCGACGGGTTGATTTCCTCCACCACTACCGAAGCACCATTCGATTACGAATGTTGCGTCACCTGTTCCATCATCTCGGGTGTAGTAAGACCGAGGAAAAGAGAGTTGAGAGCATTAGCAATCGCAGTATCCATTTTAGTAGCATCATCGTCTCCATCCACGCTACCGGTGCGACGAGTTTGAACCATCTGAACGATATTCAAATGATTAGCAAAATGAACAATGGTGAGATACGAAATGGAAGCTGCAGAAGGAATCCTACAGTCTACCCAAATCCTCACAGGTCAAATCCTAAGCTCTAAGGTCTCAAAACCTAGGCTCCATATGTCACAGTCCGACTACAAGTCGTAAACACTGGCTCGATGCCATAAATTGTAACGCCCCGACAAGGGTAAAGGAATCACAAGTAATGGTGTCATATCAAAGCAAACATAAATATCCAAAAGAAATCTCAACATAATATTGAAATAATCCAAGTCAAAATGACTTCAATACATAGGTCCCAAATGGAAAATAAACTCCAAATGAATGTCTAAGATATAAAGTCTAAATGGCATCATAAGATCAAAGCTAAAATCTCTAAGGTAAGTCCACACAGCACTCATCCCAAAGCAATACCCAGGCTCAATGCTTAGATACCGCGGAAGAAAAGAAATGCGGTGAGCTTCAAAAGCCGGTGAGCAGATATACAAGCAAAACGAATCTGAAAGCGAGCGAATACGAAATAAAGTGAAAGAAAGATAGCAAAATCATAATCATTTCAAAAGATAAATCGAATAATAGAATAAGTTTATAGCTAACTACCTCGAGCCCAAATACATATGCCATATCATAAACATAATCATATTCACATAAGGCAAAATTTGTAGGGGAGACCTACCGAGTTATGAAAGCGTGCATGCACGCAGAATCAATCATCAGATAACATATAGCATATAACATATAATATATAACATATAACAGATCTAGGATGCACCCATACCCCCCACAAACATACATTGATAATATAATATAATTTGAGCTCATAACAAATAACAGATAAAGGACGTGGCGAACTTCACTCTCTGCCCTAGAGTTATGTCAGAAGTGCATTACTGACACGGACATGGAACCCCCATGACTAGTTAATAATTGTCTCGGGTGTCAAACTATCTTAGGTCAAATAGAATGTCATAACTGACATAGATCATATTTTATCAAATGTTTAATCATGTTTTCAAAATCAAAGTCTTCATATCATATAGTTCAAAATCAATGTTTTATGATTCAAAAATCAAAGTTCGGATAAGCAACAGCTCAAATAGACACATTAGGGTTCATAGCAAAGGCTTAGGAAATCCTAATGTAAAAGCTAACGAAAAGAAAATGTTATAAGAAACCTTTCGAAAAGGTCGGAATATATGTACCTTATTCCAAAGCAAATGATCGAAAAGAAGAAATACGGAAAGCAAAGGATTACTCCTTCTTCACGGAACCTATACACATTAACGGTCGTACATGTTATTTATGATTCCATAATCATCGAAATGATCTTTTAATATTTGGCTTTCATACTTAGTATATTTAATGATCTTAATACTTTAGGGTTTTATAATCAAATGAGACTTAAGTGTTTTATAATTAATATCGTAAATTAGGGTTCATTATGTCATTAATTAAAGTTTAAAGTTAAATGTGAAAATAGTTTAAACGTCATAACTCACACATAAAATAACGAATTAATATACTTAGCTTCAAACCCTAATCGACTCTCATTTATGTTTTAGGGTTTTCTCATTCTTTAATATCTCATTAATATGCATTTACTTACATGTTACATCTTTTAATGACTCATTACTTAACCTAACACGTCATAAAACAATCTTTCCTTTTATGTTTCACCATGCACGTTTATGATTTTATGTGACATACATGTTACTTATTACTCGGATTAATTACACGTTTACACATTTACAAGTTCACTTGACTTATAATTACGCACACATATGAGACACGATTCTCAAACCATTAGGGTTTGGCATACCTTATTCGATTCACATAGCAAACTAGGTTTACGTTTACATGACCTTTACTTAATTAATATACTTTTAAAACTCATATGTGGTTCGGTTCAACTTAGGGTTTCAATTAATAGGTTATTACGCAAGTCTTAACTCATCTACGTACTTAACTCATTTAAGTTATCATGTTTTACACCATAGCCGAATTATACATATGGTTCAGTTATGATACATATGGTTCGGTCCTTATTTAACTCGACGTATTCATGACCCGATTCAATAATACATATTACGTAACATACTCTTTAATACTTATAAGGTTTAATCATTAGGGTTTGCCTTGTTTTGGTTCTATTCGGCTCGACACAAAGAAAAAGAAAACACAAGTCGACCAAACGAATCAAGTTACAATACAATAACATAAGGTACATCAAAGGAAAACAAGAATAGGTTATACCTTGACTTGGTTGAAGCAAAATCTCGACACAAATGGTGTATGGTATTCGGCCGAATGGAAAGAAAAGAAAAAGAGAGGCAAAACAAAACTAGGGTTTCACTTTTGTGATTATGTGTTGTATATATAGTAGTGATATTTTCGGTTAGGGCTTAGGAAGGGTCTTGGGTTCGGCCTAGTCCAACCGAACACACACAAAACCCACGCATATGGGCTTCGGCCTTTGATCCATCGAAACAAACAAACATGACCCAAGTTATTTACGAAACGTCCAACCTTCGTCGTACCAAAATCGATCACGTACACATTTTAGTTAGGTTTGATTATTCGCAAATTAAGTTTTAAATTTCGTTAAATGATATAAATGTATTTTACGTATTTTATAAATTTCGATTCCAAGGGTATTTTAGTCTTTAATCAGATTTTAGATTTTCAGGTTTTACATAAGTAGTTTGACGTGCAGATGGGAAAAATTCAGGCGTCTCATATTGCTGATAAGATTACAACTGCAACCAGTGTTGATTTAATGTTCAAGCTGAATTTTATTACGCTTGTCATCAACACAATTGGTAAGAATGAGACAATGAATGGGGATCTTTCATTTGATGCCTTGAAACGTTTTAGAGATGACACTCCGATTGACTGCCTTGATTGGTGTGGGTACATTTGCAACTGTCTTTATAAGAGTAAAGTCCCAGAGGGTCCTGGTCTCTACTACAATGGCCCCGTGTATTTCCTTGTTGTAAGTTTTCTTTTCATCTATTTATATTTCAAGCTTTATGTGTATCTTGTAAACCATCAGTAAATCACAAGTGATTTAAATCACTTGTGATTTGCATTTGCGATCAAATCACTTGTGATTTGACATTTTAACCTAATACATATTCTTAAACTTTTCTTTAAAGTCGATGTTTTAGTATATCTTTTGTATGTTTTTATAACTAGCTTTTGTACTTGGATTCAACCAAGTTTGAAGCCATGCCATACATTCGCTTCACGTCCAAAGACTTAAAGACGGAATTCTACTCTCAAAGAATAGAATGTATCTTGAGATTGAACAAGGTGTTTTTAGCGACTTGGAACTACAGGGAGAGTGGACTGCAGAGGATCTTTGGGGTAACAGAGGGTTTTTTGAAACTGATGAAGTACATGACTATACCAGATTGTCTTATCCACCAACACCGACCACCCAAGAGGTAATATAGGATCACATGTGATTATATACTTTTTATTGTAGTAATTTATGAACTTTTAGCTAATTAACAGATACTTTTTTTGTTAAATGTTTGTATAGATTTTGTAAGAAGGTTGAAGCAAAGTTTTCCATCATTTCTGATGAGATGGAAGATTTAGAAGAGACCCTCAAACAATTTAAAAAATTGTTCCCTTGTGATGCCAAGCTGCCTGATTACTTTGAGAAGTATGGTCAACTCTTCAAGAAGGTAAAGAATCTAAATGACGAAGTTGATCAGGAAGACGATGATGGATCTGAGGATGACTCGAGTGACAACGAAGAAGAATCTGGTGACGAAGAAGGTTCTGGTGATGAAGACATCAAATCTGTGAAGGAGGAAAAAACAAAAGCAGGTAGTGAGGAGGATGATGGTGATGAAGAAGAGAAAGAGGATAGTGAGGAAGATATTGAGGAAGACAGTGAGGATAGTGATGGCGAGGAGGATAGTGATGAGGATGATGGTGAGAAAGAAGAAAATAAGGATGAAGAGGTTAGTAAGGACGATGATAAGGAAGAAAGACAGAGATAAGTGAGAGTGATGAAGGAGGATAGTGATGAGGATGATGGTGAGAAAGAAGAAAATAATGATTAAGAGGTCGGTAAGGACGGTGGAAGGAAGATGAGAAAGATAAATGAATAATAGTTTTCGTGAGGAGAGTGATGGCGAGGAAGATAGTGAGGAGGATGATGGCGAGGAAGATAGTGAAGAGGATGATGGCGAGGGAGAAGAAAATAAGGATGAAGAGGTCACTAACAAAGATAAAGAACATGATAATGTTGATGGCAAGAACGTGTCAACTAAGGATGGAAAGGTTGTTGCTGAAACAGATGAACTCTTTCAATTGCTTGACAAAAACAGTGATCAGATTTGCAACGAGGTTGATTTTCTTGCTCTTAATTATTATAAACAAAATTTCCAAACACCCATGTGACGTTTAACATACTTAATTTTCCTTCTTTTTTATTTTTTTTCATTTAATTAAGAAGTATTTTGTTTTTTATTTCAGGATCATGACCGCCTCGTAGTTGATGCATCTCTAAAGACTCCTGCGAGATGACATGCTAAACCAACTCTCTACCTTTGCTCTCTTTATCTTAATAAGAAGACTGTCGTTGACTCTCTAATGACATCGGACGAGTATAAATTTTTCAACTATTTGTTTTCGATGTTTGGCGAGAATAGATAAGAATACTACTTGCGATTCGTACCTGAAATCTACTTGCGGTTCGTACCTGCAAACTAGAAGTGATTTGTACGTACAAATCACTTGTGATTTGTATGTACAAATCACTTGTGATTTGTACTACAAATCACAAGTGCTTTGTACCTAAAAATCACAAGTTTATGGCTACTTTCTTACAACCACATTTTTAATACAAGGATGTGGTCTTTGAAACGAAATATGGCGATTCTTTGATTAGAGATCAAATGGAGTCATTAAGACCGCGTTTTCGTGTGGATTCTGGTGTCATTGATTGTTGGTCTGCTTTGCTTAATTATGAGGAAAAATTCAAAGAATCAGGAGCTCGTCGCATTTCTTTCATAACGGGTTGTGTTGTAAGTTTTGGATCTTTTTATAAATTAGATTAAACTACATAGATGTTTTTATTTCTTAAGTAACTTTTGTTATATTAATCTGAGACAAGGAATATGTGTCATGGCGGACTCACGTGGTAGCAAAAGTGTGAAATATTTGATGCACAAGTTGCTTTTAATTTCAAGGAAAATACTGATGGCTCTAATCTCAAGGATGTTGATTTGGTAACTTTTTTATTTTTTACAGTTTAATAAAGAAGTTTAGTTTCATTTATTGATTTTTTGTTCTTTGTATAACAGGTGTTCTTCCCTATTTTCGGTTCTGAGTATTTTTATGTTGTTGTTATTAACCTGAAAAAGACAGCTATCAATATCCATAACAACAATCGTGACAAGACAACATCATATGAAGCTTACTACAAAGACAGATGTGATCTATTGGTAATTTACTAGTCAAAATAATTTCTATTTTTTTTTTCTTTTTTGACTTTTGGAACCATTTTATAATGATTTTGTTATTTACTAGTCTAACTATTTTTTAACATTGGTTTTTTTTTGTTTGTTTTTGTAGATAAAGTTGTTTGCAAGGTGCTTGGCGTTGGCCAGAAAGAGTCAAGGCATTGCGGCTAGCGGTTCCACACATTCGAAACTCAAGCGTACCACTACGGAGAAGAATATCAAGATTCCGGTATCTTTTGAATGCATCATATAGATATGTATATGGGAGAACCATTTTCAAAGTGGGACTGTGAAATTGTGGGAAAGTCAGATAAAGAACACCTCTTGTTGCTTTTAAGGGTCAAGTATGCAACCAAGATTTTGTCACATGAAATAAATGTGCATGCTAGGAAAAATATGAAAGACTCTGAGGAATTCCATTTGAAGTTTATACCAGTGACAAAGAAGGAGATGATTAAGAACGCTATCCTGGCTAGGGCAAACCGCGAAACTAGATAGGATGTTTGACGGGTAGTTGTAGTAATGAACTGTTTACTAATTTTGTTTGTTTTTAAGGTCTGTTGTTCATGTGTGGTTATGGACAAGTGTTGGTCATGTCGCTATCTTGGCAGGTGGATTGACTTTTCAAATTTTGTTGGTCATGTGTCGTTATGGACAAGTGTTTTGGTGGATCTATGAAAAGTCATCTTGTAGTTATGGACAACTATTTAGCCTATTTAAATAGATTTTCTTATTAAGCTACTGTGAAAAGTCAGCGTGTAGTTAATGTGACTTATTAAAATTTTGGTGGTTATTCACTTGTGAGATGTGGGAAAATCACAAGTGATTTGTGACAAATCACAGGTGATTTGTGACAAATCACAGGTGATTTGGCTATAATTATCATTAAAGCAAACTTGAAATTATATCAATCTTGTGTTAGGAATTAGAAAATCCCAGTATTAAAGAGTCGGTCACCTCAAGTATATGTAATCGTTAGAATGCTCGTAGTCATAGATATATTTAGTTAAGTAGTATTTTGTTAAGTAACACCGTGGAGGACGGACGGGTCTTTACCCACTGTATGCCTGATCCACAGCTCGTTGTGTGGCGTTTTATTGTAAGACTATAAATACTCTCTACCTCCCAAGGTAGAGAGTTGGAGCTCATAATAATAGTTTTTCTTTTTCTCACTAAGTTTCCTAAACCTCTAACTTTCTTTCTCTAGAACTCACCATTATACGACCACTTTGTGTTATGGTTTGATGTGTATGTGAAATCCAATATCCAACAATTGGTATCAGAGCCAGGTTAGATCATATCTTGCACATCTTTGGATTTCTAGTGGTTTTTAGGTGGTTTTTGAGTTTGAGAAAGTTTAGTGGTTTTTGCATCATTATCAGTTAAAACGCTTTCATAATCGAGTCACAATTCTCCTTAAAAGCTTTCAAAATCAATTTAAATCTATAAGAGATCACAAATCTCAAATGATTTGATAATTGTGATCGGGGGAGAATGTGTGATTTAAATGGATTTAAACTGATAATTCGGTAAATGGTTTTATAAGGATGTACAAGCTCTCCTTCCCACATATGACAAACGATTTCAAATTTTCCATGCACATGTTGAGGGGAGCATCTATCTTAAACCTATGATTTGAAACGTGATAACTTATCTTAAGGTGCGGTTCCCTCGTATGTGCAAAACTCTTTTCAAATCTCGAGGCACATATTGAGGGGAGCAAAATCATGAAAACCTCATCCTTCCCCAAAATGCTTTATCTACTTGATTCGATTAGGAAAGTGATGTTGATATTTTTTAAAATGGTAATCAAAGAAGTTAATTCTTTCTCTTGCCTCAGTGTGGAAAACTATTTCAAATACTTGATTCACATGTTGAGGGGGAGTTCTTCTTCTAAAAATATCAAAACAATTCAGGTACAAAATGCTTTGATAAAATATCATAAGTATCTGGATTGATTTTCAAATGGTTTTCAATTGGTTCCTATGGCGGATGAACAATACCAAAAAGACCGACCAACTTTACATTATGTATGGTGATATAAGGGCGATAAGGTTAGGTATGTGTTCCCATGATCCGCTGAGCAGGAGGATCTACCGAGGACTTTCCACTAGTTAGTGTAGAGTTCTTAGGTATGATGATAAAAGGAGAAAAATGAGATATGGGAAGAGTGCTTGATGAGTGAGCTAGTCTTGGAATAAACCCAACTAGGTTCTAGCTATGAAGTCTCGGTAAGCACTGAAGGGGTTGAAGAATTAAAAGAATTGAATGAGAAAAGGGTGAAAACAAATAGCCCTCCATTTATTCAACCTTAGGGCAGGAACCGGGTTCAATTCATATGCTCTTGATGGTAACATCGGTATTGAAGACAAGGCGTCATGGACCCAGGTGGCGCCTTGGACGACTTCAACTTTCCAAACCACTCAAGTTCCTCTTGAAAGGACTTGTTTCATTCTCACGAGGAACCGACATTATCTATCGACTTTCTCTTAGAGATTGTTGATATTGAAGGAGGAGACCTCTCCTAGTCTCGATATAGGATCCAAATATGCACAAATTGAGTCTAGTGCCACGAGATCATCAATAAATCTCAATAGGACACTTTCAATGAAGACTCTCTATTTCACACAATGTGAAAAGAGATTATATCTTGAGTCCTACCCTTTATCCTTGTGGTATTGCGGAACATCCGAGTGATATGCTAACATACTCACAATGAAGATGGAAAGCCTTCTGGAGCCAACATCTAACAAGCTCATGGTAGGTGGCATGTGAGATCTATTATACAGATCAACCATGTGACAACGAGCGAAAACAATGGGGCGATTCATTATTTTGAATCAATCACGGTTCAGGTTATGGATTGACGGATACCTTTGAAAACCGGTCTTTGTGCTTTAAAACTCCTTTCATTAAGCACGTCGACCGTGTACTAATTTTCAAATCAAAAGGTGTTTTATGATTGATAATTGATTTTCATTAAAACCTTCGTTATATTGCAAAAACAATTTCTATTGAGCAATACGCGATTGTTTTTCAAATCTCTTTTCATCAATCGGTGGACTTAAATTATTTGGTTCACTCACCGTGTTGTCTTCTTTGAGGCGTTCGGTTTGAGAAACAGCTAGAAGCATTCGCGAAACCACATCAGGAAATTCTTCGTATTATTCACGATCACAGCGGTACTTATGCTTGATCAGCGGGAACCGTGGGCGTGTACCTCAATTCAACGAAAGTGATCAAAGACAC
Source organism: Chrysanthemum makinoi (assembly GCA_910596185.1). Classification (NCBI taxonomy): domain Eukaryota; kingdom Viridiplantae; phylum Streptophyta; class Magnoliopsida; order Asterales; family Asteraceae; genus Chrysanthemum; species Chrysanthemum makinoi. The sequence continues at coordinate 110,233,314 of OU343223.1, forward strand.
TTTCGTGCGATTTATTGCTAGCGTTGTATCGCGTACACCCGAGCGTTCGTGATCGAATTGAGCGGTCAATCCATAGCCGCATGCTCACACAACACATTCATATCAAAAGATATCATGATTGGTGCATCAATGACTCGGATATTCTAACTCCATGCTTACCTATACTTCTGCCAATATCATGAATCAACTAAAGCTTCCGCTACTCGATGAAAATATCATGATCCAGATTGTGAGCATGTCGGTCCGAAAGTCACATCATCACATAATACCAACACCACAATGGATGTATCGGAGATTTTCTATTAGCTTGATGATCTCAAAAGTCGGCTAACATTATTATCACGTGGATGAAAGACCTCCACTTGGATTAACCAAACATGCAATGAGTGGAATCAATGACTACGAGCTTAAGAGCAAAGTACTACATCAAGAATGCAAGATCAATTGTTAATGTAATATCGGATTGTATTCAATGTCATTTTAGTATATGGTTGAGGTGACTCCCTGGGAGATTGTTAGGAATTAAAAATTCCAGATATTAAAGAGTCGGTCACCTCAAGTATATGTAATCGTTAGAATGCTCGTAGTCATAGATATATTTAGTTAAGTAGTATTTTGTTAAGTAACACCGCGGAGGACGGACGGTCTTTACCCATTTGTATGCACGATCCGACCCGTTGTGTGGCGTTTTATTGTAAGACTATAAATACTCTACCTTCCAAGGTAGAGAGTTGGAGCTCATAATAAGAGTTTTCTTTCTCTCACTAAGTTCCCTAAACCTCTAACTTTCTCTCTCTAGAACTCACCATTATACGCCCACTTTGTGTTATGGTTTGATGTGTATGTGAAATCCAATATCCAACAAATACAACTTAATAAAAAAGTAAAAATTGAAATCCAACTATCATTTTTATTCAAGTACTAATAAACGGATCAAAGTTTTTATCTCAAGTAACAATCAACATCTCAGTTACAACTGAGGTAACAATCCACAAATATTTAAAACTTAACAAAGTATGTAAAGTATTTATAAAGTAAAAAAAAATCACTTAGTTTGAAGCAGTGTTATTCATCGATTTTGTAGCCGCTGCTTTTGCAGCCGCTATTGCCTTTGGACCTAGAGGATAAGTTTTTTTGGTATGTGTATTAGTTTTCACTCCACATTCTCCGCATTTCCTCTTTGGCTTTAAACTTGCATCTATTGCTTTCTCTCTTTCACTGTTCCTACGTACCTCTCTTGTACCACCTTTGTTTTTAGCACCTGATGGGTTATTGACTCGAATAACTTTTGGCTTTGGAACCCCAATAAATTTCTCCATGTCATCTTTTTTGCTTGGAGGCTTTGGCACAGCAATGTCGACTTTCTTCTTCAATGTTCTAATTTGCACTACAAATTCGGCCATCTTTCCTTCATCATTGCTCAAACGATGTAGGAAATCGTCTACTAAACAAGTTGCCTCATTTGCGAGTCTATCAATTGTTTCATTCTTTTCACCATATCGGTTTCTCTTTCTTCTCAAATCAAGAGGTATTATATCCCTTGTCCAACGCCTCTAAATGTACCTCTCGGAAATCTTTTCAATGTCATTATTCCTGAAAACACAAAATATGTGGCGACATAGAAACCCAAAATGAAGGAAGTGCCTACATTTATAGACCACTGATCCATCTTCCAAATTACGCACAACCTTAGCAGAGCAAAACACAAAAATGAATAACATAACAAAGAATCACATGTGATTTCTCAAAATCACTTGTGATTTGTTACAAATCACAAGTGATTTGCTAAAATCACAAGTGATTTGTAAAAATCACAAGTGATTCGTGAAAATCACAAGTGATTCAGGCAAGCATAACAATGAAAAAAACACACAATATTAAATTAAAAGAGCTTTTTTGTACCTTATACATTGCCTTTGGTTTTTCTATCGCCTCACTTGTGCCATTCTTTTTTTCCTTGTATAGTGTTCTATATTCACCAGCATTCTTATCTTTAATGAGTGTTATCTCACAGCCCTCTTCAGTTTGTACATTTTGTATCTGACAATCCCATATTCCTTCATTAATTTATGTTGGAACTCGTAGAAAAATTGTCCTTGTGTATACCAAAGCAGCATGCTTTTCAATCATCAGTTTTTAACTTGGAGCACGCAGAGTCCATTGAATCAAAGTCTAGCGCTCTTGAATGTGTCTTTTCTTTTCCATTGCATTCGAAGCGAGATCATGAGGATTGTCATTAATCGATCCCGTTTGTGAAATCGAGAAGAACGAATTTTCACTTTCGGCCTTGAAGTAGTCCACATTAACCCAAGCGATGTAAGTCAAGAAAATAAGCGGTATATCCATCTTGCGATGCATATTAAACATCTTCGTCAACCACTTATGATCTTTAAAGCCAAAATCTTCAATTAAGTTTCCCCACTTTTCCTCAAATCCCCTTGGTTCCAAGAACATATCCCATACAATCTCGTTGAAGCGCCTTTTGAAGTCTGTTTCATCATATATCTTCTTACAAATCTGTCAAACAATTCCACTCATCAATGCTACAAGCCCATAGTCTTAGTGATGGTACAACTTTACGTAAAATCACAAGTGATTTATTAGAAAGTAACTTAGCCGGAACCTTTTAGGTGATATGCCACATACATAGCCTGTGTTTCGACTGGGAGAGCGGTACGCAATAGCTTTCTTCATCGCCCCATCTTGATGTTACAATCATTGTAGGTTGCTTGTTAAATCTGACATGAATGACTCCAACAACAAATGTAGGATTTGGTATCTTCACTTTTTAGCATTCCATAGCAATTGTCACACTCTTTCTGTGGTTATCTATTGCGATAAATGGAACGAATACCATATTGTACCTGAAAGCATATAAAAACACATGGAAAGCATATATAAATAAACACCTTCTGTGACAAATCACAAGTGATTTGGATCAAAGCACAAGTGATTTGGGTCAACTCACAAGTGATTTGGCCCAAATCACTTGTGATTTAGTAAAATCACTTGTGATTTGATCCAAATCACAAGTGATTTGATCCAAATCACTTGTGATTTTCTTGTGACATCTGACATATAACAAGTGATTTTTACTTTATTGATAAAGTCAAAATAGTTGAAACTTACTTATTAGTCCTGAACGTCGCATCAAAAGAAATGATGTCGCCAAATTCTTCAAAGTTACATTTCATTACCTCGTCTGCCCAAAATAGTGCAACTAGTTCGTTGTCTTCAACTTTGTAGTGAAAAGAAAAGTTTGGCACATATGCCTTTCTGTTTTCCATCTTGTTAATTAGCATTTGAGAATCCCTTCCCTATGAAGCGGTTAAGTACCTAAAATAGTTCTTAAAATCCACAACCTGCCCATGAACTGGTCATACCCTTTCATACTCTTGTAAATATGGTGAGCTACGATGCACCTATATTTAGCATTTAGCTTTCATTACAAAAAAGCTTTTGAGTAGACCATTTTTCTTTCCGTCTTAGAGATGTCAATATACTTCGGACAAAGCGTATGGTTATGCTAGGATTGAATTTTGCTAGTGCGTATTTTCCGAAACGGATCAAATCTATCTTAACCGCGTGCCATACAACCTGTTACCCGTAAGTTCCTGTTTCGAATAGGCTTATCATTTCCTTGGATTTTTAAAGTATTTATGTTGATGTTCTTAAGTTTTCCTTCACAGTTACACATTAGATACTTGTGTTGTACAAAACCACTTCTAGTTTTCCTTTGTGATGAAAGCTTTATTTCGAATCCACCTCTAAGAGCGTAAGCCTTATACATCCTAATAGCATCATCTAGTGTGTCAAAGTAAACCCCCTCTTTCGGTATTAATTCTGGTTTCATATTAGGTTGCCAATAAACTGAACCCCCAGGTGTCTCCTTATAAATTACTAAACTCGCTTTAGGTGTTGTCACAGCTTCTGAAAAATATACAAGGTTGAAGTTTGTTTTAATCATATTTGTATAAAAAAAACATGTTATTTTTTAGAATTGCAAAATCATTTATGATATACATAAATCACATGTGATTTGTGGTAAATCACATGTGATTTACCATAAATCACATGTGATTTGTGCTAAATCACATGTGATTTGTAGTACTGCAAATTCTAACATCTAAATATATCTAAATCACATGTGATTTAAGGTAAATCACATGTGATTTACCATAAATCACCTATGATTTATGTATATGACAAATGATTTTGCCTCAAAACTAAAGAAATTTAATAAAATTACAAATGACTTACCGTTAACATGTGTTTCATTTTCATCATCTGTTTCACCACTTCTGAGATCATCTTCAATGATGAAACCGAACTTCGTTGACATCACCGACATCATTCATTGCGGTACCTTCTTCAACTATCGAACTCCTTCAGCGTCATCAACACTCATAACCTCGCTACCTTTTCAACTATCCAAACTGGTTCAACATCATCAACACTCATAACCTCGCTACTCCTTCAACATTCGATTTTTTCATGAATCAACAACCATCGTGCGCTTACTTACACTACCTAATTCTATACTCTCATTTTGTTACGCATCACAAACTTGCACTTGCACTTCAACAACCTGAACATGTATAATTTCTCCAATATTATCCATGTGTTGGATGATATTGATGATTTTGAATCGGATTTTAATGAATTTGATGATTTTCGGATGGATTTGAATGATTTTGATTATTTTCAATCGGATTTGATGGATGCTTTTGGATCGGATCTGAATGAATTGATGAATTGATGGATACTTTTGGATCGGATCTGAATGAATTGATGAATTTAATTGATGATTTTCATATTTGGGATCTTGTTTGGTGTATGTGTGTGTGTGTGTATTGACACTTATTTGGGATCGTGATATGAGAAGCAGATCGAAACTGAAGGAAAAATGTTGGTCCAAATTACCCCTATAGTATAAATATTAGATTTAATTTTGGCATTTGGATGAAAGTAGATTAGATAGCTTGGATCTTACCATTTGATCTTTGAAAAATATGTGTACTCAATGGATCTCACCCCTTATTTTTATATACAAACAAATTTAATATTAACTACTGCTGCTGAAATAATGTTTTGAAGATAATCGATAGCTTTCAAAATAACCTACGCAACAAATAAATACTCCCTCCGTCCCAAATTATAAGTCCAGTTTGACTTATTGACTCAAACTTTGACTTTAAATATTTTCGTTTGTATTATATAACACTTGATGAAAATTAGACCAAATGAAAATACATTTAAAACACAACCCATTTTTATATTTTGCATCAAGTATTATATAATACAAACAAAAATATTTAAAGTCAAAGTTTGAGTCAAAAAGTCAAACTGGACTTATAATTTGGGACGGAGGTAGTAATAAAGAACAAATGCGTACAAAACAAAAATAAACTATTACATACACATATACTTCGAAAACTATATTATATACTATTAGAAAACAAATCATTCAACAAATGGTAGCTTTGGCTTCTTTTTTTTTGGGTAAACCCGGTGAACATATATTATTTCAAACAAAGAACAAGAAATACAAAGCATTCAAAAAGTAAAAGGACAAACCCAAACACCCAAAAGAAGCTAAACCGAAACATACAACCAATATACAAAGCTAGAATCAAAGATGATCAAGCAAAATGAACAAAACAAATCACCAATACAATCCAAGCATCCACCCTTAGAGCTATTCAATCACTTATCATTTTGAAAATTTCAAGTTCTTCAATAATCCTTCCGCTTCCTTCCATTTTGAACTATCCAAATTCCACAACTTGAATCCCAATTCTTCCAGATTATTCTCAGTAATACATTTTGCAATTCCATCCAATTCATTTGCTATTATCTGTTGAGCCATACCTGAACTGGTAGCTTTGGCTTTGGTTGTCTCCCATAGTTGGTGTTTTTTTTATCGTAGATTCTTGCCATATTTTTCTTGATTGTCTTTGGGAACTCCTTGGAATGGTCCAATAGCTCTCGCCATGTCTATGGGCTTTACCAGCTTGTTGTAGAAATGCCCATTGATCATATTGCCAATAAACGCTGAGATTTTTGATCATCCTTGACTCCTGGAATTTTGCTTCATTCATCGTTGAACCTTTCAGTAAATGAAAGGTTTTATGGATATTTAAATAATAGTATGTCCGGATTCGAACTCGAGACTTAGGGATTGCACATTACGATGAATTGATGTAAATAATTAATATAAATAAAATGTTATTATTATTAATTATTAGTCACGAAATAAAACATAACGATAGTTAAATAATTAGCGAGGTTTGGTTAGCGATCGTTAAATATAAACTTCTGAGGACTAGAGATGAAATTAGATGACAAGAAAAGTCTAGAACCCTCTTGGGTTGGGGTGTGGTCATTGGCTTCTCAAAAGCCCAAGGGAGGCATTTCTTGGTCACCAAGTTTTGAGAATGTATATATACAATCCTTTGTATTCATTCTTAAAAACTAATATTGGATCACCAAATAACCTAATTTCTCTCTCCTCTCCCTCCCCTCTTTGTTTGGTGGTGAAACTCCCTATCCCAAGGGGTTTTGATTTTGCTTAACCAAAGACACAAGTGTTGGATTTTATTTGTGATTCAAGGAACTAGCTTTTCCACATCAAATCGCTATTAATGCGTGTGTACAAACGAAGAACAAGCAACAGAGCTTGTGAATCCTTGGTGGTCGATCTCCTTAGGTCGAATTAATTAAACCCTAAAGTTAGGGTTTTGGGTTTTTGGTTCTTGTTATATCAACGTTTGATTCTTGAATTGCTTTAAAGGTGCAGCGTTTCTTGTTTGGTTAATTAATTATATATATTATTCCTATTTGCTTCATTTGCATGCTTTGATGATGTTATTTGTTTTATATATAATTGTTATGAGTATAAAATTCCAACGGTGGCATCCGCGGGTTAATATGATGTAATTAATTACCGAAACACATAAAAAATTTAATCTTTATGATTATTTGCATGCTTTTATAGTAAATAAATATGTGCTGAATCAGATTATTTATTTAATTATCAATGTAAAATTCAGGATAGCGATTGGTGGTTACGTATAATGAATAATTGTTATGTGTTGGGTTTTTGGTTCCTTGAATCATGAATTACTTTAAGTCTCGGAACCCGCAGACGAAAGTTTGATATAACCACAGACGAAGTGTAACGATAAAGACAACCCGCTAGTAGTAATGTGTAACCGGATGATATATTGTAACCATTTAGTGCTTTTGTATAGTCAGTTTAGTTTATTGTATTAGATAAATATGGTAAAGTATTTATCTTGTAGGTTTGAAATGTTGGGACATACATGTAAGGACTCCTTAATCTAACATTAAAGGAGGTCTAGGTTGGAAATAGATACTTCGAAGTTATATATCACAAGGTCGATACACTTCAAGGTTGAAAAACCTATCTTTGTAGAGTGAACATTAATAAATAATATTGGGAATGTTGAAAAAAACAAGAAGACTAGTTTAATAAGCAAGCTTCCCTTGGGAATCTCTCTTTCAGTCGACACAAGGTTTTCTCGTACCAATAAAATACAATCATTTGAATATCTGAACGTTATACTCTATTAAGTAGAGCAGGGGTTTCTACTTTCTTGACTCTTCCCCCAACTATACTTAA